>OU342742.1:412345141-412717978 GCA_910589775.1 Avena eriantha
CCTGGTGGATCGATATGTGGTATTTGAAAAGAACACACATGCAATGACACTGGTGGATCCATGTGTGGTCTCTGGAGAGAGAACACAACATTTCAATGACTCTGGTTGTTGTTAGTTAAAAAGAACACACATGGAATGACACTGGTTGATCCATGTCTAGTCTCTGAAGAGAACATACATGCAATGACTTTGGTTGTTATTAAGTGAAAGAGCCACATGCAATGACACTGGTGGATCCATAATGTGGCTTGTGAAAGAACACACATGCAATGACACTGGTGGATCCATATGTGGATTGTGAAAAGAGCACACATGCAATGACTCTGGTTGTTGTTAGTAAAAAAGCACACATGCAATGACACTGGTGGATCCATAGTTGGATTGTGAAAAGAACACACATGCAATGACACTGGTGGATCCATATGTGGTATGTGAAAAGAACACACATGCAATGACTCTGGTTTTTTTTAGTAAAAAGAACACACATGCAATGACACTGGTGGATCCATGTGTGGTCTCTGAAGAGAACACACATTTTAATGACACTGGTGGATCCATATGTGGTATGTCAAAAGAACACAAATGAAATGACTCTAGTTGTTGTTAGTAAAAAGAACACACATGCAATGACACTGGTGGATCCATATTTGGTATGTGAAAATAACACACATGCAATAACTCTGGTTGATCCATATGTGGTATGTGAAAAGAACACACATTTCAATGACTTTGGTTGTTGTTAGTAAAAAGAACACACATGGAATGACACTAGTGGATCCATATGTGGTCTCTGAAGAGAACACACATTTCAGTGACACTGGTGGATCCATATGTGGTATGTGAAAAGAAAACACATGCAATGACTCTGGTTGTTGTTAGTAAAAAGAACACACATGCAATGACACTGGTGGATTCTGAAGAGAGCACACATGCAATTACACTGTTGCATTCAATGACACTGGTGGATCCATATGTGGTATGTGAAAATAACACACATGCAATGACTCTGGTTGTTCTTAGTAAAAGAACACACATGCAATGACACTGGTGGATCCATGTGTGGTCTGTGAAGAGAACACACATTTCAATTACTCTGGTTGTTGTTAGTAAAAAGAACAGACATGCAATGACACTAGTGGATCCATGTGTGGTCTCTGAAGAGAACACACATGCAATGACTGGCTGTTGTTAGTGAAAAGAGCACACATGCAATGACATTGGAGGATCCATAGGTGGATTGTGTAAAGAACACACATGCAATGACACTGGTAGATCCATATGTGGTACGTGAAACGAACACACATGCAATGACTCTAGTTGTTGTAGTAAAAAGAACACACATGTAATGACACTGGTGGATCCATAGGTGGATTGGAAAGAGAGCACACATGCAATGACACTGGTGGATCCATGTGTGGTCTCTGAAGAGAACACACATTTCAATGACTCTGGTTTTTGTTAGTAAAAAGAACACACATGCAATGACACTAGTGGATCCATAGGTGGATTGTGACAAGAACACACATGCAATGACACTGGTGGATCCATATGTGGTATGTGAAAATACACACATGCAATGACTCTGGTGGTTGTTAGTAAAAAGAGCACACATGCAATCACACTGGTGGATCCATGTGTGGTCTCTGAAGAGAACACACATTTCAACGACTCTGGTTGTTGTTAGTAAAAAGAACACACATGCAATGACACTAGTGGATCCATGTGTGGTCTCTGAAGAGAACACACATGCAATGACTCTGGCTGTTGTTAGTGAAAAGAGCACACATGCAATGACACTGGTGGTTCCATAGGTGGATTGTGAAAAGAACACACATGCAATGACACTAATGATCCATATGTGGTATGTGAAAGAACACACATGCAATGACTCTGGTTGTTGTTAGTAAAAAGAACACACATAGAATGACATTGATGGATCCATAGGTGGTTTGTGAAGAGAGCACACATGCAATGACACTGGTGGATCCATGTGTGGTATCTAAAGAGAACACACATTTCAATGCCTTTGGTTTTTGTTAGTAAAAGAACACACATGCCAAGGCACTGGTGGATCCATAGGTGGATTGTGAATTGAACACACATGTAATGACACTGGTGGATCCATATGTGGTATGTGAAAATAACACACATGCAATGACTCTGGTTGTTGTTAGTAAAAAGAACACACATGCAATGACACTGGTGGATCCATGTGTGGTATCTGAAGAGAACACACATTTTCAATGATTCTGGTTGCTATTAGTAAAAAGAACACATGTGCAATAACACTGGTGGATCCTTGTGTGGTCTCTGAAGAGAACACACATGCAATGACTTTTGTTGTTTTTAGTAAAAAGAGCACACATTCTATCACACTAGTGGTTCCGTAGGTGGATTGTGAAAAGAACACACATGCAATGACACTGGTGGATCCATATGTGGTATGTGACAGGAACATACAATTCAATGACTCTGGTTGTTGTTAGTAAAAAGAACACACATGCAATGACACTGGTGGATCCATGCGTGGTCTCTGAAGAGAACACACATTTCAATGACACTAGTGGATCCATATGTGGTATCTAAAAAGAACACACATGAAATGACTCTAGTTGTTGTTAGTAAAAATAACACACATGTAATGACACTGGTGGATCCATAGGTTGATTGTGAAGAGAGCACACATGCAATGACACTAGTGGATTCAATGACACTAGTGGATCCATATGTGGTATGTGAAAATAACGCACATGCAATGACTCTGGTTGTTGTTAGTAAAAAGAACACACATGCAATGACACTAGTGGATCCATGTGTGGTCTCTGAAGAGAACACACATTTCAATGACTCTAGTTGTTGTTAGTAAAAGAACACACGTGCAATGACACTGGTGGATCCATATGTGGTCTCTAAAGAGAACACACATGCAATGACTCTGGATGTTGTTAGTGAAAAGAGCACACAGGCAATTACACTGGTGGATCAATAGGTGGATTGTGAAAAGAACACACATGCAATGACACTGGTGGATCCATATGTGGTATGTGAAAATAACACACATGCAATGACTCTAGTTGTTGTTAGTAAAAAGAACACACATGCAATGACACTAGTGGATCCATGTGTGGTCTCTGAAGAAAACACACATTTCAATTACTCTAGTGGATCCATAGGCGGATTGTGAAAAGAGATTTTCCCTCTCTCTCGGTCACAAATCTCACAAAAGTCCAAACTTGTGGAGATCCCAAACATGTGCTCACTTTGGGTGTTATGCCATGATTGGCTGACACATATGTCACGCGGATCGTCTCCACCAACCATTGATCCTATGTGATCCAACGGGCAGGATATCCCCTCCCTTCTCCACTTTTTTTATGTATGGTCAATCCGTGTCACCTCTCTATCCGTGCCACCAATACTTTACCTCCATAAACAAGTGAAAATCCATCTATCTAACTAAAATAAATAAAATAAATGATCATATTTCGAAGAAGCCATCGTCTTCGTCTCCCGGTTCGTCCCCGTCTTCATCAACGCCATGGTCCCTTCCATCGCTGCTGTTGGTGTCCTCCTCTCACGAATCGACACCGCCCTATTCCTCGAATAAGCATGCTATCTCCTTGTCAGAGTCCTCGTACTCCTCCTCTTCGTAGTCCCACGGGTCCACGTCACTCTCCTCCGCTTCTGCCTCCAACTGATCGATGAATCCTCATTGGCCGAGTCGGACTCGTCCAAATAGCTATCTCCTCTCTTCTTCCTGGTCTTCTTCTAGTTCCTCTTCTTGTCCGTACTCGCTGGTGCAACACGCGCCCCCGTCCTGGCTGCTGCTTTGCACTCGTCCGACGCTGCAGGTACCCCACGCTCCTCCTACGCGGCCGGTACGAGCTTCGACGTTGCGGTGTTCTCGAGTGCCGATGTCGATGAATCCTGGCGCGGTCGGACACGATGTGCTGCCTCAGCAGGCGACGCGTGAGCGTGAACGATGCAGCGAAGAGCCGGGGACGTAGGACGGTCAGTGGACGGCTTGGACCTGCCATTTCCACGGCGAGGGGCATCGTGCTCGGGGTAGTTGCTCCGAATGGTCGATGGCAGGTACACAGAGTGGGGTGCCAATCTGATCAAGGAAGAGCAGCGATTTCGTGCGTCGTGTCCACGCATGCATTTGTTGATTATCAAAAAAGAAGAAGAAAGAAGTAATATCTCGCGTACTGAATATAATTTGATCACAACAAAAGTGGCACAGCGTATTCTAGACTCGTAAATATCCCGTGCGTGCCTGTCACGTGGAGTTCGACGGAGTTCGACATGCCGACGTGATCTTGCAGCAGTTGTGCGCGTCATTGCCCCATCAGCACGTGACACACGCACGAGGGATGTGCGTGCCGATTCCCGTGATGACCACCCGGCTCGCACTCCCCTTATTATATACTGGATTTTGGGCGGGACCGAAGACCATTGAAGTGTCCATCGCAATAAAGACAAGTACCATCGATTCCCTACCCCTGCCTCCCTGGCTTCTTTGAGAAGGTAGACTGTACACGGTGGTCTTGTATAATAGTACTAGTACTACTGGACCACGACCTGTACTCTTTGACTGTTCTCCCACACTAATCACTATCTCCTTCCTCCTGCCGCCGCCACACTCATCCTGCAATCCATGGCTCCACTGAGAAGGGGGAGAGGCCGGTTGACGATCCTCGCAAAGAAAAGGGAGAGAAATCGCCGCGAGGCACTTCTTGCTCTACCAGCCGCTCAAGCCCACCCTCTCATCGAGGCCCAATCTCCTCCGACAATGGCGCTGAATGTTCTAGCAGGCGAGGGCTCCTCCCGGTATGGTCTGCTTGTTCTACTTATTCTCCATCTCCCTCTCCATCATGATCTTAATCAGCTTCCTCTTGTTTTTCTTCTTCTTCTAGCTCTTCCTCTTCTATGTATTACAAGCCGGCCGTGGAGCCCGGATCCACCACGACGGAGGCGTTACAGGACCCGTTCGGCCCCGTTCCATGTCTCAGCGAGGGTAGCAAATCTCCACGTTGTTATTTCTCCGAGTTGTGATGTGGATTTCTTAGATCCTATCCACCCGCATTGATTTTTCTTCTTCTTTTGCGAGTTGTATTAGTTTTCATGAATATGACTGGATCTCTTGGTCTTTCCTTAATACCGCTGTTCATAGATTCACTATGGATTTTTTGTGATTAGGATTAGTTTATCGTGGTCATGAATAGATCTCTAGGTCCATTTTTAACACTGCGGCCAATAGATTCAACAGGGATTTTTTTGATCTTTATTAGTATTCACCTGGGACTTGGAGTGTAATTGTAGAATTCCTATTTCAATTAACATGAACGATGTAGCGATCGAAGGCCGAGTACCGTGACAAGGTGGTCGCGATCAGTTCCAAGATTGCCAACCAACATGAGCTTGCACGCTCCCTCACCTAAGCTAATGAGAGCCTACGCAAGCAATTATCTGTGCAGAAGGAGATCTCGCTAGATTTTGCACGCGACATCATTAGGCTATAGAAAGTGCTCGCCCGTAACTTGAACAGGAAAGAATAGGCCATCAAGATAATCAACGAGCTCACGGAGGAGAAGAAGAATCTCATGGAAAGGTGCATTCTCATGTACGACGAAGTCAGTGAGGCACGCAGAGGACGCGTCGAGGACACCAAGGCTACCATCCGAGCCTACCATGACAGGAACCGTTGCCTGGATGCAGTCAAGGAGATGAAGGCGGACATGAGTAGAGGGATCACCATACTCGAGGGTGTTCAGAAAGAGAACGAGGAGCTAAGGGCATGTCTGGAGGTGTATTAGAGCAATGCCTAAGTCTGATTCCCGTTAGCGGGGACATGAATATCAGTTCGTCATCCACTCCTTTTGTAATGTTTAGGGTTCAGGGAGCAATGCCCATGTCTGCTTCCCATGATAGGGTACAATAAGAATCCTAGAGCAACTCCTTATCTATCTGGACATGTGTTGGTGTTCATGTTCATGAATGGACACCATGTTCTCTTTCCATTATGTATCTAGACATGGGTTTCTGCATTATGAGTTTGCCACTCTTCCACTACTATTTGGTGATATTGGGAAAATCCCACAACACACTAAACTACAGATAAATCTTATTTGTATTTGAAATTGAAATTATGACAGTGCCACTAGTCGATTCATAAAATGTTGATTAGTCCTAGATTGCTTCTTCCTTGAAATTATGACAGTGTCACTAGTCGATTCAGTTAATTATGGAAACTAACCAGCTTGTCCTGGTGAACTGAACAAACCATACTATGTATTTTTGTTGGAGGGAAAGAGGCAAAAGATCGACCAGGACCGGGCGACCTGGTTAAATGACAAGATATCAATCCAAAGGGAGAAGCAGAATTCCCAGAAACTAGCCTTTGACCAACAGCGCGCTGAAATCGCGGTCCTTTCTGACAAGTGCCAGAAACTGGAGGAGTTAAACGCCGGCTGGGCGTAGCTACACAGTGAAGGTCGCGCCTCGGCTAGGAAGCAGACAGAGATCATGAAAGGGATCTTGAAGGAAAATCGTATGGCTACGGACAAAATTCTCCAATCCGTGATGGAGCGCTGGAACCTACAGCTGAAGCACGATATAGTACCGAAGGAGCTGGCCAATCTTAGGGAGGAAAACAGGCAGCTCCGGGCCAGGCTTGCTTGAACACAACATATGTCTATTTAGTACTGAACTGCTTGGTTTATCCTCTATAGTGGTGATTTTGTAAGCGTGAACTTAACTCTATGCACGATATGTGTGTTTCTGAAATTAGTTTGCTCGAGGATTGAGTTTGTCTTAGTTCGGAAAGCGCAACTGCAAGTCTTACAATTAACTAGTTTCAGGAATTGGCACACTATAAATTATTCATATCGAATTTCCTTTATCCTCTATAGTCTGTCCTTGTTCACCCTCGCGCGCCTTCTTCAGTTCTTTCAACATATCTGCAATGTAGTACTCTAGCTTCTTCTTGTCTTCCCTAAGCTGATCCCTCTCCTTTTTTGCATTATGAATCAGCAACCTGTGACTATCCTAAAGCTTTTTTGCAGTTCCAACAACCAAGCTCCCGTCGATTCCATCAGTTAGCTCTGACTAGATATTCTCGATTTCTTGTTCCAGCTCCTTATTTCGTACCGATAGCTTGTAATTTTTTCTGCTGCATCAATTACATCAGTAAACCTCCCCGACCTTTCCAACTCATACATCTCCCATAACTTATCCAAACATTTCTTAAGTGCATCTGGCCACTCAAGATCCACCCATCCCACTGCTTTACACATCGGGCCAACCTAAAAACACACACACTATAGTGTTATGAACATGCACGATACATTTTACTTCATGTCACAGTTGCACATAATGTAAACCTGATTTGTATAGCCCCAAAACCTTCTCCTAGTGTTACTGCCTTCGAATGCAACATATCTCCTTAGTTTTAGCCCATGGTCACATGGCACTTCTCCATCGAGATCTAGGCCCTCCCATTCGGAGTCGTAGATCGTCCGTGGTACCTATAGGTAAACGCAAAGCTGAAATCGAACATGATTGCATGCACATATGGAGCTCAGATCGAGAGATTTACCATTGCCTAACCCTAGCCTGAGAAAACAGAGGAACTCACATCGTGGAAGGAATACTCGATGTCGGAGAGAAGGTTGTCGCTGCTCGACTGGTCGTCCTCGCTGTTCAAGGACAGCATGGCGAATGCGTCGTCGCAGGCCACGACGTCGGCGTCGGTGAGAGAGAGAGAGAGAGAGAGAGAGATAGAGATAGAGAGAGAGATAGAGAGAGAGAGAGCAACCCTTCTATCGCTGCAACAATGACTAAATTGGCATCTTACAATAGTTTAATGGATACCATGCCCTTTCCCTAGATTACTATCTCCTACCTGATATGGATTCTCTTCACACATTCTCATTTCAAATATTAAACCTGCACTCCCTCCATCCCAATTTCATTGCCTAACAAAAACATACCAGTATATTACATCATCTAAGGAAACAAAATCATGTCAACTACATGGTACTTATGCATCACTTCTTCAGTCATGGTTTCACAAAACATTATATTACAATCTCTCAATAAACATAATCACAACAAGGTTTCACAAAACATCACATTATAATCTCTCAACAAACGTAATCACAGAAACAAGTATATTACATCAACTCAAGAAACAAAATCATGTTGACTACAAGGTACTTACACATCACTTGTCCTGTCATGGTTTCGCAAAACATTACATTACAGTCTCTCAACAAACAAAATAACAAAAACAAGTACAGTACATCATCTCAAGAAACATACTCATCCCAACTACAATGTATTTATGCATCACTAGTCCAGTCATGGTTTCACAAAACATTACGTTACAATGTCCCAACAAACATAATAACAGAAACAAGTACGGTACGTCATCTTAAGAAACATAATCATGTCAACTACAATGTACTTATGTCTTATTACAACAACGATGGTTTCAGTGAGTGACATGTCCGAAAATCTCAATACCTCGCACAACATTATATCGCAATCTCTCAACAAACATAATCACAGAAACACGCTCTAAATGAAATAGCAGTCAATATTACAAATATAGGCAGGGGAACCCCGCGGTCCATATGACAAGCCCAGGGTAGCAGCTCTCATCAGATCTCATCAACGTCGACCACCTCATTCTGTTCAGCTACTACAGGGGCATCTACATCCACTATAACCTGTTCAACAACATCAGAAATGGTACCAAGGAAGAACACCTTCCTGGTTCACTTCTTTCGTCGCATAATCTGCATAAGATCTCCAGTATCCAAAACATCTATGAATTGCTGCTTCTTATGATGCCACCATCGGATTTTGTCCATCTTCTTAGGGCCAATAATGATTTCCTTACTGATCATCTCTCTCGTTTCATCAAGAGTTATGTTTTTGGAATCGACAGTGATCTCCACAGTACATGATGAAACTGGCTTATTAACTCCCTCATCACGTTTTGCCATGTATGAATCCACCTTTGTGCGTATACTGAACTTATCTAGATCATCATCTATTGGTCCGTATTCTCTAGGAGTAGAAGCTCTAGCAGCAAGATCTCCAGCATCTGCATACATATCATCAATCATCGCTTCAACTTTCACCTTACGATCAGCTGCCCAACACTCCCAAACCATCTGAAGCTCATGGGAGTGCTCAATTTGCTGATAGGTATCATTCATGTTGCGCCACACCAATTTTGTCCTCTGTCTAGAACCCGAGGGAATTCTAGCGGCAAGCATATCTACCAGCTGCGAAACAGACACAACCTCTTTGCAATTCACAAGCAGATGGACATCTTGCCCAAACACAACCCTCTCGTAACCAAAATAAAGTTTTGTGGTGTACTGCCGAACATGTACTGTGAACTCATATAGGTCCCTTGTATCAAAGCTGTGCCTAATTTGATTCAAAAGGGGAACATTTTAGTTGATTTGATTCTATTATGCCATAACTAATCTACTTGCAAGATAAGGCACAGATAAGAAAAATTCACCTCTCGCTCTTCTCCCGGGTTTTTTTTTCGAGATTTGGGTGCTGCACCCGCCAACCGGAGCCAAAGAATCCGCCACCGGCCTTGCTTTTCTCTTCAACCCGCTGCTTGTAGGTACCTTGGGAGCAGAATCCTTGCTGGCCTCCTCGCTGACCGGGGCTGAAGACCTCGCCGCTGCTACGCGTTGAGCCCTAAACTTGGGCCCCGACGGACCCGAATCAGTCGGCGACGTAGCTAAAACCTTCGCCTTGCAAGACCTGCTGGGCCGCCACCATCGGATTCAATGTCGGGGGAGGGAGAAAAAAGGTCCTCCACCGCAGGCAGATTTAGGGTCGCGGAAGGGAAGAAAAGGGACTGCTGCCGCCCTCACAGAAAGACTCAGTGTCGCGAGTTAGGAAAGTACAGTAATGGATTTGCCCCTACCTCACGTGCAGGGTGGCTAAGAAGAGTGACCAGCGAAGGAGGGGCACAACAGGAACTAGTGTAATGGAATATCATGGCTTAACAGGCACGATTTTGAAATATTGGGTTTGGCCATCATTCACTCGAAAGACCCCTCTCAGCAATTTGCGCCCCAACTTCTCGAATCACGGTGATAAAAATCAACTTGGGTACCGCATTGCCTGGGAGACCCAACTTTTGGGCCGCAAAATGATATTCTCGTGTGTGTGGCCATGTGGATCATTGTGGGTCGGAAAAGTAAACATGCAATGTCACTCCAACATGTGTCTAACCATGTCCAGGAACCCTAGCAACATGCTAGGATTCAACTGCCACATGCACTAGAGCACTAGTTTGAAAGATATTGCATCACCGCACGCACTTGGATATGTGTGTAGCCATTTGGATCATTGTGGTTTGGAAAAGAATGCATGCAATGTCACTCCAACATGTTTCCAACCATGTCCAGGATCCCTAGCAACATGTTGGGATTCAACTACGACATGTAGTGGAGCACCAGTTTAAAAGATGTTGCATCACGACACCCACTTGGATGTGTGTGTGTGGCCATGTGGATCATTTTGGTTTGACAAACAACACATTCAATGTAACTCCAACATGTGTCCAACCATGTCCAAGGACCCTAGCAACATACTGGGATTCAACTGCCACATATAGTGGAGCACCAGTTTGAAAGATGTTGCATCACCAAACCCACTTGGATGCATGTGTGGCCTTTTCAATCATTGTGGTTTGGAAAAGAAAACATGCAATGTCACTCCAACATGTGTCCAACCATGTCCAGGAACTCTAGCAACATGCTGGATTCAACTGCCACATGTAGTGGATTACCAGTTTGAGAGATGTTTCATCACCACACCCACTTGTATGTGTGTGTGGATTATTGTGGTTTGACAAAGAACACATGCAATGTCACTCCAACATGTGTCCAAACATGTCGAGGAAGCCTAGAAACATGTTGGGATTCAACTGCCACATGCAGTGGAGCACCCGTTTGAAAGATGTTGCATCACCACACCCACATGGGTGTGTGTGTGTGTCCATGTGAATCATTGTGGTTTGGAAAATAACACATGCAATGTAAATCCAACATATGTCAAACCATGTCCAGGAACCCTAGCAACATGTTGGCATTCAACTGCCACATGCAGTGGTGCACTAGTTTGAAAGAGGTTGCATCACCACACCCACATGGGTGTGTGCGTGTGGCCATGTGGATAATTCTAAATTGGCAAAGAACACATGCAATATTACTCCAAAATGTGTCCAACCATGTCCAGGAACCCTAGCGACATGCTGGGATTCAACTGCCACCTATAGTGGAGCACCAGTTTGGAAGATGATACATCACCAGACCCACTTGGTTGTGTATGTGTGCCCATGTGGATCATTATGGATGGCAAATAATACATGTAATGTCAATCCAACATGTGTCCAACCTTGTCTAGGAACGCTAGCAACATACTGGGATTCAACTCCCACATGAAGTGGAGCACCAGTTTGAAATATGTTGCATCACCACACCCACTTGGATGTGTGTGTGGCCATGTGGATCATTGTGGTTTGTAAAAGAAAACATGCAATGTCACTCCATCATGTGTCCAACCATGTCCAGGAACCCTAGCAACATGCTAGGATTCAATAGCCACATGTAGTGGAGCACTAGTTTGAAAGATGTTGCATCACCACACGACTTGGATGTGTGTGTGGCCATGTGAATCATTGTGGTTTGGAAAAGGACACATGCAATGTCACTCCAACATGTTTCCAACCATGTCCAGGATCCCTAGCAACATGCTGGGATTCAACTGCGACATGTAGTGGAGCACCAGTTTAAAAGATGTTCCATCACCACACCCACTTGGATATGTGTGTGTGTGTGTGGCCATGTGGATCATTTCTTGTTTGACAAACAACACATTGAATGTAACTCCAACATGTGTCTAACCATGTCCACGAACCCTAGTAACATACTAGGATTTAACTGCCACATGCAGTGGAGCACAAGTTTGAAAGATGTTGCATCACCACACCCACTTGTATGCGTGTGTGGCCATGTGGATCATTGTGGTTTGGAAAAGAAAGCATGCAATGTCACTCCAACATGTGTCCAACCATGTCTAGGAACCCTAGCGACATGATAGGATTCAACTGCCACATGCAGTGGAGAACTAGTTTGAAAGATGTTGCATCACCACACCCACTTGGATGTGTGTGTGTGGCCATTTCGATTATTGTGGTTTGGTAGAGAATACATGAAATGTCACTCCAACATGTTCCCAACCATTTCCATGAACAATAGCCACATGCTGGGATTCAACTGCCACATAGAGTGGAGCACTAGTTTGAAAAATGTTGCATCACCACACCCACTTGGATGTGTGTGTGGCCACGTGGGTCATTATGGTTTGGAAAACAACACATGCAATGTCACTCCAAGATGTGTCCAACCATGTCAAGGAACCCTAGCTACATGCAGGTATTCAACTGCCAGATGAAGTGGAGCACCAAATGGAAAGAGGTTGCATCACCTCACACACTTGAATGTGTGTGGTCATGTGGATCATTATGGTTTTGAAACGAACACATGCAATCTCACTCCAACAAGTGTCCAACCATATCCAGGAACCCTAGCAACATGTTGGGATTCTTCGGCCACATGAAGTGGAGCACCAGTTTGATAGAGGTTGAATCACCACGCCCAGTTGGACGTATTTCTATGGCCATGTGGATCATTGTGGTTTGGAAAAGAACACATGCAATGTCAATACAAAATGTTTTCAACCATGTCCAGGATCCCTAGCAACATGCTGGGATTCAACTGCGAAATGTAGTGGAGCACCAGTTTAAAAGATGTTGCATCACCACACCCACTTGGATGTGTGTCACTCCGACATGTGCCCAAACATGTCCATGAACCATGGAAACATGTTGGGACTCAACTGCCACATGTAGCGGAGAACTAGTTTGAAAGATGTTGTATCACCACACCCACTTGGATGTGTGTGTGGCCATTTGGATCATTGTGGTTTGGCAAAGAACAATGCGATTTCACTCCAACATGTGTCCAACAATGTCTAGGAATCCCAGCAACATGCTGCGATTCAACGGCCACATGCAGTGTAACACTAGTTTAAAATAGGTTGCTTCACCACACCCACTTTTTTGTGTATGGACATGTGGATCAGTGCGGTTTGGCAAAGAAAAATGCAATGTCACTCCATCATGTGTCCAACAATGTCCAAGAACCCTAACAACATGTTGGGATTCAACTGCCACATGCAGTGGAACACTGGTTTGAAATATGTTGCGTCACCACACCCACTTGGATGTGTGTGTGGCCACGTGGATCATTGTGGTTTGGAAAGGAAACATGCAATGTGACTCCAACATGTGTCCAACCATGTCCAGGAACCCTAGGAACATGCTAGGATTCAACTGCCACATGCAGTGGAGCACTAGTTTGAAAGATGATGCATCACCACACGACTTGGATGTGTGTGTGTGGCCATGTGGATCATAGTGGTTTGGAAAAGAACACATGCAATGTCACTCCAACATGTTTCCAACCATGTCCAGGATCCCTAGCAACATGTTGGGATTCAACTACGACATGTAGTGGAGCACCAGTTTAAAAGATGTTGCATCACGACACCCACTTGGATGTGTGTGTGTGGCCATGTGGATCATTTTGGTTTGACAAAAAACACATTCAATGTAACTCCAACATGTGTCCAACCATGTCCAAGGACCCTAGCAACATACTAGGATTCAACTACCACATATAGTGGAGCACCTGTTTGAAAGATGTTGCATCACCAAACCCACTTGGATGCGTGTGGGGCCATCTGGATCATTGTGGTTGGAAAAGAAAATATGCAATGTCACTCCAACATGTGTCCAACCATGTCCAGGAACTCTAGCAACATGCTGGATTCAACTGCCACATATAGTGGAGTACCAGTTTGAGAGATGTTCTATCACCACACCCATTTGGATGTGTGTGTGTGGATCATTGTGGTTTGCCAAAAAAAACATGCAATGTCACTCCAACATGTGTCCAAACATGTCCAGGAAGCCTAGAAACATGCTGGGATTCAACTGCCACATGCAGTGGAGCACCAGTTTGAAAGATGCGACATCACCACACACACATGTGTGTGTGTGTGTGTCCATTTGAATCATTGTGGTTTCGAAAATAACATATGCAATGTAACTCCAACATGTGTCTAACCATGTCCAGGAACCCTACCAACATGTTGGGATTCAACTGCCACATGCAGTGGCGCACTAGTTTGAAAGAGGTTGCATCACCACACCCACATGGGGGTGTGTGTGTGTGGCCATGTGGATCATTCTAGTTTGGCAAAGAACACATGCAATATTACTCCAACATGTGTCCAACCATGTCCAGGAACCCTAGCAACATGCTGGGATTCAACTGCCACCTGTAGTGGAGCAACTGTTTGGAAGATGATACATCACCAGACCCACTTGGTTGTGTATGTGTGCCCATGTGGATCATTGTGGATGGCAAAGAATTCATGCAATGTCAATCTAACATGTGTCCAACCATATCCAGGAATCCTAGCAACATACTGGGATTCAACTACCACATGAAGTGGAGCACCAGTTTGAATGATGTTGGATCACCACACCCACTTGGATGTGTGTGTGGCCATGTGGATCATTGTGGTTTGGAAAAGAAAACATGCATTGTCACTCCAACATGTGTCCAACCATGTCTAGGAACCCTAGCAAAATGCTAGGATTCAACTGCCACATGCAGTGGAGCACTAGTTTGAAATATGTTGCATCACCACACCCACATGGATGTGCGTGTGTGGCCATGTTGATTATTGTGGTTTGGCACCGAACACATGAAATGTTACTCCAACATGTTCCCAACCAGTGGATGGCAAAGAATGCATGTAATGTCACTACAACATGTGTCCAACCATGTCCAGGAACCCTAGCAACATACTGGGATTCAACTCCCATATGTAGTAGAGCACCAGTTTGAAATATGTTGCATCACCACACGCACTTGTATGTGTGTGTGGCCATGTGGATCATTGTGGTTTGGAAAAGAAAACATGCAATGTGACTCCAACATATGTCCAACCATGTCCAGGAATCCTAGCAACATGCTAGGATTCAACTCCAATACATGAAATGTCACTCCGACATGTGCCCAACCATGTCCATGAACCATAGAAACATGTTGGGACTCAACTGCCACATGTAGCGGAGAACTAGTTTGAAAGATGTTGCATCAACACACCCACTTGGATGTGTGTGTGGCCATTTGGATCATTGTGGTTTGGCAAAGAACAATGCGATTTCACTCCAACATGTGTCCAACAATGTCTAGGAATCCCAGCAACATGCTGCGATTCAGCTGCCTCATGCAGTGTAACACTAGTTTAAAAGAGGTTGATTCACCACACCCACTTTTGTGTGTATGGACATGTGGATCAGTGTGGTTTGGAAAATAACAATGCAATGTCACTCCATCATGTGTCCAACAATGTCCAAGAACCCTAGCAACATGTTGGGATTCAACTGCCACATGCAGTGGAACACTGGTTTGAAATATGTTGCATCACCACACCCACTTGGATGTGTGTGTGACCATGTGGATCATTGTGGTTTGAACTAGTTTGAAAGATGTTGCATCACCACACCCACTTGGATGTGTGTGTGTGGCCATTTCGATTATTGTGGTTTGGTAGCGAATACATGAAATGTCACTCCAACATGTTCCCAACCATGTCCATGAACAATAGCCACATGCTGGGATTCAACTGCCACATAGAGTGGAGCACTAGTTTGAAAAATGTTGCATCACCACACCCACTTGGATGTGTGTGTGGCCACGTGGGTCATTATGGTTTGGAAAACAACACATGCAATGTCACTCCAAGATGTGTCCAACCATGTCTACGAAGCCTAGCTACATGCAGGTATTCAACTGCCAGATGAAGTGGAGCACCAAATTGAAAGAGGTTGCATAACCTCACACACTTGAATGTGTGGGGTCATGTGGATCATTATGGTCTTGAAACGAACACATGCAATGTCACTCCAACAAGTGTCCAACCATATCCAGGAACCCTGGCAACATGTTGGGATTCTTCGGCCACATGCAGTGGAGCACCTGTTTGATAGAGGTTGAATCACCACGCCCACTTGGATGTGTTTCTATGGCCATGTGGATCATTATGGTTTGGAAAATAACACATGCAATGTAACTCCATCATGTGTCCAACCATGTTGAGGAACACTAGCAACATGCGGATGTTCAAGTTCCACGTGTAGTGGAGCACCAATTTGAAAGAGTTACCTCACTACACTCTTGTGGCTATGTTGATTATTGTGGTTTGGCAAACAATGCATGAAATGTTACTCCAACATGTGCCCACCCATGTCCATGAACAAGAGAAACATGTTGTGATTCAACTGCCACATGCAGTGGAGAACCAGTTTGAAAGATGTTACACAACCACACCCACTTGGATGTGTGTGTGTCCATTTGGGGCATTTTAGTTTGGCAAACAACAATGCGATGTCACTCCAACATGTGTCCAACAATGTCTAGGAACCCCAGCAACATGTTGGGATTCAACTGCCACATGTAGTGTAGCGCTAGTTTAAAAGAGGTTGCATCACCACACCCACTTTTGTGTATATTGACATGTGGTTCAATGCGGTTTGGCAAAGAACAATGCAATGTCACTCCATCATGTGTCCAACCATGTCCAGGAACCCTAGCAACATGTTAGCATTCAACTGCCACATGCAGTGGAACTCCAGTTTGAAATATGTTACATCACCACACCCACTTGGACGTGTGTGTGGCCATGTGGATCATTGTGGTTTGGAAAACAAAACATGCAATGTCACTCTAACATGTGTCCAACCATGTCCAGGAACCCTAGATACATGCTAGGATTCAACTTCCACATGCAGTGGAGCACTAATTTGAAAGATGTTGTATCACCACACGACTTCGATGTGTGTGTGGCCATGTGGATCATTGTGTTTTGGAAAAGAACACATGCAATGTCACTCAAACATGTTTCCAACCATGTCCAGGATCCCTAGCAACATGCTGGGATTCAACTTCGACATGTAGTGGAGCACCAGTTTAAAAGATGTTGCATCACCACACCCAGTTGGATGTGTGTTTATGTGGCCATGTGGATCATTTTGGTTTGACAAACAACACATTCAATGTAACTCCAACATGTGTCCAACCATGTCCACGATCCATAGTAACATACTGGGATTCAACTGCCACATGCAGTGGAGCACCAGTTTGAAAGATGTTGCATCACCACACCCACTTGGATGCGTGTGTGGCCATGTGGATCATTATGGTTTGGAAAAGAAAACATGCAATGTCACTCCAACATGTGTCCAACCATGTCCAGGAACCCTAGCGACATGATAGGATTCATCTACAACATGTAGTGGAGTACCAGTTTGAGAGATGTTGCATCACCACACCCACTTGGATGTGTGTGTGTGGATCATTGTGGTTTGCCAAAGAACACATGCAATGACACTCCAACATGTGTCCAAACATGTCCAGGAAGCCTAGAAACTACTGGGATTCAACTGCCAGATGCAGTGGAGCACCAGTTTGAAAGATGTTGCATCACCACACCCACATGGGTGTGTGTGTGTCCATGTGGATCATTGTGGTTTGGAAAACAACACATGCAATGTAAGTCCAACATGTGTAAAACCATGTCCAGGAACCCTAGCAACATGCTGGGATTCAACTGCCACATAGAGTGGTGCACTAGTTTGAAAGAGGTTGCATCACCACACCTACATGGTGGTGTTTGTGTGTGGCCATGTGGATCATTCTAGTATGGAAAACAACACATGCAATATTACTCCAACATTTGTCCAACCATGTCTAGGAACCCTAGCAACATGTTGGGATTCAACTGCCACCTGTAGTGGAGCACCAGTTTGGAAGATGATGCATCACCAGACCCACTTGGTTGGGTATGTGTGCCCATGTGGATCATTGTGGATGGCAAAGAATTCATGCAATGTCACTCTAACATGTGTCCAATCATGTCCAGGAACCCTAGCAACATACTGGGATTCAACTGCCACATGAAGTGGAGCACCAGTTTGAATGATGTTGGATCACCACACCCACTTGGATGTGTGTGTGGCCATGTGGATCATTGTGGTTTGGAAAAGAAAACATGCATTGTCACTCCAACATGTGTCCAACCATGTCCAGGAACCCTAGCAAAATGCTAGGATTCAACTGCCACATGCAGTGGAGCACTAGTTTGAAATATGTTGCATCACCACACCCACTTGGATGTGTGTGTGTGGCCATGTTGATTATTGTGGTTTGGCACCAAACACATGAAATGTTACTCCAACATGTTCCCAACCATGTCCATGAACAATAGCCACATGTTGGGATTCAACTACCACATACAGTGGAGCACTTGTTTGAAAAATGTTGCATCACCACACCCACTTGGATGTGTGTGTGGCCATGTGGATCATTGTGGTTTGGAAAACAACACATGCAATGTAACTCCAAGATGTGTCCAACCATGTTGAGGAACCCTAGCTACATGTAGGGGTTCAACTTCCATATGAAGTGGAGCACCAAATTGAAAGAGGTTACATCACCTCACACACTTGGATGTGTGCGGTCATGTGGATCATTATGGTTTTGAAACGAAAACATGCAATGTCACTCCAACATGTGTCCAACCATGTCTAGGAACCCTACCAACATGTTGGGATTCATCTGCCACATGTAGTTGAGCACCAGTTTGATGCAGGTTGCATCACCACGCCCACTTGGATGTGTGTGTATGGCCATGTGGATCCTTATGGTTTAGAAAATAACACATGCAATGTAACTCCATCATGTGTCCAACCATGTCCAGGAACCCTAGCAACATGCGGAGATTCAACTTCCACATGTAGTGGAGCACCAATTTGAAAGATTTAGCTCACTACACCCACTTGGATGTGTGTGTGGCCATGTCGATTATTGTGGTTTGGCAAACATTACATGAAATGTCACTCCAACATGTGCCCAACCATGTCCATGAACCAGAGAAACATGTTGGGATTCAACTGCCACATGTAGTGGAGAACCGGTTTGAAAGATGTTGCATCACCACACCCACTTGGATGTGTGTGTGGCCATTTGGATCATTGTGGTTTGGCGAAGAACAATGCGATTTCACTCCAACATGTGTCCAACCATGTCGAGGAACCCCAACTACATGCTGGGATTCTACTGCCACATGCAGTGTAGCGCTAGTTTAAAAGAGGTTGCATCACCACACCCACTTTTGTGTGTATGGACATGTGGATCAGTGCGGTTTAGCAAAGAACAATGCAATGTCACTCCATCATGTGTCCAACTATGTCTAGGAACCCTAGCAACATGTTGGGATTTAACTGCCACATGAATTGGAACACCAGTTTGAAAGATGTTGCATCACCCCATGGAAAAGAACACATGAAAGGTTTGATCATAACCTTAGTGCCCAATGGTGGCCTTCTGATCGAGTCTTCTCTAAGGCACACACCAGGACACTTGTTCTGCATTCCGATTGTTACAGACTATTTGATCGAGGTGCTTGGAAGATTGGGATGGATTTTCGTTAGAGCAATCCGTGAGTATGCTGGTTTGCAACATGATTTCCCACGCTTACTATCCGCTTGCTATAACTGGCATCACCACACCCACTTGGATGTGTGTGTAGCCATTTGGCTCATTGTGGTTTGGAAAATCACACATGCAATATTACTACAAGATGTGTCCAACCATGTCCAAGAGCCCTAGCAACATGCGGAGATTCAACTTCCAAATGTAGTGGAGCACCAGTTTGAAAGAGTTACCTCACCACACCCACTTGGATGTGTGTGTGTGGCCATGTCTATTATTGTTGTTTGGCAAACAACAGATGAAATTCACTCCAACATTTGCCCGACCATGTCCATGAACCATAGAAACATGCTGGGATTCAACTGCCTCATGCAGTGCAAGACCTGTTTGAAAGATGTTGCACCACCACACCCTCTTGGATGTGTGTATGGCCATGTGGATCATTGTGGTTTGGAAAAAAACACATGCAATGTAACTCCATCATGTGTCCAACCATGTCCAGGAACCCTAGCAACATGCGGAGATTCAACTTCCACGTGTAGTGGAGCACCAGTTTGAAAGAGTTTCCTCACCATACCCACTTGGATGTGTGTGTGTGGACATGTGGATCATTGTGGTTTGGCAAAGAACACATGCAATGTCACTCCAACATGTGTCCAACCATGTCCAGGAACCCTAGCAACATGCTGGGATTCAACTGACACATGTAGTGTAACACCGGTTTGAAAGAAGTTACCCCACACCCACTTGTGTGTGTGTGGCCATATGGATCATTGTGGTTTGGCAAAGAACATATGCAATGTCACTCCAACATGTGTCCAACCATGTCCAGGAACCCTAGCAACATGCTGGGATTCAACTACCACATGAAGTGCAGCACCAGTTTGAAAGAACACTTGTTCAGCATTCCGATTGTTCACCCATGGAAAAGAACACATGCAAGGTTTGATCATAACCTTAGTGCCCAATGGTGGACGTTAGATCGAGTCTTCTAGAAGGCATGCCCCAGGACACTTGTTCAGCATTCCGATTGTTACAGACCGTTCGATCGAGGCGCTTCGAAGATTGGGATGGATTTTCGTAAGAGCGATCCGCGAGTAGGCTGGTTTGCGACATTTTTTTGAGGGTAATCATTGGGTGTAAACCCATGGTAGTACACCAGGAGAGTACGAAAGTATGGGAAAAATAAAGGAAAAAGAGAAAAGCCGGGGAAAACTACTCTAAACTTGGGTTTTTAGCAATTCTTTAAATGAGGTGACTTGCTTCCTCCTTATTCTGTAGCTGATCATTCTGAGATCTTCATAATATTACATTCTCTAGTTATCGAAAGTAGCTCTTTCATCTTTTAAAATTCTATTATTTCTCACAATCCAAATTACCCAAGCTGCACAAATAATTATTTCCATAAAGAAAGGCAGATCCAGCTTATCCCTTATGTCAGTCAAGGTCTCAAAAATAGAAAGGCCCTTTGTTCAGTTTGGGAAAACAAAGTCCCAGCATTCTGCAGCAAAAGGGCATTCCCAAAAAAGGTGTATCAAAGTTTCTTCAGTTTTTGTAGTCCAGAGTTGCACAATGATATGAAGGAAGGTTGAATTTTTTTTCTGGCCAGGAGGTTTCTGATGTTTAGCCTGTCATGCAGTAGTAGCCAGCATAACAATTTATGTTCTGCTTGGCAAGAAGTTAGCAAAATTCAAGAGAAGTGTGGTGGGGTTTGAGCAGATCCAATCATTCCATTATAAGCCTTTTTGGTCGAGAATTATTTACTGCCCCAAATGTAATGCCATGAATCTTCCTGCATGTCAACGTTCCTTGAAGTTGTGGAGTGAATGATAGCTTCCACCTACTAAAATTCACAATAAGCTTGCTGGGAAAGAGGCAGATTGAAGAGGTCTTCCAGAAATTCAGTTTATAAAACCTTCTGCACTAAATAATTTGTGTCCTTGGCATAAGAGAGCAGATGCGTAAATTGATGTTGCAAACAATTTTTGTGCTAAAGACCTGTCCAGAACAAAGCTGTGCTACCCAAACCAATATTGCATTTTGCCATACCCTTATATAAATCAATAAGCTTTAAGTGTGCCTTCCAACAGAAATAGCCTTGAGTACCATTTCCAGGAAGAGTGCCATTACTATAGTAAGTTTCCCATATGAGATTGACCCATGGAATGTTAAGTTTATTGAAAAACTTGTGAAGATTTTTCAGTAAGAGAGCATTATTATGTGTGTGAATATTTAGAACACCAAGACCCCCTTGTTGTTTTGGTCTGTAATTTTATCCTAGGCAACTAGATCCTTGCCTTTTGTTTGCACTTCATTACTATATGTGCCATTTTTCCTCCACAAGCAGTGTCTTTGATATTTTATGATTTGTTCTTTAATTGTTGGAGGGATTTCCAAGCAGCCCATAAGAATATGGGAAGTGAAGCAAGGACATACTTTCCCAATAGTAATTTGCCACCATAATCCAGAAAATCAGCAATACCACATAATATTTTCTGAACTCTTTGAACCATTGCCATAAAGAATTCCAAGGAAGGTTTTGTGAGTCCAAGAGGGAGACCAAGGTAAGTGAAACGTAGGCTTCCTTTTTGGCAACTCATGGTACAAGAAAAGTTTGTGAATCTATCCTCCTCCAGGTTAATGGGAATTAGATTGGATTTGTTGTAATTCACTCCGAGTTCAGTGGACTCAGCAAAAGTGTGAAGCGGGGGTTTTAAGCATAGGAGTTGTTGAGCATTATCTTGCATGACCACTAAAGTATCATCAGCATATTGGATAACCGGAAAGTAAGGGCAAGTAGGACAATTTATGGGAGGTTCAATGAGTCTTTTGGCCATAGAAGAATTGAGAATTGATTGCAATAAGTCAGCAGCTCAAACAAACAACCGAGGCGATAAAGGGTCTACTTGCATGACTCCTCTTTTGCAGCAGAACTTATTTCCTGGAACACCATTTAGGAGAATAGTAGAGGTACCAGTTGAGAGAATCATTTCAATCCATTTAGTCCATTTTTTCCCAAGCCGCTTGCTTTAAGAATTTCCAGAATAGAATTATGCTCAATCTTATCAAAAGCCTTTTCAAAATCTAACTTCAGAATGACAAGTTTCTTTTTTGAGAAATGACATTGATACAAGTATTCAAAAGCCTAGCCTAGACAATCTTGGATGGATCTTTACTTAAGGAATCCATACTGGTTTTTTTGAACAAGAGACAAGATAATATGTTGTAGTCTATTGGCTAACAACTTGGAAAATAACACATGCAATGTCACTCCAATATGTGACCAACCATGTCCAGGAACCCTAGCAACATGCTAGGATTCAAGTGAAAGATGTTGCATCACTACACCCACTTGGAGATGTGTGTGTGTGGCTATGTGGATCATTGTGGTTTGGAAAAGAACACATGGAATGTTAGTCCAGCATGTTTCCAACCATGTCTAGGAACCCTAGCAACATGCTGGGAGTCAACTGCCACATGTAGTGGAGCACCAGTTTGAAAGATGTTGCATCACTACACCCACTTGGATGTGTGTATGTCCATGTGGATCATTGTGGTTTGGAAAAGAACACATGGAATGTTAGTCCAACATGTTTCCAACCATGTCCAGGAACCCTAGCAACATGCTGGGATTCAATTGCCACATGTAGTGGAGCACTAGTTGATGTTGCATCACGACATCCACTTGGATGTTTGTGTAGCCATGCGAATCATTTTGGTTTGGCAAACAACACATGCAACGTCACTCCAACATGTGGCCAACCATGTCTAGGAACCCTAGCAACATACTGGGATTCAACTGCCACATGTAGTGGAGCACTAGTTTGAAAGATGTTGCGTTACTATACCCACTTGGATGTGTGTGTGGCCATGTGGATCATTGTGGTTTGGAAAAGAACACATGCAATGTCACTCCAATATGTGTCCAACCATGTCCAAGAACCCTAGCAACATGCTAGGATTCAACTGCCACATGCAGTGGAGAAGTAGTTCACTACAAGAATTTGGATGATTCATGATGTTTTATTCATGACACACCATAAAAACGTGATAGCCGCGCGACGTTCTGGGCCATTTCGTCACAACGCTCTCGAAGGGCCTCTAGCCCAGGTATCCATGACGTTCCAGGTTTTGGTCGACAAAAGATCATCATGGATTTCGTTTGAGGCCCTGAAGCCCGGTTTGACATTTCGTCTTGCATAAAATCATCACGGAATTCGTCAAGGGCCATTGGTTGACTATGTTTTTCTTGACAACCGGGCCATCCGTGCCTGCACCCCATCTATCAGATCGGTTTGAACGACAAGGTCTAACGTGTTGTTCTTAGAGTTTTGTATGGGCCCAGCTATCAGTCCATCTGATATAAATTAGATGGCATAAAAACAGAGTACCCTGACCAGGGTTCAAACTCATGAGCACACTCGTTGGCCGAAGGTCCGGAACCACTAGACCAGAGGACTCTGTTCCGACAGATCTACTATTTTCCATTCTTATAAGCATGTCCTAAATCAGCCGTCCTTCAATATTTACTCTGATGTTTTGACTAACAGCGACAACAACTGGACAAGACAACTACGTCATATTTCTTATCCACATGTTATAAATCACACAAAGAAGAAAAATATGAAAGTACAAGAAATTACAGCAACAATCAACACAACTCATATCAACTTGGAGATAACACACAATCTTACAAATATATAGAGTACATGGTTTACATAAAGTTCCAAACCAACTAGACAACCAGATTCACAAAGAGTTCCATACCAAGTACACAAATTGTAGGTTCACATTCAGTTCTAAACCAACTACGAGTTCACATGAAGCCAACCCGCATAACTAGGTACTTTGTGCCCTCATTTCAGGTGACTTACATGACACGTGAAGCCATATATGAGCTCCTCAAAGAAGGTGAAGACGAACAAATCCCCTTTTTTGATTCGAGCAGCCTCGAAAACCTTTGACCAGTTGCTTGTCATTTGGGCAACATCATTCCTACCTTAGATGAACTGAACATGCCCACGTCCTACATAGTCTGCGACTATGGCAGGAATCTCTAACGATAGATACCTATTGAGGTGGGCATTGTTGTACCTATCTGAAAAGTACTGGATGTGAAGATTAAAGTTAGTCGCTGAAGTATAGTTCAATGTGCATAAGTAGAATTAGGGCTCGTCTGGTTCAAAGGATTTGTAAAACACAGGGATAGGAAAAGTGCAGGAATATTATGGCATGACACTAAGCATCCTATAGGAATGAAAAATGCAGGAATCGATGAGATAAGTTGTTTGATTGCACCATAAGAAAAACACAGGAAATTTTATAGGGTTTAGGTACATGTCATAGTTGTTATAAACACGTAGGAATCTTTCCAAGAGGTCTCACCTCTTGTTAGAAATCCTATAGGATTGTAGTGTAGGAAAGTTATGCATAGGAATTTTGTAGGATTTATTCCTTTGAAACAAACATGCCCTTAAAGAGTCAAATCTCATAAGTTTAGCATCTTGGCCTTCCCAGGGATGATATTTCACTTTTTCATCTCGCACACATAGTGCAGTATATGTGGCTTGTGTCCTGAAATTCCTCTGAGATAAACAACTTGGTTTGAAGTCAATTCCACATCATTTCCAAACACGCAGTAATCATCAAAGTCCTCCTGCCCTTAATCAATTGACCTAGAAAGAACATATTAGAAAGTAATCAGTAGCGGCATAAGAATGAATGTAATGTTAAGCCCATGTCAATGACTCTAACCTCTAGTAAGGTCCCTCGGTTTCTCAGCTTTCTTGGCTACATGTTGCTTCACCTCGTCATAAGGTGGAACATTGTAGCCTTGCTTTTTAGCCTAAAATAGACATTGAACTATTTAGAATGTTTTTTTTGATGTTATACAGTAAGTTTCAGTACTATCTAGTAGCAACAATTTTAGAAGATTCTCATATATGCCGCTAGCCTTGTAATCATCATATTTGTGCCAGAACATGCAATTTCTCAGTGCCGTCGCCATGAAGTTTTGCGCAATGACTTCCAAATTTTCGGGGTTCAACACCGTATGGTCCATCTAAAGATCATTAAGAAATCTGAGGACAACTATTACTATGATAGAACGAGAATGTGATGTGTACAGTTAGTGCTAGTAGGAATAATTTTAGAACCTGCACTTGTATCTCCCTAGCCTTAATGCTGCAGAACCTACAATCCTCATAGTTCATCCTACCAGCCCAAGATAGTAAATACAAGAATTAAATTAGAGGAACAATCATCAAGTGACTAAAACAAGTGTAAGGGCCTAGATGGAGTGTTGACCTGGGGCCTAGACCTAGATCGTGTGTTTACCTGGGGCCTAGACCTAGATCGATTGCTTACCTGGGGCCTAGACCTAGATCGAGTGCTTTCCTAGGGCCTATACCTAGATCGAGTGTTTACCTAGGGTCTAGACCCGTCGCTGGTGACCTATAGCACATACGCGGTGACCTAGATCGAGCACAACATTACTGACATAGGTCTCCGATGATCAAGCATAGATGCGCGGTAGTAGAGATGCGTGGAGATAGTTTGAGGAGCCTTAACCGTGAGCCTCCTTCCGCCGATTCCGCCGTCATCGCTGTGGAGGGGAGGGGATTTGGTGGTTGCTAGGGAGGGGCACGGATTTGGGTCACCGAGCAGAGCGAATGTATGCAAAGTGGTGGGGACTAGGGAGGGTTAAGCGACCAGCAGCATGACGAGTGGATCCCTCATGATATTAGATTTTGTTACTATCTTATTCAGGAAAGGTTATATCATTTGCATTTACAATATTCTTTAGTTATAAGGATGTAGTTTGTGATAAATCCATCATGACCACACACACACCAATGGGTGTGTCATGATGCGAACATGATGGGTTCACCATTCCCATGTGGCAGATGCATATTCCAGGGGCTCTTTAGGCTTTCTGACCACCATGGTTTGACACACATGGAGTCCCTAGAGATAAATGCAAGTGTTATTCTCAAAACCACACCTTGGTGATCCACACTTGACCACACACACACTCTCCAGTGGGTGTGGTGATGCAACTTCTGTCACACTGGTTCATCATTCCCATGTGACAGTCGCATATTCCAGGGTCTCTTTGGGCTTTTTGACCATGGTTTAACACACATGGGATCTCTAGAGATCAATGCATCTGTTATTCTCAAAACCACACGTTGATGATCCACATGACCACACACACTCCAATGGGTGTGTGGTGATGCAACCTCTATCACACTGGTTCACCATTCCCATGTGGCAGTTGCATATTCCAGGGGCTCTCTATGATTTCTAACCCCACCATGGTTTGGAACACGTGGAGTCTCTAGAGATCAATGCATGTGTTATTCTCAAAACCACACCTTGATGATAGACACATTACCACACACACCAGTGCGTGTGGTGATGTAACTTCTATCACACTGGTTCACCATTCCCGTGTGGCAGTTGCATATTCCAGGGGCTCTTTGGGCTTTCTGACCACCATTGTTTGACACACATCGACTCTCTAGAGATCAATGCATGTGTTATTCTCGAAACCACACCTTGATGATCCACACATGACTACACACACTACAGTGGGTGTGGGGATGCAACTTCTGTCACACTAGTTCACCATTCCCATGTGGCAGTTGCATATTCCATGGGCTCTTAGGGCTTTCTGACCACCATGGTTTGACACACATGAAGTCTCTAGAGATCAATGCATGTGTTATTCTCAAAACCACACCTTGATCTAGCTATGAACACACACACTCCAATGGGTGTGGTGATGTAACTATTTCTACCATTGGTTAACCATTTCCATGTGGCATTTGCATTCCATGGGTCTTTGGGCTTTCTGACCATAGTTTTACACATGGAGATTCTCTAGAGATCAATCCATGTGTTATTTTCAAAACCACACCTTCATCCATATGACCATACACACTCCAATGGTTTTTGTGATGCAACTTCTATGAGAAAGGTTCACCATTCCCTTGTGGCAGGTGCATTCCGGGGTTCTTTGGGCTTTCTAACCATTTTGACACACATGGAGTCTCTAGAGATCAATTCATGTGTTGTTCACAAAACCAAACCTTGATGAACACAATGAACACACACACTCCAGTGGGTGTGTAGTGATGCAACTTCTGTCACACTGGTTCAGCATTCCCATGTGGCAGTTGCATATTCAAGGGGATCTTAGGGGGTTTGACCACCATGGTTTGACACACATGGATTCTCTAGAGATCAATGCATGTGTTATTCTCAAAACCACACCTTTATCTAGCTATGACCACACACACTACAATTGGTGTGGTGATGCAACTACTTTTGCCACACTAGTTCACCTTTCCCATGTGGTAGTTGCATTCCATGGGATCTTTGGGCTTCCTGACCATGGTTTCACACGTGCATATTCTCTAGAGGTCAATGTATGTGTTATTTTCAAAACCACACCTTGATCCATATGACCAAACACACTCCAATGGGTGTGGTGATGCAACTTCTGTCACAGTGGTTCACCATTCCCATGTGGCAGGTGATATTCCAGGGGCTCTCTAGCTTTCTGACCCCAACATGGTTTGGAACACTTGGAGTCTCTAGATATCAATGCATGTGTTATTCTCAAAACCACACCTTGATGATCCACACACACATGTGGGTGTGGTCATGTAACTTGTATCACACTAGTTCACCATTTCCATTTGGCAGTTGCATATTCCAGGGCCTGTTTGGGATTTTTGACCATCATGGTTTGACACATATGGAGTCTCTAGAGATCAATTCATGTGTTATTCTCGAAACCACACCTTGATGATCGACACATGACCACACAAAATACAATGGGTGTGGTGATGCAACTTCTATCACACTAGTTCACCATTCCCATGTGGCAGTTGCATATTCCAGAGGCTCTATGGGCTTTCTGACCACCATGGTTTGACACACATGGAGTCTCTAGAGATCAGTGCATGTGTTATTCTCAAAACCACACCTTGATCTAGTTATGAGCACACACGCTCCAATGGGTATGGTGATGCAATTTCTTCTGCCACACTGGTTCATCATTCCCATGTGGCAGTTGCATTCCATGGGCTCTTTCGGCTTTCTGACCATGGTTTGACACATGGAGATTCTCTAGAGATAAATGCATGTGTTATTTTAAAAACCACACCTTGATCCATATGACCACACACACTCTAATGGCTTTTCTGATGCAACTTCTGTCACACTGGTTCACCATTCCCTTGTGGCAGTTGCATTCCAGGGGCTCTTTGGGCTTTCTGACCATGTTTTGACACACATGGAGTCGAGTCTCTAGAGATCAATGCATGTGTTGTTCACAAAACCACCTTAATGAACCACATGAGCACACACAATCCAATGGGTGTGTAGTGATGCAACTTCTGTCACACTGGTTCACCATTCCCACGTGGCAGTTGCATATTCATGGGGCTCTTTGGGCTTGCTGACCACCATGGTTTGACGCACATGGATTATCTAGATATCAATGCATGTGTTATTCTCAAAACCGTACCTTTATCTAGCTATGACCACACACACTACAATTGGTCTGGTGATGCAACTACTTTTGCCACAGTTGTTCACCATTCCCATGTGGCAGTTGCATTCCATGGGCTCATTGGGCTCTTAGGCCATGGTTTCACATAGGCAGATTCTCTAGAGATAAATGCATGTCTTATTTTCAAAACCCACATTGATCCATATGACCACACACACTCCAATGGGTGTGGTGAAACAACTTCTATCATACTGGTTCACCATTCCATTGTGGCAGTTGCATTCTAGGGGCTCTTTGGGCTTTCTGACCATGGTTTGACACACATGGAGTCTCAAGAGATCAATGCATCTGTTATTCTCAAAACCACACCTTGATGATCCACATGACCACACACATTCTAGTGGGTGTGTGGTGATGCAACTTCTGACACACTGGTTCACAATTCCCATGTGGCAGTTGCATATTCCAGGGGCTCTTTGGGCTTTCTGACCAACATGGTTTGACACACGTGGAGTCTCTAGAGTTCAATGCGTGAGTTATTCTCAAAACCGCACCTTGATCTAGATATGACCAAACAAACTCCAGTGCGTGTGGTGATGCAACTGCTTCTGTCACACTGGTTCACCTTCCCATGTGGAAATTGCATTCCATGGGCTCTTTGGGCTTTCTAACCATGGTTTGACAAATGGAGATTCTCTACAGATCAATGCATGTGTTATTTTCAAAACCACACCTTGATCCAAATGACCACACACACTCCAATGGGTGTGGTGATGCAACATCTATCACACTGGTTCACCATGCCCTTGTGGAAGTTGCATTCCATGGGCTCGCTCGGATTTTTGACAATGGTTTGACACATGGAGATTCTCTAGAGATGAATGCATGTGTTATTTTCAAAAACACAAATTAATCCATATGACCACACATACTCCAATGGGTGTTGTGATACAACTTATGTCACACTGGTTCACCATTCCATTGTGGTAGTTGCATTCCAGGGGCTCTTTGGGCTTTCTGAGCATGGTTTGACACACATGGAGTCTCAAGAGATTAATGCATTTGTTATTATCAAAACCACACCTTGATGATCCACATGACCACACACACTCTAGTGGGTGTGTGGTGATGCAACTTCTGACACACTGGTTCACCATTCCCATGTGGTAGTTGCATATTCCATGGGCTCTTTGGGCTTTCTAACCAACATGGTTTGACACACGTGGAGTCTCTAGAGTTCAATGCGTGAGTTATTCTCAAAACCGCACCTTGATCTAGATATGACCAAACAAACTCCAGTGGGTGTGGTGATGCAACTGCTTCCGTCACACTGGTTCACCTTCCCATGTGGAAATTGCATTCCATGGGCTCTTTGGGCTTTCTAACCATGGTTTGACAAATGGAGATTCTCTACAGATCAATGCATGTGTTATTTTCAAAACCACACCTTCATCCATATGACCACACACACTCCAATGGGTGTGGTGATGCAACATCTATCACACTGGTTCACCATGCCCTTGTGGAAGTTGCATTCCATGGGCTCGCTCGGATTTTTGACAATGGTTTGACACATGGAGATTCTCTAGAGATGAATGCATGTGTTATTTTCAAAACCTCACCTTGATCCATACGACCACACACACTCCAATGGGTGTGGTGATGCAACGTCTGTCACACTGCTTCACCATTCCCATGTGGCAGTTGCATATTCCATGGGTTCTTTGGGATTTCTGACCACCATGATTTGACACACATCGAGTCTCTAGAGATCAATGCATGTGTTATTCTCAAAACCACACCTTGATGATACATATGACCACACACGCTCCAATGGGTGTGGTGATGCATTCTATCACACTGGTTCACCATTCCCTTGTGGTAGTTGCATTACAGGGATCTTTGGGCATTTTGACAATGGTTTGACACATGGAGATTCTCTAGAGATTAATGCATGTGCTATTTCAAAACCATACATTGATCCATATGACCACACACACTCCAATGGGTGTGGTGATGCAACTTTGGTCACATTGGTTCACCATTCCCATGTGGCAGTTGCATATTCCAGAGCTCTTTGGGCTTTCTTACCAACATGGTTTGACACACATGGAGTCTCTAGAGATCAATGCATGTGTTATTCTCAAAAGCACACCATGATGATCCAGACATGACCACAGACACTCCAGTGCGTGTGGTGATGCAACTTCTGTCACACTGGTTCACCATTACCATATGGCAATTGCATATTCCAGGGGCTCTTTGGGTTTTCTGACCATCATGGTTTGACACATATGGAGTCTCTATAGATCAATGCATGTGTTATTCTCAAAACCACACCTTGATGATCCACATGACCACACACACTCCACTGGGTGTGTGGTGATGCAACTTATGTCACACTGGTTCACCATTCCCATGTGGCAATTGCATATTCTAGGAGCTCTTTGGGCTTTCTGACCATGGTTTGACACACATGGAGTCTCTAGAGATCAGTGCATCTGTTATTCGCCAAACCACACATTGATGATCACAATGACCACACACACTTTTTTGGGTGTGTGGTGATGCAACTTCTGTCATACTGGTTCACCATTCCAATTGGCAATTACATATTCCAGGTGCTCTTTGGGCTTTCTGACCACCATGGCCAGACACAGATGGAGTCCCTGGAGATCAATGCATGAGTTATTCTCAAAAGCACACATTGATCTAGATATGACCAAACACACCCCAATGGTTGTGGTGATGCAACTGCTTCTGTCACACTAGTTCACCTTACCATGTGGCAATTGCATTCCATGAGCTCTTTGGGCTTTCTGACCATGGTTTAACACATGGAGATTCTCTAGAGATCAATGCATGTGTTATTTTCAAAACCACACCTTGATCCATATTACCACACACACTCCAATGGGTGTCGTGATGCAACTTCTGTCACACTGGTTCACCATTCCCATGTGGTAGTTACATATTCCAAGGGCTCTTTGGGCATTCTGACCATCATGGTTTGACACACATGGAGTCTCTAGAGATCAATGCATATGTTATCCTCAAAACCACACCTTGATGATCTACACATGACCACACAATCTCTAGTGGGTTTAGTGATGCAACTTCTGTCACACTGGTTCACCTTTCCCATGTGGTAATTGCATATTCTAGGGTCTCTTTGGGCTTTCTGACCACCATGGTTTGACACACATGGAGTATCTAGAGATTAATGCATGTGTTATTCTCAAAACCACACCTTGATGATCCACACATGACCACACACACTCCAATGTGTGTGGTGATGCAAATTCTGTCACACTAGTTCACCATTCCCATGTGGCAATTGTATATTCTAGGGGCTCTTTGTGCTCTCTCACCATCATGGTTTGACACACATGGAGTATCTAGAGATCAATGCATGTGTTACTCTCAAAACCACACCTTGATGATCCACATGACCACACACACTCTAGTGGGTGTGTGGGTGATGCAACTTCTGTCACACTAATTCACCATTCCCATTTGGCAGTTGCATATTCCAAGGGCTCTTTTTTGCTTTCTGACCACCATGGTTTGACACACATGGAGTCTATACAGATCAATGCATGTGTTATTCTCAAAACCACACCTTGATGGTCCACATGAGCACACACACTCTAGTGGGTGTGGTGATGCAACTTCTGTCACACTAGTTCACCATCCCTACGTGGCGGTTGCATTCCAGGGGCTCTCTTTGGGATTTCTGACCACCATGGTTTGACACACATGGAGTCTCTGTGATCAATACATGTGTTATTCTCAAAACAAAACCTTGATGAACCACATGACCACAGACACTCAAGTGGGTGTGGTGATGCAACTTTTGTCACACTAGTTCACCATCCCCATGTGGAAGTTGCATTCCATGGGCTCTTTGGGCTTTTTGACCATGGTTTGACACATGGAGATTCTTTAGAGATCAATGCATGTGTTATTTTCACAACCATACCTTGACCCATATGACCGCAGACACTCAATTGGGTGGGGTGATGCAACTTCTGTCACACTGGTTCGCCATTCCCATGTGGCAGTTGCATATTCCAAGGGCTCTTTGGGCATTCTAACCATCCTGGTTTGACACACATGGAGTCTCTAGAGATCAATGCATGTGTTATTCTTACAAACTAACCTTTATGATCCATATGACCACACACGCTCCAATGGGTGTGGTGATGCAACTTATGTCACACTGGTCCACCATTCCCTTGTGGCAGTTGCATTCCAGAGATCTTTGGGCCTTCCGACCATGGTTTGACACATGGAGATTCTATAGAGATCAATGCATGTGTTATTTTCAAAACCATACCTTGATCCATATGACCACACACACTCCAATGGGTGTGGTGATGCAACTTCTATCACGTTGGTTCACCATTCCCATGTGGTAGTTGCATATTCCAGGGGCTCTTTGGGCTTTCTGACGGGCTTGTTGGTTTGCGGCTCGAAAGTTCCGGGGCGAGTGCATCGCGGTACCCAAGGTGCCTGTAATTGTCGTGTTTCGCAAAGTTGGGCTGCCAACTACACTGAGGGGCCATTTCGAGGCAAACTCATCTCACCCCTACCAAATTCAAACATTCTGTTAAACTGCCCCGTGAAGTAGACGGTCAGGACCCACATGTCGGTCATCTGTCCGCGATGCGAGCACCAACACGGCAACCTCTTAGGCCAATCGAGGAACTAAGTGGCTTGGATGTGTTGATCAATTTCACAAATCCATTCCTTCCTTTCCCCTAGCACTGGTGTCGTTGAAATCCACCCTCCAAGCAGAACGATTCCTTCGGACATTTGACTTTTGGCGCCAAGTTGCTATGCCTAGTTGCTAGGCCCATTCGCTGATCCCTAGCTCCAATGGTGCATGCCATAGCCGCCGTTGTGAGGCTCTAACCCACCTCCGGCACCGACGAGCTGAGAAACTCAGAGGATGGCAGATCCTAGTACCAAGGAAGAAGAAGTTCTGGCTACATGCGGGTGAGCTACCCTTCTCTTTGCTATTCGCACTAACTCTAACTGCTAGCTGGCTAGTAAAGCTAAAATTGTTTATTAGCCCAACGCTGACAAACATATTTTGTCCATAGTTTTCAGTCAAATGGAATCTCCACGGACCACCCTTACCTGGTTACGGTAGCCCTCTTCAGGTATGAATCTAAATCAACAAGGGCGAAGGGCAAGTGGTATGGACACCATTGTATCACGAAGGAAGAAGAGCCTGCGTAGATCTGCACTATCCCTGGTATGGTTGCTGCTTTGCGTAATCATGCTAAAATATGGCCGAAGCAGATTGCAAAGTTCAGCTTCATGGATGAACGAGGCATCATGGTTCCTCTAACATGTGACATTTAGCTAATTGGGTTGATGAAAATGTATGCTTCGGCTTGCATGTTTGAGCTGAATTGTGATGTACTGGATGTGGAAGCTGCTACAACTGGGATTCGCCCTTCTATTCTTAGACAAGGGTGGTCGCTCGAACCCAATTAGCTTCTGGTAAGCAAAAGTCTCTTGGGGTTCACATGTTTGTGCTGATTTGTAATTTTTTTATTTACTCTGTAGATATTAGGCAGTTATACAACAGTCCTATTTCTTTGACAGGAAACGCCACAAGGTTAGAAACATGACTGTCAGGTCAGTCATTTTGTTGTCAGAAGAAAATAAAAACGAGTGGAGTGATGATGATGAACACGATTCTGGTGCTAATTGTCCTGGTAATGCAGAGTACGTGAAGCTAAGAAAATTGGCACCGAGGAAGAGGAAGAAGGCTGGAAATGAAGAAGCCAGTGTACGTGAAGGCTTAGCACCCAGGCAGGGGAAGAAGGCTGCTGGCAATGAATATGCATAATAATGTGTTGACTTGAACCTATATGTAATTTGTTTAAATTTTGGAGCTCTGTGCGTGGAACTTGTCGGGCGAAACAATCTACCCATGTTCTCGGAGTAAAATGTTCCGCGACTTAGGGTTTGGAAACTCTCGAGTCAGTAGTTGAATCCTAAATTGTGATTGTGTCACTACTATCTGAAAACACGCAGCACCTGTTCCACGATTGCTGAGGGGTAGGAGGTGTCCAAATTTTATGCAATGTAAGTGGCACATAAATAAATTATTTAAGCTCCTACACTCCATGAAACAACAACATATTTCAGCTGCTGCACAATAACGTAACAACATAAGCATCAATGGCAACCGATAATACCCAGATGATAAGGAAATCGGTACCACTTTCTCGCCTAGTCTTGAGCCCATCTATCTCACCACCTCCATGCTGCTGCATCGCCTGCCTCTGGCGAAGCTCCTGGATCTCTAGTAACAGGGTGTATGTGCTTCCACTTTATAAATTGCGGTTGTGCCATTTGCATGCGACACAATCCACGTAGATTACATTTAAACATACCACCATCATCAGACAAAAGGAAGTAATGCAGGGTTAAAACAGATTAATAGGTGACCAATTTTTTCTCCTAGGACTCCGAGACCACTTGTTCAGACTGCTAGGTCAACAAGTACTACTATTACAACTTAAAAAAGTACGGAGCTCAAGATAAATAGAACTAGTTATCACACATCTCCTTGATCTCCCTAATCTTAGCCCGATGCGCATCTTCCTACGAGAGCAAGGATCGAATCGTCTGCTCCGTTGTTTTAGCATCTTCCTTGTGCAGCTTCAATTGTTTCTCTACATTTATCCTCATGCACTGTCAATACTCATATGTAGCACCCCGGTAAAACCACTATTAGAAAATCGCTTGGTGTTTTTGTTTTGTGCATCATCATGACCGCATGCTCATGTCATCATGCCACATTGCATTTGAGCATCGTCATGTCATCCTGCATTTATTTGCCTAAAACTATTTTTCAAAAAGTCTATCTTTGTTTTCTAAATACCCTGTCTTTATTCAAATCAAAAACCCGGGTCTCCGGAATCTTTTGTTTCGTCTAAAAATGGATTCTAAAAGGCTTGTTGTGACAAATTAAATAATTGTATTATTTTTAGGGGGTAGCCGAACCGGGCCGAATCGACCGAGCCGGCCACCCCCAAAAACACCCAATCAGACCTAATCCCTAATCTACCCAAACCCTAATCTAACCTAGCCCCACACAACACACGTAACACACTCACGCAGCACACACATCACACCCCTGTCGCCACACACAGAACCACACGCACACAACCCCCACAGCCTCCCAGCCCCACCGCCACCTAGGCACACTTCCTCCACCCCTCCACCTCACCTCCTGGCCCCACCTCCTGTCCCTCCACCCCGGTCTCCTGCCACATCGCCCAACCCCGCCCGCGACAGCCTCGGGATCCCCACGCGGGCCCCACCCCGACTCGGTCGCCCCGCTTCCGACCTACCCCGCGTCCTTCCTCACGACCCCCGCCCACGAATTCCTCCCCTCGATACTCTCTGCCCCGCGTGGCACCGCCGCCGGCCTTACTCCGCCCCACCCCAAGCCCCGCGTTTCCCTGCTGCCAGGGACGCCGCTCCGCCGCAACGACGCCCTCCACCAGGCCCGCCTCGAGCTCCGGCCCGCCGCACTCGCTGCCCCCGTCCCTCACCCCTCCTCGGCTCAAGCCCGCTGTCGCCCTCGCCCCGTCCACTGAGACGTGCGCCGCCGACAGGAGCTCGCCCGGCCCCACCGGAGACCGAGCCCCGCGTCCTCAGCGTCCCCTCATCACCTCCATCGCCTGCAGCGCTCGAGCACCTCTGCCCATCGCTCGCCTTCTCCGTCCTGCCCCTTCCTTGCCGCCCGGAGATCCTTCCTCCCCGCTGCAAATCGAGCGACCGAGCCCCACCGCGTCGCCCCGAGCTCCTCCCTGGTACCCATGCGTCCAGGCGAGCTGGCCCTTCTCCGCCACCAGCCAGCGAGCACCGCTCGCGTCGCCCTCTGCCTCTCCAAGCACCGCCACCAGCCGTCTCTTCCTGCACAGATGCACCCACACCTCTCCGCCTCACGCCCGGCGTGTCGTGGCCTCTGTGGGTCCCGTCCATCGGGTCATCGCCGTCGCACGCCTCCTCTGCTACGGCATCAACCTGAGCAGGGACGTCCCCTGGAGCCCAATATCGACCCGGCCGCACCGCTTTCCTCCTCGCTCCCGCGTGCCCCCGCATCATCGGCCGCTGCCATGTCCCGGCAGCAAGCTCCCCTACCAAGCTTCGGTCACCACAACCTCCTTGCCTTCTCTTGTTTGTCCTTGCCTGTTGTCCGTGCGAGCAAGTATGTGTGGGCACCTGTGTGTTTGTGAGATGGAGCAACACAGTTCTCTGGTGGCCAGTTGAAGGTAGCTCCCTTATCAGTACCAGTGCAACATCGCGGTCCTCCTTGTCACCTCGTGTTCCGCAGCGTCAGATTGTGTCACAAGTATGATCATCGCCAGGAACTTCCGAAGAGGAACAAACACCAAGTTCAACACCGACAAGACCTCCTTCATGGGTCCCCTTCACAGAAATCCGAAGACCGATGCCGCCAAGATCAAACCCCCAACCCCAAGATCTTCGGACCAATGTGATTTCCTTTCCGAGACCCCTATTTTTTATAATATGACATTATCAAATGTTGCATATTAAATCGTTCATGCTTGCATCTCATCATGTGGGTTTCGGGCATTTAGTCAATTCATTTAGTAACTAAATATGGAGTCTATATGTGGGCTATTCTAGTCTTATTCCGGACTCCATTTAAATTTATGTAGCGAACCGATGCCATGTTTTGCCTTGTTAAGCCAACATTTAAATTTCGGGGTATCTAAATAACTGGAACCTATTAATTAATTGTCAGAACCCCGGTTCCGCTTAATACTGCCTAATTGCACCGCATCTGCATCATATCATAATCATGCCGGATCTTCTACCGTAGTATTAAATATTGCACCCGGTATTTCTTCTAGTGTTTGCTTCTTCGTGGATTAGGCCGGTGAGTTGATGCGAGTATCGACAAGTTCTCCGGATGAATCTCCGGCAGTGTTTCCCAGGCGAGCATCTCTCCCCCCTTCTACCTATTTTGCATTTATAGTCTTTATTTCCTCCTATTGATCTATTGTTATCCTTGTCGCGATGCTTTAGTTTCCGTGCACCAGTTATATCTCGTGCAGCCTCTATATTGCCATGGACACCTCCTAATACCTGTTTTTTTGTAGATAGCTGGCCTTGCGAGTCGTAGTTGCTTGCTCAGGTGCGGTCTCGTGTTGTCGAGTACCACAATTGTTGGAATGCTGGCAGATGTTTATGGTGGAGATGATCATGTCTTTATTTACAGCCATTAAATTGTTGTGATAACTAATGAAAGTGGCACCGGTGGGCAATATATGCTATTTGGTTTTTATGTCCACTTGTGTCCCATAGGCCCCGAGTACTTGATACATGTTCCTTGATTATTCGCACTATCCACATCCGGGAGACTCTTTGAATCCTCCTTAGCCAGAGCTTGATTCATTTCTTATTTCTTGGGGCCACAAAGTAGTTTGGGGCTTTATTACTATCCTTAACTTACGCCATGCTTACTGCTTTATTTATGATTGTGCGTGGAGCACCTGTACTGTTTTGGATCGTGGAATGTTTTCGCAGTATCGACAAGCCCAGTCACACTTTCTGGTTCCCAGTCGTTTACAGCCATTGACACAAACCCTGGGTCCATCTCGGAGCCGGCCAACTTCGTTGCGGGTAGCTTAGTGGGGTGGCCCCCTGAATTATTTTATGAATCCTGTGATTGCTTTGTCGTGAAAGCCTCATTGGGTTTTGAGTTGGTTTTTCCGAGGTTGATCGAGTGTGTGTTGCTATTTGTGCACCCCTGCAGGGTAAATCTTTCTGAAAGCCGTGTCCACAGTTATGGACGACTTGGAGCATAGTATCTCGATCATAGACAAGCATAACTAAAGTAGTGCTATAAACTTGACTTAATATATGACTAGTAATCAGATTCAACTATCACGGAATGGATATTAAAATGCCAACAACTAGTGGATCCGGGGTTGTTTTGTGACATGCTGTACCTGCCTAGTTAGTATTGCAACTCCAGTGGAATGTGATAAAAAGTGCCAACAATTGCTGGGTTCTGGGATTCCTCAGGACAATTATATCTGACTAGTAAAATTTCCAACTACAACAGAATGGTGATTAAAACTGCGCACTTCTTATGTTATCAGGATGACTCATGCTATCTATATCTGACTCGTAAGTGCTTCAACTATAAACGAATGAATAAAACTGCCAACTGTGTGAGTTCCTTGGTTTGACTTCCTCGTTTGGTCTCGAGGGGGAATACCAGGATGGGTACGATTGGTGTTAGTCTCAGGTTGGATTCGAATAGGTCTTTCTTACCGCCCTCTAATAGCTGACAGATTTATCGAGACTCTATAGGTTGTTTAGTGCATGCTGCGCTGCCGCTTCAGTCCACCATACCTATGTAGGCGAGAGTCGCCGAATTCTAGCCTCGCCGTGTACTGGCCTCAGTACTGACGCTCCTCTTTTTCCTTTGCCCTTTGTCGGCACCCCTTTTGTTTTAGCAGGTTTGAGATTGACGTCGTTAGCAGGGTTACCCTTCCGGCTTGGCCTGGGCAGGGTTATGGACACCATTGGTTATTCTTCCCGGCTCTTAGCCCCATTTGCATCTTGTCCGTAGTTGGACGCTCTATCGTTTTCAAGGTGATTTGAATCTTTGTATAGTATATATGTATTCTTGACTCATGGAGTCGTTGTTGTATATATCTGTTCTGTGGGTCCAATTGAGGACTGTTGTGTAATGGTATTACTTCGTTTTCCACCCGCACGAAAGTGCCTGGTGGGCGTCCTTGAATCGTTTCTATGAGGGTTTGGCGGAAAAGGGCTAAAACTTGCATAGCGCCGATTCGAGGGTGTTACAGAGTGGTATCAGAGCTCAGCAGTTGCGATACCCCACAAGTCCAGCTTGTAGGATAACCTAGCTAACGGCCGAAGTAGAGTGTCAAAACTATTTTGCAAAAATCGGTTGGATAGATCTGATTAGGTCTGCTTTTACTCCTTTCCCCTCTGCTATTCGCCTCTTACTTCTGCGTGTTTTGAATATTCTCTCTTCCCATTCTTCGAGTCCAGGAATTCTCGTGGTTGGGTTTTCGTCGTACCTTCAGGGTTTCGCTTCCTCCTTTGGCAACGGTGCTTCTACCTCCGGACTTAGTGCTATCTGAGTGATCCTTTATCTGTGGTACCATTCTTTTCTCCTTGTTTGAGCCTTCTGGTGTTTTTCCGACGCGACGACATACTCTACCTTAGATCCGATGCAGAGCCTGCATCACTCCTTTGTTCCGAACCTCGATTGTCGAGATCTTCAGTCTGATTCCGAGAGTTGGTTGCAAAACTCTCCTATTCATGTCCAAAGTAATGCTTTGGGTGCGCGATGGAATGGTCACCATCTGACTACTCTTATCATTCGCTCTTGTAGATTGAACTGGTGGACCAATGCAATCTTTACTCCTTCCTCAGAAGTTAGAGGTGGCCTTTTCTTTCGATACCTTTACCTTCGTCCTTTATTCTCCGGAGTGTTCTCTCGATGAACGTGAGCAATGACCCCTTGTTGGTGGTGTCAATGATTTCAAGTTAGAGCAGCACCTTTGTTAGTGGTGTCGCCAAGATCTACACGAAGCGAGTAGATTCAGATTGTCGGCCTTCTTCCCCGTACCATGAGGCGGAACTCGAGGGCGAGATCCATTGTTACTGGTGTCGAATTGTACCACCTCGGTAAAACCACTATTTGAAAATCGCTTGGTGTTTTGTTTTTGTGCATCATCATGACCGCATGCTCATCCTGCATTTGTTTGCCTAAAACTATTTTTCAAAAAGTCTATCTTTGTTTTCTAAATACCCTGTCTTTATTCAAATCCAAAACCCGGGTCTCCGGAATATTTTGTTCGTCTAGAAATGGATTCTAAAAGCCTTGTTTTGACAAATAAAATAATTGTATTATTTTTAGGGGGCAGCCGAACCGGGCCGAATCGACCGAGCCGGCCACCCCCAAAAACACCCAATCAGACCTAATCCCTAATCTACCCAAACACTAATCTAACCTAGCCCCACACAACACACGTAACACACTCACGCAGCACACACATCGCACCCCTGCCGCCACACACAGAACCACACGCACACAACCCCCACAGCCTCCCAGCCCCACCGCCACCTAGGCACACTTCCTCCACCCCTCCACCTCACTCGAGCGAATCCCAGGCCGCCACCTCACCTCCTGGCCCCACCTCCTATCCCTCCACCCTGTTCTCCCGCCACGTCGCCCAACCCCGCCCGCGACACCCTCGGGATCCCCACGCGGGCCCCACCCCGACTCGGTCGCCCCGGTTCCCACCTACCCCGCGTCCTTCCACACGACCCCCGCCCGCGAATTCCTCCCCTCGATCCTCTTTGCCCCGCGCGGCACCACCGCCGGCCTTCCTCTGCCCCACCCCAAGCCCCGCGCTGCCCTACTGCCAGGGACGCCGCTCCGTCGCAACGACACCCTCCACCAGGCCCGCCTCGAGCTTCGGCCCGCCGCGCTCGCTGCCCCCGTCCTTCACCCCTCCTCGCCTCAAGCCTGCTGCAGCCCTCGCCCTGTCCTCTGAGACGTGCGCTGCCGACAGGAGCTCGCCCGCCTCCGCCGGAGACTGAGCCCCGCGTCCTCAGCGTCCCCCATCGCCTCCATCACCTGTAGCGCTCGAGCACCTCCGCCCATCGCTCGCCTTCTCCATCCTAGCCCTTCCCTGCCGCCCGGAGATCCTTCCTCCCCGCTGCAAATCGAGCGGCCGAGCCCCACCGCGTCGCCTCGAGATCCTCCCTGGTACCCATGCGTCCAGGCGAGCTGGCCCTTCTCCGCCACCGGCCAGCGAGCACCGCTCGCGTCGCCCTCTGCCTCTCCGAGCACCGCCACCAGCCATCTCTCCCTGCACAGACGCACCCACGCCTGGTGCGCCGTGGCCTCTGTGGGTCCCGTCCATCGGGCCATCGCCATCGCACGCCTCCTCTGCTATGGCATCAATGTGAGCAGGGACGTTCCCGGGAGCCCACTCTCGACCCGGCCGCACCGCTTTCCTCCTCGCTCCCGCGTGCCCCCGCATCGTCGGCCGCTGCCATGTCCCTGCAGCAAGCTCCCCTACCAAGCTTCGGTCACCACAACCTCCTTGCCTTCTCTTGTTTGTCCATGCCTGCTGTCCGCGCGAGCAAGTATGTGTGGGAGCCTGTGTGTTTGTGAGATGGAGCAACACAGTTCTCTGGTGGCCAGTTGAAGTTAGCTCCCTTATCAGTACCAGTGCAACACCGCGGTTCTCCTTGTCACCTCGCGTTCCAAAGCTTCAGATCGTATCGCAAGTATGATCATCGCCAGGAACTTCCGAAGAGGAACAAACACCAAGCTCAACATTGACAAGACCTCCGTCATGGGTCCCCTTCACGGAAATCCGAAGACCGATCCCGCCAAGATCAAACCCCAAACCCCAAGATCTTCGGACCAATGTGATTTCCATTCCGAGACCCCTATTTTTTATAATATGACATTATCAAATGTTGCATATTAAATGGTTCATGCTTGCATCTCATCATGTGGGTTTCGGGAATTTAGTCAATTCATCTAGTAACTAAATATGGAGTCTATATGCAGGCTATTCTAGTCTTATTCCGGACTCCATTTAAATTTATGTAGCGAACCGATGCCATGTTTCGCCTTGTTAAGACAACATTTAAATTGCGGAGTATCTAAATAACTGGAACCTATTAATTAACTGTCAGAACCCTGGTTCCGCTTAATACTGCCTAATTGCACCGCATCTGCATCATATCATAATCATGCCGGATCTTCTGCCATAGTATCAAATATTGCACCCGGTGTTTCTTCTAGTGTTTGCTTCTTCGCGGATTAGGCCGATAAGTTGATGCGAGTATCGACAAGTTCTTTGGATGAATCTCCGGTAGTGCTTCCCAGGCGAGCATCTCTCCCCCTTCTACCTATTTTTCATTTATAGTCTTTATTTCCTCCTGTTGATCTATTGTTATCCGTGTCGCGATGCTTTAGTTTCCGTGCACCAGTTATATCCCGTGCAGCCTCTATATTTCCATGGACACCTCCTAATACCTGTTGTTTGGTAGATAGCTGGCCTTGCGAGTCGTAGTTGCTTGCTCAGGAGCGGTCTCATGTTGTCGAGTACCACAGTTGTTGGAATGCTGGCAGATGTTTATGGTGGAGATGATCATGTCTTTATTTACAACCATTAAATTGCTATGATAACTAATGAAAGTGGCACCGGTGGGCAATATATGCTATTTGGTTTTTATGTCCACTTGTGTCCCATAGGCCCCGAGTACTTGATACCCGTTCCTTGATTATTCGCACTATCCACATCCGGGAGACTCTATGAATCCCCCTTAGCCAAAGCTTGATTCATTTCTTATTTCTTGGGGCCACAAAGTAGTTTGGGGTTTATTACTATCTTGTACTTATGCCATGCTTACTTCTTTATTTACGATTGTGCGTGGAGCACCTGTACTGTTTTGGATCGTGGAATGTTTTCGCGGTATCGACAAGCCCAGACACACTTTCGGGTTCCCAGTCATTTACAGCCATTGACACAAACCCTGGGTCCGTCTCGGAGCTGGCCAACTTCGTTGCGGGTAGCTTAGTGGGGTGGCCCCCTGAAATATTTTATGAATCTTGTGATTGCTTTGTGGTGAACGCCTCGTTGCGTTTTGAGTTGGTTTTTCCGAGGTTGATCGAGTGTGTGTTGCTATTTGTGCACCCCTGCAGGGTAAATCTTTCTGAAAGTCGTGTCTGCGGTTATGGATGACTTGGAGCATAGTATCTCGATCATAGACAAGCATAACTAAAGTAGTGCTATAAACTTGACTTAATATATGACCTGTAATCAGATTCAACTATCACGGAATGGATATTAAAATGCCAACAACTGGTGGATCTGGGGTTGTTTTGTGACATGCTGTACCTGCCTAGTAAGTATTGCAACTCCAATGGAATGTGATAAAAGTGCCAACAATTGCTGGGTTTTGAGATTCCTCAGGACAATTATATCTGCCTAGTAAATGTTCCAACTACAAAGGAATGGTGATTAAAACTGCCCACTTCTTATGTTATCAGGTTGAATCATTCTATCTATATCTGACTAGTAAGTGCTTCAACTATAATCGAATGAATAAAACTACCAACTGTGTGAGTTCCTCGGTTTGGTCTTGAGGGGGGATACCAGGATGGGTATGGTTGGTGTTAGTCTTAGGTTGGATTCGAATAGGTCTTTCTTACCCCCCTCTAATAGCCGACAGATGTATCGGGACTCTATAGGTTGTTTAGTGCATGTTGCGCCGCCGCTTCAGTCCACCATACCTATGTAGGCGAGAGCCGCCGAATTCTAGCCTCGCCGTGTACTGGCTTTAGTACTGACGCTCCTGTTTTTGCTTTGCCCTTTGCCGGCACCCCTTTTGTTTTAGCAGGTTTGATCGACGTCGTTAGCAGGTTTACCCTCCTGGCTTGGCCTAGGCAGGGTTATGGACGCCATTGGTTATTCTTCAGGGCTCTTAGCCCCATGTGCATCTTGTCCGTAGTCGGAAGCTCTATCGTTTTCAGGAATCTTTGTATAGTATATATGTATTCTTGACTCATGGAGTCGTTGTTGTATATATCTGTTTTGTGGGTCCCATCAACGACTGTTGTGTAATGGTATTACTTCGTTTTCCACCCACACAAAAGTTCCTGGTGGGCATCCTTGAATCGTTTCTATGCAGGTTTGGCGGAAAAGGGCTAAAACTTGCATAGCGCCGATTCGAGGGTGTTACATCATAGTTGTGAACTGTGGGTCTTTGGCCTGGTGAAGTTCATTCCTTGCTTGAGTCAGTTCTTGCACTGCTCTAGCCTTTAGGCCCAATGCCATGTCCCTCTCCTTCTGGACTTTGCTAACCTTGTCTTGCACACTCCTGAGATCTCGGTTAAGCTTGGTTGTGTCAGCATGGTCAAATAACTTCATCTTAGCACTCTCAAGAAGTGAGCTGACTATGGATTCTTTCAACTCAATAGTCATATCCCATAGTTTTTCTAGCGTGTTCTGCATCGATTTGGGCCACTCTGGATCTACCCATTTGACAACACTGCAACTTCTGTGTTGCAACATTGCACGATGTCCTTGACACCCTAACAACCTCCTACCTGCATTTCGTCCTTTGAACGCTACAAATTTAGTGGGCACATATCCATATTTACATAGCAGAGGACTATCTTCCTCCACATTGTCTTCCTCCGCTAGACCGTGATAGTCGGAGTCGTACAATGTCTGGTTGGCCTAACATATCATATGTGCATGAGTAAATAGAGTAGAGATAGCTCAAAATAGATAATTGGCCACATATGTTAGAGATGAGACAACTCACATTGAAATCACCGTCCTTGTCGTCATGAAGCGTTTCCTCATCGTCCCCCCTTAAACCCATGGCAATAGGGGGTGGGGGACTAGGGTGGCTGTGGGAGAGATGGCTGGAGGCGCCGTCGGCTTGAGGCTACGGCAGGATGTGAGAGAAGTGGGGAAAGTGGCTTCGAGGGGAAGGAAGAGAAGTATGGGTAGGAAGACAAGTAAAGGGGAGTGACACTAGCATTTGGCGCATGGAACTCATGACACTCGCAAAAGGGGAGTGTGCGGTGTTGCTAGTTTGTCTAGAGCAAGCAGACAGTAAGCGTGGCCAATCATGTCATAGAACAGCCTACTCGCGGTTCTCTCTTACAAAGAACCTTCCCAACCGTCCAAGCGCCCCTATCGAATGGTATGTAACAATCGTCATGCAGAACAACTGTGTTAGGGTGTGCCTCCTAGAAGACTCGGTCTAACGGCCACCATTGGGGTCTAAGGTTAGGGATCTCCTAAGGTTAGGATCCATATGGTTTATGAAAATAACACACATGCAAATAGCCCAGGTGGATCCATGTGGTTTATGAAAAGAACACACATGCAAATGACTCTAGTGGATCCAAGCGGTTTATGAAAAGAACACACAAGCAATGACTCTAGTGGATCAATATGTGGTTTAGAAAAAGAACACGCATTCAATGACACTGGTGGATCCATGTGGTTTATGAAAAGAACACACATCCAATGACACTGGTGGATCCATGTGGTTGATGAATAGAACACACATGCAATGACACTAGTGGATCCATGTGGTTTATCAAAAGAACACACATGGAATGACTCTAGCTGTGGTTTAGGAAAAGAACACACATGCAATGACACTGGTGGTGTAACATCCCAAAATTTTCTTCTGAAAACCACCATCATTGCACTCATATCATCATGGCATATGTTGCATTGCATTTAGTTTGACCCCGAAAAATTTGGTGAAAGTTTGAGTCAATTTGGAACCCTTTTGCTAATTCAAAACCAAGGAAAAGAAAAACTAAAAAGCAAAAAGGAGAAAAAAACAGCAGCACCAGCATTTGGCCTGCTCGGCCCAACCCCATACCAAAAGGCAGCCCCCCGGCTTACCCCTCTCCCCCTCTGTTTCTCTCCGCCCCCCTTCAGACCCCCTGGCCCCACTTGCACGCCACCTCCACATCACCGTCTTCAACCAAACGACAAACAGACTGCTCCCCCTCCTCTGCCGTTTCTAATCGGATCGAATTCAAGCGTTTGCACGAATTAATCTCCACTACGACCCCTCCTTCTTAACCCCCTCTCCCTCCTCTTTGTTTTCCTCATAGACACCACCCCTAGAGAGCCCCCAGGCTCTCCGATTTTGTGCTCGGACCGCCGTGGCCACGGATGATGCCGGCGACGATTCCGGTGAGCACCGAGCGCCTCGCACCCTCCTCTCTACCCTATTATCTTCACCACGCTCTAGCGCACCGTTTAATCCTTTTTTCTCGATTTCTACCTGCCCTAGAGTTTCCCTCTGCAGCTGCCGTTCATCGACGATTCAGGTGAGACTCGAGTTCCCGCCGCTCCTTTTTGGCCACCACTAGCTGGTACTTGACCGGGCGCACTTTGCTGACCCCTTTCTTTGTCAGCTCGAGCCCCAGAATGATGCCACCATCTCCTGACGTGAGCTCCGACTTCGGCGTGAACTCCGACGAGGAATCCAGGACGAAGCCGAGCACCCCTCCCTCAACCGCGACAACCACCGAGATGGCTGAGACCTCTGCTACCCCTTGGTAACTTTGCTGCTTCCCCTTACCCTCTAGGATCGCCGGAACGCCACCCTCCCGATGCGCCGCCACCGCGCGCAGTAGGTCAGCGCCGCTAGTTCCTGGCCAAGCGCTAGGATCCATTGGATCTGTAACCAACGTCTATGATTAGATCACTAATCAAATCGATATCGTTTGATCAGATCTGCTCGTTGCCACTTAAATCCAATGGCCCACAGTAACCGATCTGACCGAATCGGTTGGGCCAATAGAAACACACCACGTCAGCCTGTGCGTCTGTTTAATTTAGAAAATAGACAGAATATATGATTAACTTATAAATTCAATAACTTTTGATTTACTAATCAGAAAAATACAAATTTGGTGACCATGGATTCATAAAAATGATACCTTTATTGTTGAGGCCTTATATCACCCTTTAGCTTCTAAAAAATTGGAGTTATAGGCAGAACCTTTTTAGGAGTATTTTACACATAAAAATTACTTCATAATTTGGTTTTAAGTATTTCTTGTGCCTTTAGATAGAGTATTTTAACCTCTGTACTGTAAGACTCTGTTTACTTAAGAGTGTTATTCATCTCATTACATTTGCATGCATTCCTATTTTGTGATGCTTATATTGATTGTATTATTGTTGTTGGATTTATTCTTTGTTTGGATTGTGTGGATTGTGAAGTTTTTTGCTGTGAGGATTGTACCTACTCCCCTAGCTACCAAGGCAAGTGATAATTCATCTTATGTTCTATTATTTTCACTATTGCACTAGTGCTATTTTTTGTAGATCTTAGCATGGTAGGATTATTTATATATGTTACTATGCTATGGCTATCCTATAGATTATATCTTGGTAGTATTTCCTAGTTGAAATACATCTTATGCTAGAGTGCTTGGCCATGCTATTAGAATTCGTGGGTGGAAATTCATATCAAGATAGTATGGAAATAGATTATTTTGTTTGACTAAGAAAACAACTAATGTTAATGAAAGACCTGGGTGGAAATGTGACTTGTATGGATTATGTTGAGTGGTTACTCAGGGCCCATGTCTATGGTTTACCCTGGTGTATCGCACTTGTGGACAGCCACCCAGGAAAAAAGAGATTGGAGACGTTCTTGTCACGAAGCTTCCAGTGCAGCCACATGGCATATGGGCTCTGCCTTGACCGACTAAGTTACAAGAACTCAGCTAGACGGATAGATGGTGGTAGTTATGATAGGTTGGAACGCGTCCGTGGTGGTCAGAGGGATTGCTTCTGAAAAGTATCGTCTCGATGCATGTCGAATCTTGTGGGGAAAGCGCACCACCTCTCGAGAGGGTAAAACTAAGAACTTTGTTGTGTCCCCGGTTATGGACAATTTCTGAGCGTCAAGACTTTGAAGAAGTTCAAAATCTCATCATCCAAATTTCTCTAAGTTAAAACTTGTTGGTGAACAAGGGTAGAGGTTGATTGATGTCTATCAATGGTACCTTAGTGTTTTGAAAGGGAAAACCTACTCTTTAAAAGCTATAAGATAAAACCTTGCTTTTAGCAAAGTCAGCCAAAACCACACTTAGCCATATATTCATGTAGTTGTTGGATTTTACTAAGTATCTGTGGTATCACTTGCCAATACAATTCCAAATGTATTGACCCTCTGTGGATGTAACTTATTATGTTGCAGGATACTCTGATGATGAGTAGGTTTATGGGTCTACACTCTTCATGTTTGCTTGTGGCGCATGAAGACAAAAGACTCTATTATTATACTATGTCTTGTGAACCTTGAATAATGTTAGCCTTGGGCTAAGTGAGTTGTAAGAACTATTATATTGCTGGATATGCGATGTAATAATGACCTTTGTTTCTGTGTACTTCATCTTAAACTGTGGGTGCTAGCAATTCGATCTAGGGACTAGCACTGCAATCACATGGATCTTTACCTTATTATGGTGAGATCTTACAGATGTTATCAGAGCACTGTGTTGCCTATAGGTTCGTGACCCTAGGTTGGATTAGACTAAGGAAAACCCTTAGGAAAATAATAATTCTATTTCAAACTTTATGCTTGTCTTTTCATCTCGTAAAACTTTTCCTGATCATCCTTCCTCATCTATTTTTGTAGATGTCCACCATCAATGAATCTATCAAGAAGGGACCACTAACGACGATGACACTTGAGTGTGAGACGGAATTTCCCAAGGCACTTAAAAACCTCATGATCGGCTTGGGGATAGATGGTGAAGTCGTGTACAAGGGATTTCTTGTGATAGACGATGGACAAGAGTATTGGTGGGTGCAACTTGATTTATATAAGAACAAGGAAGATGATCCAAAGAGTATGCGATTCTGCATGTTCACCAACTCTAAAATGCACACGTCATTCTTTGACTCTGCAAGGAATGCTACGTGGAAAGCCATTGAGGAACTTGGGGAAAGACTTAAGTATAGAATGCTCAATACTTAGGAGGATCTCAAGGAGGAGAAATATCGTGTCCAAGATTCAAGGGCCACGATAAAATGACGAAGTAAGGATATCATAGACTTGGCTTTGGAGTTATGGGAGCAAGACAAACAGATTGCTGCCAAGAACGCCCAGATTGCTACCTTGGTTAATAAGGAGTGAGATACTAGTTGGACCACCACACTTGGCATTTTATCACGTTAGTATTTTGATCATACCGACCTATGTGGTATGGAAAAAATAAGTTATTTTTGGACCTTGATTGCTTGAGTTGAATAATGTATTGCTACTTGGTTTGAGGAATGTTTTGTTGGTTTTTTCTGCATCTATCATTACTTGTGTTTTCTTTCTCTAGACTTGTGTTATTACTAATTTTCTCCATACTATGCAAAAGATGCTGAATTTTGTCTACATCACGGCCGAGGATTTCAAGGGAACTTGCTTCAGGACTCGCATGTTGGAGCTCGTCTAGGTGCTCGCTCTTCCAATCCCTACCATTCAGGGACTTCAGCTGAGGAAATTTCAGAGGAAGGACTTATGGGGATTCAGAGTTACCCAGCCATGACGCCAGGCAGAGCCCCAAACTAAGGAGACCGCCTTCAAGATTTTCCACGATGACTTGGAGAGGGGACTCGACGTCGCTATGCAGGAGCTGTTGGGATGCCTATGTGGACGTCACTCTTCCGAGATGAAGAGCCACTACTTCCACTTCTTTGGGAGGCACAACGAGGACGGAGAGCCTATTGTGTTGGACGAGGCTACTAAGGAGACTATCAAGCCCGTGCGACACCACCTCCAGGACTTAGAGAGCCTCATCAGGAACCTTGATACCGATAGGACTAATGTGATGCTTAGCAACGATGAACTACGAGGCCAACTTAAGGAGAAGGACAAGGCCTTCTAGGAACAGGAGAAGCGAATCAAGGAAATGGAGAAGAAGTTCGAAGACCAAGAGAAGGAATTCAAGAGCTAAGAGAAGAGGGTTCAGAAGAAGAATAAGAAGATTAGAGACTTGGAGACCGAGTTAGAGCTTGAGGACATTGAGCTGGAGGCGGATCACGAGGTGATAGAGAGGCTGCGCACCTAGAAGAGAGATTTACAGGTGAAGATCGATGCTTTGTCTACAAGCTTGGAGGAATACAAGGTAGGATTCGCCGCAGCAGGACTTGCACTAGTGGAGGAGGAAGTCGACATGGAGGAGTAGTGATATCCATCTATCTATCGTTTTATTATCGAGTCGCATAGATCATACCGACTTGTGGTTGACTATGCTAGCATGTTTATCTTCGCAAACTCTGTTATTGTCATGATGTTGAACCTGCATGTGCTTGTTTGTTTGATTGTTGTTATTTCACTTGGGTTATCTATCATTACTTACCCTTATTAAACCCACAAATGCCTCCCCGTCAAAACAATGAGGACAACAATGACAATGGCAATGGAATGAATCAAATGATGGCTGCACAGACACAGTTGATGCAAATGATGACTCAGTTCATGGCGAACCAGAAGTAGAACAACAACAATAACAATAATAACAACCAGAACAATCCACCTCTTGATATGCTCACAAGATTTCTAAGGCTGAGACCTGCTAAGTTCTCTGGTACTACTGATCCCATGGTAGCAAATGACTGGCTATGCTCTGTGAATAAGGACTTAGTCACAGTTGGATGCACTGACGTAGAGAAAGTCAGATTTGCAGCACACTTATTGGAAGGTCATGCAGCTACTTGGTGGGACAATTTCCAAGTTACTCCCTATTGAAGAAGTAACCTGGGCAATGTTTGAGGATGGATTTCGTACCACTCACATCTCTTCTGGAATAATGGGGTTGAAGAAAAAGGAGTTTCACAACCTCAAACAATGCCACCGTAGTATTTCTGAGTACATCAAGAGTTCAACAATCTATCACGTTATGCACCGGATGATGTTGACACTGACGCAAAAAGGAAAAGAAGTTCCTTGATGGGTTGAATGATGAAATATCTATGCAACTATCTGTTGCTTATGTTCCAACCTATCAATCTCTGTGTGATAAAGCTACCATCCTAGAAAACAAGATGAAGCAAGTTGAAGGTAGAAAGAGGAAACACCATTTTGATAAGTTTGGATCAGGATCACTTCACAAGCGTTCTTATGGTGAAGGAAGCGGGAGTTCTGGATCCCACAAGAATGGGAATCATAACAACCATCGTAACAATAACCACCACCACGATGGAAACAATCACCGTGGACACAAAAAAGTGGGTACAGGAATAACCATAATGGTCATTGTCATGGGAATCAAAATGGTTAGAATCGCCATAATCAGCCAGCAAAGAAAGACATCATTCAGGTGGAATGTTTCAAGTGCAAGAAGACATGGCACTATGCTAATGAATGCCTAGAAAAGAAGACTAATGCGGCTAAGCCGAACCCTTTTCAAAAGGGTCATGTGAATCACATCAATGTGGAGGAAATCCAAGAAGGATCTGATGCCGTAATCGGTAAGTTCAAGATTAATTCCTTTCCTGCACTTATCCTTTTCGATACCGGCGCATCGCATTCATTCATTTCAAGAGCATTTGTAGTCAAAAACAAACTCTCCACTGAAACTATCGGATGCCCCATGAAGGTAAGTTCCCCGGGTGGAGAAATGATAGTAAATTCTCGGTGCCGACAGATAATCCTAGAGATTGGAAAGAACAAGTTTCCAGTTAATTTAATAATCCTAGAGTCCCAAGGATTAGATGTAATATTAGGGATGGACTGGTTGACACGTTATGAGGGAGTGATAGATTGTGCCAAACAAACTGTTATGCTCACCACCCCAGAAAAGAAACGGATTAGGTTCAAGTCTAACTTTGAACCCAAGGGGAGCAAGGTTATTTCTCTTAAGGGGGTTAGCTTAGACAGAGTACCAATAGTGAAGGAGTACCCTGATGTGTTCCCAGAAGAATTACCTGGCATTCCACCAGATAGGGGTGTGGAGTTTCTGATAGACTTATTACCAGGAACTGGGCCTATAGCAAAGAGACCTTACAAAATGTCAGTGGATGAGTTAAAAGAGTTCAAGAAATAGCTAGGAGAACAGTTGAAAAAGGGATTTATCCAACCAAGTTCTTCGTCTCGGGGAGCACCAATTTTTTTTGTTGAGAAGAAGGACCGAAGTCAAAGATTATGCATAGACTATCGATCATTTAATGAAGTGACCATAAAGAATAAATATCCCCTACCTAGAATTAATGATCTTTTTGATTAGCTAGAGGGAGCATGTGTGCTCTCAAAAATTAATCTTTGATCAGGATACTTTCAACTAAAGATTAGAGAAGATGATATGCCAAAGACATCATTTAACACTAGATATGGGTTGTATGAATATACAGTGATGCCGTTTGGACTGACTAATGCACCAGCCTATTTCATGAACATGATGGAATTTCTTGACAAGTTTGTAGTGGTATTCATCGATGACATATTCATATATTCCAAGAGCAACGAAGAACATGAAGAACATCTGCGCCTAATTCTAGAGAAACTCATGGAACACAAACTATATGCCAAGTTTAGTAAATGTGAATTTTGGCTGAATGAAGTGGGATTTCTTGGGCATATAGTATCTGGAAGTGGTATAGCTGTTGACCCAGCAAAAGTGGCAGCTGTAACAGAATGGGAACCACCTAAAACAGTTAAAGAAATCCGTAGTTTCCTAGGCCTAGAAGGATACTATCGGAGGTTCATTTAAAATTTCTCAAAGATAGCAAAGCCTATGACCGATCTGCTAAAGAAAGAGAAGAAATTTAATTGGACAGAAGCATGTGAAGCCAGTTTTCAGGAGTTGAAAAAGAGATTAGTGTCAGCACCAGTGTTATGTTTGCCAGATCTTGAGAAAGACATTCAAGTCTATTGTGATGCATCTCACCAAGGACTGGGAGGTGTACTAATACAGGAAGGCAGAGTGGTAGCTTATGTATCCAGACAACTCAAAAATCATGAAGTGAACTATCCTACTCATGACCTAGAGTTGGCACCAGTTGTGCATGCATTAAAGACATGGATGCATTATATTATGGGAAAGCATTGTGAAATGTTCACCGATCACAAGAGTCTAAAATACTTTTTCACATAGAAGGAACTCAACATGAGGCAAAGAAGATGGCTAGAACTTATCAAAGAGTACGACATAAGTTCACAATACCATCCTGGAAAGGCAAATGTCGTAGCTGATGCATTAAGCCGCAAGGTTTATATAAATGGCCTTGTTGGGGGGATACCCCCGGGTAGGGTAACACCGGGGTATAAGGGCCGAGTTGGCCGGGGTACGACACGGTCAAAGCAAAGTGCTGACCGGGTCACCTCAAGGCAGGCCGAATCACGGTGTGACCCGGCCCATGGAGCATCTCCTTGATAATGGTCCGTCCGGCATAAGATTTATGCTGGCCATGTCTATCTGTTTTGGAGGCCAAATGGGTTAGCCGGATTAGCTATATGCTAGTCGGGTTATCTTAGCTTCCAAGAGAAGGAATCCCCCATTGGTCAAAAGATGGCTTTATTAGCTGTAGCGTGAGCAAAGTAAAGTAATGAAGAGGACCAGCGGGTCAGGGGTGACCAAGGTGACGTGGGCAAAGCCAGATGACGTACCCCGTGTCTAGTGACGCCAAAAGACAAGGATAACGCCATGGGTTACATCAAAAGCCCGGGTGAGCCGTTAAAGGGAATAAAGAAGCATCTGCTTTATGAAAGGAGCATATTCGTAGAATATGCTGCCACCTGTGCCTTAGAATTGTAACCCGGGCTCTCCTATATAAGGAGCACCGGGGCCTCCATAGAGAGGGACGGCCGATAGATCAATCACTCTCTGTCTAAGGTAGAACTGTAGGGCTAGTGAATAGGGAGTAAGAGACATTGTCTCCTTCTTGTTGAGAGCCTTTAGAGCACTTGTAAACACCATTGATAGAGAATATACAAGAACTTCCATGCGTGGAATCACCACGCTCTCCCTCCCTGGATTCCCCTAGCACTCATTGGCCCCATCTTTAGCCTATCCATGGCATCTGCCATGCCACCACCACGACAGGCCTCAATAAAGGAGCATTGTTGGAAGACTTATGTTCCCAATTTAGGGAGTTGAGATTAGAGATAGTGCTTGAAGGATACCTTGCATCCTTGGAAGTGCAGCCCACACTGATGAACAGAATCCGAGAAGCTCAAAAGATGGACAGAGAAATAGAAGAAATCAGAAGTAAAATTAGTGAAGGCAAGGCAAACGGATTTCATGTAGATGAACAAGGAAACTTATGGTACGAAAAAAGTATATGTATCCCGCAGGATCTTGAACTCAAGAAGTTGATCTTACAAGAAGCTCACAATTCACCGTATTCAATTCATCCTGGCAATACCAAGATGTATATGGATGTTAAGGAAAGATTCTGGTGGAATAATTTAAAGAAAGAAATAGCAGAGCACATTGCCTTGTGTGACATGTGTAATCGTGTAAAGGCAGACCATCAGAAACCGGCGGGATTATTACAACCACTGCCAATACCTGATTGGAAATGGGATAAAATCGTTATGGATATTATCACCCGACTGCCAAGGACTAGATCTGGATACGTTTCTATATGGGTTATCATTGATCGCTTGACAAAAGTGGCTCATTTCATACCGGGAAAGACCACTTACACAAGTGCCAAGCTAGCCAAGATATACATGAATATAATTGTGTGTTTACACGGGGTACCTAAGAGTATTGTGTCGGATAGAGGAACTCAATTCACTTTGCACTTTTGGCGACAACTTCACGAGTCGTTGGGAACTCGACTAGAATTCAGCACAGCGTTTCATCCACAGGCTGATGGGTAGACAGAAAGGACCAATCAAATATTGGAAGATATGTTAAGAGCTTGTGCGTTAGACTATGGATCTAGTTGGGATGAAAGTCTACCATACGCGGAATTTTCCTACAATAATAGCTATCAATCAAGCATAGAAATGGCTCCGGTTGAATTCCTTTGTGGAAGGAAGTGTACTACAACATTGCTGTGGAATGGAGTAGGAGAAAGAAATTTGTTCGGACTAGACCTAATCAAGGAGGACGAAGAGAAAGTCAAGATGGTGAGGGATAGGTTAAAGGTATCCCAATCTCGACAAAAGAGCTATGCAGATCCAAAACATAGAGAGGTTGCCTATGAGGTTGGTGATAGAGCTTATCTCAGACTATCACCACTTCGTGGTGTGAAGAGATTTGGAATCAAAGGAAAATTAGCACCACGTTATGTAGGACCCTTCAAGATTCAGAGCCGCAAAGGAGAAGTGGCATACGAGATTGAATTACCAGAATCTCTGTCAGCAGTTCATAATGTATTTCATGTTAGTCAGCTGAAAAAGTACCCGGGGTTCTGCCTAAAACCGGTATCTTATGCGTGTTCGACTAGTTCCATTTCGAATTCTCCTTCTTTGCTGGGGTCTACATACGAAAGAATGGAACACTCGACAGCTTCGATACTCAAATAACCTTTTTGTTGTTCCGAATAGAGGATTAAAAAGACTCGCAATCCCAATTCCATAGATGAGATTTCATCTTCAGGAAGAGGATTTCCTAGAATAGCGGAGTTGCTCCAAAGCTAGAAAGGTTAGAGCAAGTGCTTAAGAATTGTGCTCTGGAAGTTGTGGATGACCCTCAACCATCTCTGAATGTGCCTTTCTTGCCTAGTGACTAAGGATTTTCACACTTGTTGTTTCTAGGCTGCTAAGATTTTCTCATAAAACACTAACAGAAGTGTTAGAGGGATTGATTCACTTTCGATAAGAATCCAAAAGCAAGTCACCTAGATATGGAAGAAACTTCGTTGAAAGACACTATACCATTAGAAGAGGTTCATCTAGAGAATGATCTCACTTATTAAGAGAACCCTATTAAGATTCTGGAGACAACAGAAAGAATTACCCGTACCAAGACAATCAAATTCTACAAAGTGTAGTGGAACCATCACACTGAATCAGAAGCAACATGGGAACGGGGAGATGAACTTCAGAGAGATCACCCTCACCTATTTGCTAGCCAACCCGAATCTCGAGGGCGAGATTCATCTTAAGGGTGTTAGATTTGTAACATCCCAAAATTTTCTTCTGAAAACCACCATCATTGCACTCATATCATCATGGCATGTGTTGCATTGCATTTAGTTTGTCCCCCAAAAATTTGGTGAAAGTTTGAGTCAATTTGGAACCCTTTTGCTAATTCAAAACCTAGGAAAGGAAAAACTAAAAAGAAAAAGCAAAAAGCAAAAAGGACTCTGTTTACTTAAGAGTGTTATTCATCTCATTGCATTTGCATGCATTCCTATTTTGTGATGCTTATATTGATTGTATTATTGTTGTTGGATTTATTCTTTGTGTAGATTGTGTGGATTGTGAAGTTTGTTGCTGTGAGGATTGTACCTACTTCCCTAGCTACCAAGGCAAGTGATAATTCATCTTATGTCCTATTATTTTCACTATTGCACTAGTGCTATTTTTTGTAGATCTTAGCATGGTAGGATTATTTATATATGTTACTATGCTATGACTATCCTATAGATTATATCTTGGTAGTATTTCCTAGTTGAAATACATCGTATGCTAGAGTGCTTTGCCATGCTATTAGAATTCATGGGTGGAAATTCATATCAAGATAGTATGGAAAGAGTTTATTTTGTCTGACTAAGAAAACAACTAATGTTAATGAAACACCTAGGTGGAAATGGGACTTGTATGGATTATGTTGAGTGGTTACTCAGGGCCCATGTCTATGGTTTACCCTGGTGTATCACACTTGTGGACGGCCACCTAGGAACAAAAAGATTGGAGACGTTCTTGTCGTGAAGCTTCCAGTGCAGCCACATGGCATATGGGCTCTTCCTTGACCGACTATGTTGCAAGAACTCAGCCTGACGGACAGAGGGTGGTAGTTATAATAGGTTGGAACGCGTCCGTGGCGGTCTGAGGGATTGCTTCTGAAAAGTCTCGTCTCGATACATTTCGAGTCTTGTGGGGAAAGTGCACCACCTCTCGAGAGGGTAAAACTAAGTACTTATCTGTGTGCCCAGTTATGGATAATTTCTGAGCGTCAAGACTATCAAGTAGTTCAAAAATCTCATCATCCAAATTTCTCTAAGTTAAAACTTGTGGGTGAACAAGGGTAGAGGTTCATTGATGTCTATCAATGGTACCTTAGTGTTTTGAAAGGGAAAACCTACTCTTTAAAAACTATAAGATAAAACCTTGCTTTTAGCAAAGTCAGCCAAAACCACACTTAGCCATATATTCATGTAGTTGTTGGATTTTACTAAGTATCTGTGGTATCACTTGCCAATACAATTCCAAATGTATTGACCCTCTGTGGATGTAACTTATGATGTTGCAGGATACTCTGATGATGAGTAGGGTTACATGTCTACACTCGACATGTTTGCCTATGGTGCATGAAGACAAAAGACTTTATTATTATACTATGTCTTGTGAAACTTGAATAATGTTAGCCTTGGGCTAAGTGAGTTGTAAGAACTATTATATTCCTGGATATGCAATGTAATAATGACCTTTGTTTCTGTGTACTTCATCTTAAACTGTGGGTGCTAGCAATTCGATCCAGTGACTAGCACTGTAATCACAGGGATCTTTACGTTATTATGGTAAGATCTTACAGGTGGATCCATGTGGTTTTTGAAAAGAACACAAATGCAATGACTCTAGTTGTGGTTTATGAAAATAAAACAAATGCAATGAACTCTAGTGGATCCATGTGGTTTATGAAAATAACACACATGCAATGAATTTAGTGGATCCATGTAGTTTATGAAACGGACACACATGCAATGACTCTAGATGTGGTTTATGAGAAGAACACACATGCAATGACACTAGTGGATCCATGTGGTTTTTCAAAAGAACACAAATGCAATGAATCTATGTAACACCCTAGCATTAGAGGTTAGAAATAAGCTGAGATGTGGTGTGTGCATTGCATTCATGCATAGAAAATCCAGATAATTTTCGCGCTTTTAAATAAAACTTTTCAAAGTGATTGAATCTTCTCTTAACTTGGTGGAACTGAAGTAGATCATGAAGTTGAGTTTCAATATGACCTTTGCTAAAACCTTACCGTTGGGTAATATAATTTGATCTAAGGGTAGATCAAATGTAATAAAACTTAGTCACAACAAACACTTAATAAGGAGTACTTGATCTTCTAGATATCCTTACATGGTATTCCATTCCACAACTCAAGGATGAGTACTTAATATTCTAAAGATGATATCAAGTTATTATCAACCACAAACTTTGAATACTCAATCAAGTATATAACTCCATGTAAAGAAACCTCATAACAAAATCCTAAAACACTTGTTTGTCATAGTTATTCCTACCATGGGTATCATGGTGGTTCTTAAATATTAACTCTTATCACAAATAGTGGGAAAATATAAGTCAAGCCAAGACCATTCATCACATGCCCTTGTTGTCATATGAACATATGACATTCCTAAATAGCTAAGGCCTAGTGTCAATTGATCATCAATGTTAAGTGATAAATTTGTGACCTAGAACTCATTGACTCTTAGCTTTGACCAATTATATTAACCATCCAAAGACCTTAAGTAAATTAATAAGAAGAAGGAACTAGATATGGTAGTGTGCCATCATAAATGGAATTATATTCTCAATGGTGATCAAACCATTGGATGTTGGAGGAGTTAACTAGCTCATGAGTTCACTATAATAAGTATCTAAACCTAAGAATTAACTAATATTTGATAAGTTATAAGAAAGCTAGTAGTGTTAGAGTATCAGGTAATAACCTTGTTAAGCCAAATAGGTATAAACCTAAAGTATGTTTCCTTAACAAGATAAATCCTATAGAGAGACTAGTACAAGTCTATTACTTAGTTGATGATAGATGTTGATCAGACAATTAGAAGCCTAAGCTTAGTATGATCAAAGGATGGTGGTCATTTTTCTCAAGTTCCCTGAGGATACATGACTAGATGTTGAAGTAGAATTGTGAGTATACCAAATTAGGCAAAACCCTAGTAAGCTGAATCAGCTAGCTTGATCATGAGAAGTAGAGCTAGAGTATGATGAAGTATATAACATAAGTTGTAGGGAGTAGTTGAAGGCATAGTAGTTTAACCAAGATAAAACAATAACAAACTTGTATTATGGGAGTAGTATCATATCTCTTCTAGAGGGTTAATATCATCTGTAATAGAGAGATATTTGTAATCTTCCATGTCTTGGAAGAAGTTCCAAGAGTGATTTAAAGGAGTTAATGGATGGAGTTAGAAGTAGCTACCCTGATGGATTCATCAAGGGGAGTTTAGCTATGGAAGTTATATAGATACTAGGAGAAGAATGGATAATGAGTATTGTTGAAGTGGCATGACCATGTCATCATATGATGATGGCTATGGTGGAGTCAGATGATTGTCTTATTTAGAAAGATGAGATTTGTGTGAATCAGATAAGAGATATATATCGAGTATATTTAGGAATGGAATTCCTTAACTATGATCAAAGCTTAGTGATATATTAAGGATAAGAGTTCTTTAGAAATCCTTAATAACAGTATATCAAACCATGATAGACCCATGTCTGCCTTATTGTCCAGAACTCTAGAATTAAGTTGATAATGGAATCAATTCCTATTTCTAGGCAGCCTGAGAACAATAGCTCATGGTCAAATAAAGTTTCTAAGAGATAATTAGAATGCCAGTTGAGAGTGTATTGATGAGGTCCTTAAAACCTAATTTCATTATCACGGTGAAAATTAAAATTATTTTTATAAGATCTTCTATATAAGAAGGAAGTCCTTAAAACCCTAAATTCTTACTTAATCAAAAGAACCTTTCATAAACTCATGAATTTCGAATATATAAAGAAAAATAAAGAGAAGATTTATTATTTGGATCATTGTGCTTTGGAAAATAACACATGCAATGTCACTCCAACATATGTCCAACCATGTCCAGGAACCCTAGCAACATGCTGGGATTCAACTGCCACATGTAGTGGAGCACCAGTTTGAAAGAGTTTGCATCACCACACCCACTTGGATGTGTGTGTGTGGCCATGTGGATCATTGTGGTTTAAAAATACACATATTATGTCACTCACAACATACGTCAAACCATGTCTAGGAACCCTAGCAACAAGCTAGGATTCAACTTCAACATGCAGGAGAGCACTAGTTTGAAAGATGTTGCATCACAACACCCACTTGGATGTGTGTGTGTGTGGCCATGTAGATCATTGTGGTTTGGAAAATAACACATGCAATGTCACTCCAACATATGTCCAACCATGTCCAGGAACCCTAGCAACATGCTGGGATTCAACTGCCACATGTAGTGGAGCACCAGTTTGAAAGAGTTTGCATCACCACACCCACTTGGATGTGTGTGTGTGGCCATGTGGATCATTGTGGTTTAAAAATACACATATTATGTCACTCACAACATACGTCAAACCATGTCTAGGAACCCTAGCAACATGCTAGGATTCAACTTCAACATGAAGGAGAGCACTAGTTTGAAAGATGTTGCATCACAACACCCACTTGGATGTGTGTGTGTGTGGCCATGTAGATAATTGTGGTTTGGAAAATAACACATGCAATGTCACTCCTACATGTGTCCATCCATGTCTAGGAACCCTAGCAACATGCTGGGATTCAACTGCCACATGCAGTAGAGAACCACTTTGAAAGATGTTGCATCACCCCACCCACTTGGATGTGTGTGTGTGTGGATAATTGTGCGTGACAAAGAAAACATGCAATGTCACTCCAACATGTGCCTAGCCATGTTTATGAACCCTAGCAACATGCTGGGAGTCAACTTCCACATGCAGTGGAACACCGGCTTGATAGATCTTACATCACAACACCCACTTGAATGTGTGTGTGTGGCCATGAGGATCATTGTGGTTTGGCGAATAACACATGCAATGTCACTCCAACATATGTCCGACCATGTCCAGGAACCCTAGCAACATGCTAGTATTCAACTGCCACATATAGTGGATCACTAGTTTGAAAGATTTTGCATCACCACACCCACTTGGATGTGTATGTGTGGCCATTTGGAACATTGTGGTTTAAAAATACACATGCTATGTCACTCTAACATGCGTCAAACCATGTCTAGGAACCCTAGCAACATGCTAGGATTCAACTGCCACATGCAGGGGACCACTAGTTTGAAAACTATTGCATCACAACACCCACTTGGATGTGTGTGTGTGGACATGTGGAGAATTGTGGTTTGAAAAAAAAAATGCAATGTCACTCCAACATGTATCCATGATTGTCCAGGAACCCTACCAATATGCTACGATTCAACTTCCTGATGAAGTGGAACACCAGTTTGAAACATGTTGCATCACCACAACCACTTGGATGTGTGTGTCTAGCCATGTGGATCATTGTGGTTTGGAAAAGAAAACATGCTATGCCACTCCAACATGTGTCAAACCATGTCTAGGAACCCTAGCAACATGCTAGGATTCAACTGCCACATGCAGTGGAGCACCAGTTTGAAAGATGTTGCATCACCACACCCACTTGGATGTGTGTGTGGCCATGTGGATCATTGCCAATGTATCTATAATTTTTGATGTTCCATGCTTGGTTTTATCTGCTTTCTTGTGTTTTGTCCACACTTTGGAGTGCTTTTCATATGATTTCTTGGACTAACCTATTAACAAGAGCCATAGTGCCAGCTACCTATTTTCTGCTGTTTTTGGTTCCAAGAAGTCAGAAAATGAATATTCTCGGAATTGGATAGGACAAAAGCCAAAGTTGCTATTTTACCGGAAGGCATCTGGAGCCAGAATACAAGACAGAGATGGGCTGGGGCCTGGCCACACCACCTGGCCCGTGCCAAGGGGTGGTCTAGCCGACCCCAGCACCACCTCGGCCTCTCCTTCCGCCTATATATTGCCTCTGATACGGAAACCCTAAGTACCCGATCAAAAATCCATGAAAGAGTCTGTAGCCACTGTCATCTCCATTCCTAGATCGGAAGGGATCTGAAGCTCTTCCCGGCACCCTGTCGGAGAGAGGAATTCACCCTGGAGGCCTTCTTCATAACCATGCAAGCCTCCGGTGTGATGCGTGAGTAGTTCATCTCTGGACTACGGGTCCATGTAGTAGCTAGATGGCTGGTTCTCCTCCTTTATGCTTTCATGTCTAGATCTTGTGAGCTCCGTTCATGATCAAGATCATCTATTTGTAATTCTGCATGTTGTGTTTGTGGGGATCCGATGGATATTGAGATGCTATTTCAGATTGATTATTGATTCTACCATGTCTTTGTTATTTGTGATCTTGCTATTTCGAGCGCTGGACTACATCACCGAAAACGCGGGAAGCTTTGGCAGGCACCCTCCACCGCGCAATGACATCTTCCTCAAGCTTGGCACGCACAAGATCTACGTTCGGGTGGATGAGTCCTGTGTCCACCCGCGGCACATCGTCGAGGGAGGCAACCCACCTCTCAGCGTAGCTCGTGCAGTGCGTATCGCTCGCCCCACTAGCAGCGTTGAGGTCCTGATGACCGCGCCAGATGCGGGACCGAGCAAAGATCCGGCACCAGAGCTGGAGGTAACGCCAAAGCAGACCAGATCTAGGTTTCCTCTGCTAGAAAAGCCAGAGAATGTGCTCCATCAAGCGATAGATAGCTTAGCAACGCCAATAGCACCTGTGGTAGATCCGGCTCAGGCACAAGTTGAGTTAGAGGAAACTACGCGGAAAATGTTAGCTGGAGCAAAGAAAGTAGCAGAGCGGCATCAGTTGCTGAACATCACCTTGAGAGAGTATGCTAAGGCAAATCGTATCGATGGAGTGAAAATCCGGGGTAGGAACCTGATCAGTGAGATTGACAAGGAGTACGAGCCTAGGCCGGGTCAAACAGCTACGATAGTAACAGGAGGGTTGGATCGGTAGAGTACCCCGGCAAAGAACCTCAGAGCAGCAAATGCGGCCGCATCAGAGTTAGAAGGTTTAACTAGAGAGGCCCGACAAAGGAAGCAAGAGAGGGGAAATTCACTTGTTCAGAGTTGCATGTCAACAAAATGAAGAAATAAATAAGGCTAACCCGGTACCACGAGGGGCGTCACAGGTGGTACATTCGGCCAGAAATAACCCGGCAAGATCCAGAGGAGCCGCCTCATCTCCGGGTCATAATCCCAGGAGAGAAGAGGTAGTGGACTCCGGAAGAAGAGACAAGCAAATGGTTCCTTATGACCCGGTAAGGGCTCGAAAAGGCAAAGCATTCCAAGTTGATGAGGACCGGCACAGTACCAGCCGAGATGTGGCAGCCCGAGGTAATCGTGACCAAAGCAATGCTGGTCAAAGAAATGCTGCCAACGGCAATGCCGGACAACGCGATCCCGTGGGAGCGGGGCAAAATTTACCTCGGACGCAGCAACAACGCGTACTTCGGCAAGAGCGGAGTGCCGGACAAGCAACACAACAGCCTCGTGCACATCCGGATCAGGAAAGACACAATGATGGTTACTCAGCTATGGTCAATAATGGATACCCTAAACCGGATCACCATATAATTGGATCACGGCTGGGAAGCTGGAATTTGCAGCCAGACGATGCAAGGTTGAAGCTGGATAGGATTTATAGGTCGGAGCAAATTGAGATACAAGGTCCACCGGGTCCAGCATGTTTGGGGCCACGGATCATGAATGAGCCACCAGTGCCAAACTTTCAGCTGGCTAGAGGAACCCGAACTTATGATGGTAGTACCAGGCCAGAGGATTGGTTGATTGACTATGCGACATCAGTCAAGGTCGCAACAGAAAATTTGAGATGGGCGGTGAGATATGTACCACAGATGCTGGACGGACCAACGCGAGTTTGGTTAAACAATTTTTCACCAAGAAGTGTTAACTGCTGGCTGGATTTCTAGGAGCTGTTCGTTAGCAATTTCTCAAGCACTTACAAGAGACCCACAATACCACAAACCCTTGCGTTATGCCGACAGAGACCGAATGAGCCAGATAGAGATTTCCTGACTTGGTGGTGCAATGTGCGAAACTCGTGCAAAGGAGTAATTGAATCACAAGCTATTGTGTGGTTCGCTCAGGGATGCAGATATGGAAGTATGATGTGGCAAAGATTACAGCGAGATATGCCAACTACCTTGGCTAAGACAATCCGGATCGCAGACTCGTATGCCTTGGGAGATCCAACGCAACCCCGATTAGTGTCTAGCGAGGCAAACGAAGAGTATTACTGCCGGGATGGCCCCGGATCATCAAGGAGGAATGATTTTCGAGGAAAAAGAAGGGATGAGCGTCCGGATTATCGATATAACTCGCAACAGTGGACCGGGATCAGCCCAATGCCGGAGCAAGCCAACGCCAGAAAACTGGAGGGAAAAACTGGCAGCAGAAGAACAAAGGGAGAAAGCCTTGGACCCCGGAACAGAAAAAGCAGTGGCAAGAGCGAAAGGATAGACCGAGGTATACATTCGAGTCTATGCTAGATCAACCTTGCAAATTTCATACGCCAAGTCCGAATAGTCCGGCGAATCATACAACCCGGCAGTGTGAATGGATGAGGAAACTAGAACAGGGAAGTTCGGGAATGCACAGGCACCTCGGCCACCGTTACTGTCGGGGGTAAATGGACAGCAAGTAATGCTACCACCACCTCCTCCGAGGTACGAGAATCCGGAAAGAAGGGACGTTGTACATCAAGTGGGCAATAACCAACAGCAAGGTCAAGGTTACAACGAGAATGAGGGACGAAATGAGTACAGGGAACATCATCAAAGCTACTGTGTGTTCACCATGGAAGAGAATGACCGGAAGAGCTTGCAGCGCCGGCATATGGAGGTAAACGCAGTGATGCCAGCAGTGGTGAGGTATATGTCCTGGGCGGATCAGGAGATTACATGGAGTATCAAGGATCACCCAAAAATCATGCCAAGCCTAGGAACCTACGCCTTGGTCCTGGATCCGACGTTCATCGGGCCGAATCTCAATGTGAGATTTTCCAAGGTATTGATTGACAATGGTAGCAGTATCAACATTATGTACAAGGATACCATGCACAAGTTGGGAATAACAGAGAACATGTTGCAAGAAACAAGGACCACCTTTCATGGTATTTTGCCAGGTATTTCTTGTGAACCAATTGGTAAAGTCCGGGTTGACGTGTTATTCGGCACAAGAGACAGCTGCCGCACTAAGAACTTGGAATTTGAAGGGGTGACTCTGGAGAGCGCTTATCACGCGTTACTCGGTAGGCCAACGCTAAACAAGTTCATGGCAACAACCACATCAGTTACCTTAAGATGAAGTTGCCCGGACCAAGGGGCGTAATAACTGTATCAAGGGATTTCCGGTGTTCGATCGAGTGCGCCTTAGCCGGATGCAATTTAGCCGAGTCACTCGTGATAGCTCAAGAAAAAAATAATATACTGGCAGTGGCGGCATTGGCTCAATCCATGCAATAGCATATGCTGGCCCTGGCCAACCCGGACAGGAGCGTATCGTTCCAAGCAACTAAGGACACAAAGAAAGTGCCAATCGATGATCAGTTCCCAGAGCGCACCGTCACCATTGGTGCCGGGTTAAGCAGCAAATAGGAAAGCGAGCTCGTCAACTTCATGAGAATCGGGATATATTTTCTTGGTCTATGTAAGATCTGCAAGGTGTACTGAGGGAGTTGGTTGAGCACTCATTAAATGTAAGACCCAGGGCTATGCCGGTAAAGTAGCCTCTCGGGCGTTTCGCAGAAGATAGAAGGAAAGTTATTGGAGATGAGATAGCAAGACTACTAGCGGCCGGGTTTATCATGGAGGTACTCTATCCGAACTGGCTCTCTAATCCGGTGTTGGTGAAGAAAAAGAAAGATGATCTGAATGTGGCTGTGGTATGGCGCATGTGTATCGATTACACGAACCTGAATAAGGCGTGTCCTAAAGATTCATTTTCGCTCCCTAGAATAGATCAAGTCATAGACTCAACGGCCGGATGTGAGCTACTGTCATTCATTGACGCGTATTCTGGTTTCCATCAGATACCCCTGAATCCAGATGATCAAATAAAGACTGCATTTATTACCCCGTACGGGGCTTATTGCTATCGAACTATGCTGTTTGGGTTACGTAATGGAGGAGCATCGTACCAGAGATGCATGCAGAAATGCTTACATGATCAGATAGGTCGGAATGTGCAAGTTTATGTGGATGATGTGGTAATAAAAACCAAGGAAAGCAATATGCTCCTTGAGGATATCCGGCAGAAATTCGCGAACTTAAGAAGGTTCCGAATGAAGCTGAACCCTGAGAAGTGCACTTTTGGCATACCTGCCAGAAAGTTACTCGGTTTTTGGTATCTAGCCATGGCATTGAAGCTAACCCGACAAAAATCTGGGCCATAGAAAGAATGGAACTGCCAAAGTGTCTTAGCGATGTGCAGAAGTTCACTAGTTGCATGGCATCATTAAGTCGCTTCGTATGTCGGTTGGGAGAGAAGGCCTTGCCCCTCTATCAGCTAATGAAAAAGGAAGATAAGTTCACATGGACACCACAGGCGGATCTGGCATTTCGAGAATTGAAAAAGATGTTATCTACCACGCCAATCCTATCTGCACCACTACCTATGGAGCCAATGTTGCTCTAGGTAGCTACGACCAACTGAATCGTAAGTGCAGTAATCGTAGTGGAGGACGAAGAGGATGGAAAGTCGGTGCAAAGGCCGGTGTATTATCTGAGAAAAGTATTATCAGCCTCAAAACAGAATTATCCTCACTATCAGAAGATGGCGTACAGCGTATACATGTCGGCCAAGAAGCTCAAACACTATTTTGAGGAACACCCCACCAAAGTGATATGTGAGGCACCCATTTCAGATATCATGAGTAACAAAGACGCAAGTGGCCGGATAGCAAAGTGGGTTATCGAGTTAGCTCCCTATGCACCACAATTTGACAGAAGGGATGCAATCAAGTCACAAGAAGTGGCGGATTTCTTTGTGGACAGGGCTGAAATGCAATACGAGCCACCCCTACTGGACTCCAATTATTGGAAAATGCACTTCGACGTATCGAAACTGAAAGATGGGTTAGGCGCCAGAGTAGTGCTTACCTCGCCCAAGAAGGATCAACTGAAGTATGTCCTTCAAATCCACTTTAGTGCCTCGAATAATGTGGCGGAGTACGAAGCATTGGTACATGGTCTCAGAGTGGCAAAGGAAGTGGAGATACGTTGGATACAATGCTTTGGAGATTTGGATTTGGTGATGCAGCAAGTGTCTGGAAATTGGGATGCCCTAGATGCTAACATGGACCTGTATAGGTTACATGTTCAGAAAATAAGCGGGTTCTTCGAAGGGTTTGAGTTCCTTCATGTAACTTGGATCAAAAACGAGGCAGCAGATACGTTGTCCAAGCTGGGTTCATCCCGGCAATCAATTCCACCAAACGTGGCTTTGGAGCACTTGAGAAAACCATCTATCACACCATTACCCGAATCAGATTCAAGTTATATCCCGTCACTTCCCGGATCAGGAGCTGCACCTATGGAGATAGAATGGGGAAGCACTTCCGCAAACCCGGTGACTGCTTCAGCAAACCCGGGGACTGTACAGCTTGATCCGGCAGGAGTTATGTCGGTGGATGCAATGGAAGTGGATGAGGAACCATTTCCCGTCCGGGCTATACCATCTTGGGCCAAGCCAATTTTTGATTTCCTAGAAGAGGGAATCTTGCCGGATGATGAAATAAGTTAAAGGCAAATTCAGAGAAGGGCAAAGGCCTATACAATTATCAACTTCGGACTATACAAAAGAAGTGTGACGTCAGTGCTACAACGGTGTGTTGATCCGGAGGAAAGACTTGACATACTCCAGGATATTCACCAAGGGGAATGTGGCCACCATGCCTCCTCAAGGTCCTTAGTAGCAAAAGCTTTCCGGCATGGGTTTTACTGGCCCAGTGCTTTGGAACAAGTAGAGGACTTGGTGGCAAAATGTAATGGTTGTCAAAGATACGCCACAAAAACTCACCTACCAATGTTAGAGCTGAAAACTATCCCCATTACATGGCCATTTGCTGTATGGTGCCTAGACATGGTAGGACCATTTAAGCCGGCCAAAGGAGGGATGACCCATATTCTGGTCATGGTTGACAAATTCACGAAATGGATTGAAGTGAAACCGATTCGGAAATGTGATGGGGAAACAGCAGTACGATTCCTCAAGGATATAATCCTAAGGTACGACTACCCCCATAGCATCATAACTAATAATGGAACGAATTTAGCTAAAGGAGCATTTGGGCAGATTCTGCCAGGAAAAGAAGATCCGGTTAGATGTCGCCTCAGTTGCCCACCCTGCGTCGAACAGGCAAGTGGAAATATCCCGCTGACTGGTATTGTCCGGGATAAAACCCCGGCTCATAGAGCCGCTGCAAAGATCAGCAGGGTGCTAGATAGAAGAACTACCAGTGGTACTGTGGAGTTTAAGAACAACTCCGAATCGATCAACAGGCTATACGCCATTCTTTTTTGTATATGGGGCAGAAGTTGTATTACCAGCCGACATAGAGCATGATTCGCCAAGGGTCACCCAATACACAGAGGCCGAAGTGCGCGAAGCCCGGCAAAATGATGTTGATTTGCTGGAAGAAGCGAGAGAACTGGCCTTGTCCAGATCCGCCATATATCAGCAAAATCTCTGACGCTATCATAGCCGGAAAGTAAACCCCCGAGTTTTCCGAGAAGGTGATTTGGTGCTAAGGGTAATATAGCGCACTGCTGGCATGCATAAGTTATCCCCTCCATGGGAAGGACCCTTCATTGTGAGCAATGCTTTGCGCAATGATTCCTACTATCTTATTGATGCACATCCCCAGCAAAAGAACAAGGCAGACAGGTCCGGAGAAGAATCCAAAAGACCATGGAACGTAGCACTGCTTCGTCCTTTCTACACCTAAGAGGTGAATGTATCCGAACTACTCGTATGTCGGTATGAATGTCGAAAATGAGCTTATCAATAAAAACTTTACTATCTCGAGCAGAGACTTGGGGAGTGCTATGATACATTGCAAATGTATCTATAACTTTTGATGTTCCATGCTTGGTTTTATCCACTTTTTGTGTTTTGTTCCAACTTTGGAGTACTTTTCATATGATTTATTGGACTAACCTATTAACAAAGAGCCACAGTGCAAGCTGCCTATTTTCTGCTGTTTTTGGTTCTAGGAAAGTCAGAAAATGAATATTCTCGGAATTGGGCGGGACAAAAGCCAAAGTGCCTATTTTTTCGGAAGTGATCAAGTGCCAGAATACGAGACGGAGGAGGACCAGGGGGCCACCACACCACTTGGCCACGGGACCCAGCCTGGCCCGCGCCAGTGGGTGGTGAGGCCAGTCCCGGCACCCCCTCGGCCTCTCCTTCCTCCTATAAGTTGCCCTCGGGACGAAAACCCTAAGTACCTGATAAAATAATCCACAAAAGAGTCTGTAGCCGCCGTCATCTCCATCCCTAGATCGGGAGGGATTTGAAGCTCTTCCCGGCACCCTGACGGAGAGGGGAATTCACCCTGGAGGCCTTCTTCATCACCATGCAAGCCTCCGGTGTGATGCGTGAGTAGTTCATCCTTGGACTACGGATCCATGTAGTAGCTAGATGGCTGGTTTCTCCTCCTTTGTGCTTTCATGTTTAGATCTTGTGAGCTCCGTTCATGATCAAGATCATCTATTTGTAATTCATACATGTTGTGTTTGCGGGGATCCGATGGATATTGAGATGCTATTTCAGATTGATTATTGATTCTATCATGTCTTTGTTATTTGAGATCTTGCATGCTTTCCGTTGTTAGTAGCTATCTTGGCCAAGTAGATGCTAGCAACTCCAAGAGTTAGTATTTATGCTCGATAGTGGGTTCATGCCTCTAATAATCTGGGGAAGTGACAGAAATCTCTAAGGTACTAGATGTGCTGTTGCTACTAGGGAGAAAACAACAATCATTTGTTCATAGAACAATCATATTGTTTACTTTACACGCAGTTCGTAAAGTAATAATCTGTTTCTTGCAACTTAATACTTGAGGTGATTCGGATGATAAGCTAAAGGTGGATTATTAGTCATAGATGCAGTTGGATGGCGGTCTATGTATTATGTTGTAATGCCCAATCAAGTCTCAGAGTCAAGATGATTAGTATATGCATGTATTGCTTTCTCGGTGTTTGTCAATTGCCCCGCTGTAATTTGTTCACCCAGCATGTTATTTATCTAAGGAGAGTCACCTCTAGTGAACTATGGATCCCGGTCCTTTTTCTTTACATACAATCTACAATCTTTTACTGCTTTGTGTTTACTTTCTGCAAACTTTTACTTCTTTCCATTCAATACGTTTAATCCTTTGTTTTTCGCAAAACACGGTAAGATTGACAACCTCATCGCAAGTTGGGGACAAAGTTATGTGGTTGTGTTGTGCAGGTCTCCATGTTGCTAGTAGCACCGGTAGTGCGCCCTGCCAAAGCTCAGCTAGTAACACCTTTGGGGTGTTTCCTTCCTCCTACTAGTTCGATTAAGCCTTGGTTTCATAACTGAGGGAAAACTTACTGATGTGCTCATCGTACCTTCCTCTTAGGGTTCCCAACAAGCTCTACGTCGAAAGTCGAGCGCATCAAGATTTTCTGGCGCCGTTGCCGGGGAGTCAAGGACATCTTCACATGGGGAGTCCCTCATAACCAATCTCTTTACTTTGTTGTTTTTGTTTTGCTTAGTTTTCTTTTTGCTTTGTTTGCTTGTTTGGTTCTGCAAAAACACACAAAAATTAGTTTTACAAATTTGCTTTCTTTTTCAAAAACACAAAAAAAATTATTTCCTATCCTAAGTTGTCACCCCTTCCTTAGCTCACCATGTTGATCCCTACATTCACCTTGAAAGACCATTCAATTGGTAGTGGTTCTATAATTGGGAAATATAATATTGAAGAATTCTTTAATCATGTTAGCAAACATGAAGATACTGAGGATAGATCCCTTGTAGAACTTGCTCCAAATTATGAGATTGCTGCATCTTCATTAATTCACATGTTAGAAGCTAGGTTTGTTAACCTCAACCCCTTAATGCAAGTAATGTTTCTTAAGCTTAAATAAATTGAGGATCCTGAAAAGATGGATTTCATTCTAGAAACTTTGTTTAACGAGTTCTATGATGTTGCCAAGGATGCTAGAAAAGTTTTTGAATGTTTCAATATGCTAGGATCATGTGTAGATGTTGTTGGTACACGAGAAAATATGAACAAAACTGAACCTAATGGGGAGGAACCTAAGATACCAATACCCTTTAAACTAGTAGCAATACATGATGCCATAGAAAAGAATCTTGATTGGATTGTTCCCGCAAACCCTTTTGATGAGAATAGTGAACCCAAGAGCATTGAGAGAGGATCCTCTAGAACTTATTTCGATGATATACCTTGCCTTGTTGAAAATATTTCTGGTATTGATCTTAATGCTTCTTCATTTGAGAACACTTGATTCTTTCTTTGCTTCTTATGCCTAACTTAAAGGCGTTAAAGAAAAGTACTTGTTAGGAGATAACCCAAGAGTTTTAGATGAGTCTTGGAGTTATTACCTCTGTAATAACCTCTCCTTATCATTTTTATTTGCTTTTTGTGCCAAGAGTAACCTCTAATGAGAGCGAAGTAATTATTGGGAAAGTTGCTGTCCCGAAACAGATTTTTGTGCTTCACCGTAAAAATTGCTGAGAGATATCTATATGTCGGATTGAGCTGTAATTATTTGTTCTTCTGCCCCATGTTGTTATCTAACTTTAGTTAGTTCAACACTTTTTGATTTGAGCAACATAAGCTCTTCGAAAAAATTCGTCTTTACCTGCTGGTCTGTTTTGACAGATTTCTGCCATTTTCTGCATTTGCTTCTTGTTAGTTCCTTCTTGAGTTCCTTTGGGGAATTGAGCTTTTTGAGGGAAGTGCTACAGTAGCTAGTGTTCTGATGAAAGTTTATTTGCCGTTAGAACTGAACCTTGAGACTTATTTATCTTAAGTGCACTAATGTTGCTAATGAGATTGTGTGAAGTTTTGTATGAAGGAAAAATTCCAGGTGTATGGAAGGAATGAGTAATGAGATGAAGGATGGACTAAAGCTCATGCTTGGGGATGCCACGCATGTCACCCCAAGAAATGTCCAAGAAGTACAAGCTTCAAAGCTTGGGGATGCCCAAGGCATCCCCATCTTCATCAATAAAAATTCCAGGTTTCTTCTTTTTTATTGTTTACTTTACACGCAGTTCGTAAAGCAATAATCTGTTGCTTGCAACTTAATACTGGAGGGGATTTGGATGATAACCTGAAGGTGGATTATTAGTCATAGATTCAGTTGGATGGCGGTCTATGTATTATGTTGTAATTCCCAATCAAGTCTCAGAGGAGTCAAGATGATTAGTATATGCATGTATTGCTTTCTCGGTGTTTGTCAATTGCCCCGCTGTAATTTGTTCACCCAACATGTTATTTATCTAAGGAGAGCCACCTCTAGTGAACTATGGATCCCGGTCCTTTTTCTTTACATACAATCTATAATCTTTTACTGCTTTGTGTTTACTTTCTTAAAACTTTTACTTCTTTCCATTCGATACGTTTAATCCTTTGTTTTCCGCAAAACACGGTGAGATTGACAACCTCATCGCAAGTTCGGGACAAAGTTCTGTGGTTGTGTTGTGCAGGTCTCCACGTTGCTACTAGCACCGGTAGTGCTCCCTGCCAAAGCTCAGCTAGTAACACCTTTGGAGTGTTTCCTTGCTCCTACTGGTTCGATTAAACCTTGGTTTCATAACTAAGGGAAAACTTACTGCTGTGCTCATCGTACCTTCCTCTTGGGGTTCCCAACGAGCTCTACGTCGAAAGTCGAGCGCATCATTCTATAATACTTGTCTCTTGTTTTGGTATTTTTGTGTCGGCTGGGTTAAGTCGCTTATGCCTTAGTTGGATTAGTAATGTGTGAGCACCAAAAACCTAACTCTTCGACTTTGCTGCTGTCCAACAAGAATTGGCTTCATGGCAATCAAGAGAACAAGTTTGGAATGGCAAAGCACATGAAAAACAATTAAGGAAAAGAACTTAAGCGGGCCGACATTTGTTTTCTGACTAACCCTTAGTTTATTTTATTCCCTAAAATGCCGAATCATTTTGAGCTAATCTCAAGGTTTCATGTATTGTTAAGACAATTTTTTTGAACCTTGGACTCGTAAGTCGAAAAAACCGAATCAAGGTAGACGCGAGCCGAGTCAAAAATTGGCGGAACAAGAAAATGAAACTCGGGGACTTCGCCCATGATAATCTGGCACTAAAACTTAGTTCAGAACATAAAATTGTAGCACAATCGAACCAAGGTATTTAAATAAATCTTCACCCGGCATTCCGTCGATCTGATCAATATGGTAAGTGTTTTTCAAGGAGCAGGAGTAGCAGATGAATCTTCTGTCGAGGAGGGAGGTACTCCGGCATTGGGGGAGGAGCGCTAGCTTTGGCTTCTTCCTCCGGGTTAGCCTCGCTGTCCTCCGGGTCTTCAGCCTTGTCACCCATTTTGGAGCCCTCGCTTTCACTCCCTTCCTCTTCAGCTCTAGAGACAACTTCAATGTCAACAACATCAAGATAACTCGGCCCCTCATTCGAAGCATGGCAGAAGGAGTACTGGATGATCTTGTTGGCACAGGCTTGGTGGCGCGCGATCCACTCCGGATCCTCGCACCACTTAGACCCGGTGCGCATGCGAGTGAGTAGTTCCAGATCAATTCCTTCGTACCATGAGAGCGCAAATTTCAGAGCAATGTCGGCCCCAGCCCGTGCGGCAGATTCACGCCACAGAGGTAGCTGTGTGTAACATTGATTAAGTTTGGATATGAAATCCGAGCCTTTCTTTGGAATATTTTCACTAGGCCAGAGGCAGCTAAACATCTCTGTTGCCACTGGGACAATATCCGCGCCAAAATTCGTTACTACCTCAAGATGAGTGGTGAGACTCGCCAGGAGATCCTCTGTGGTATAAGGGATTGGCTCGGCATCAGGGCAGCAGGAATTCCACGCTGTTCGCGTACGGCAAAGGCAGCAAGCGTGTCGCTCTCTAGAAATTTGCCTAAGGATGAGAAGAAAAATAGTGAGCAAAAGGACCAAATCCGAATGGTAGCAGATCAAGCAAGGGCAGAAAACTTACCCACAATCTGGAAGAGAAGTCACCGTATCTCGAAATCAACATTGGCATTGTGGACCCGGAGGTTTTCGTATTCGGTGGTCACCGATGTAAGCTTGACGTTGGCTTCCTCCAGTAGGCTCTTGTCCTTGGAGATTTGCGTGGTTAAATACTCTTTCTCCTCGGCAAACTCCTGGTCGGCCTTCTCTAGTGCGGACTGATGGGAGCTCTTTAGCTTTTGAATTTCGGCGTTCAGCTGAGTGATCTCCGAGTCCTGTTGCTTGAGCCGAGCTATTTCCTCGTCTTTCTCTTTCAGTTCAACCTCATAGTTACCTGCTTGTTCGAGGCAGTGGGTCATCAGTTCAGGCATGGTGACAGTGTCATTGAGAGCAACTGCAACATTATCCGGAGGACCCAAAGTATGAGTGTCCACAGGATGAAGCAAGGAAAGTACAATGATCATGTGAAGGGGATACGTTTACCTTTGATTTCTGCAAGGTTTTTCCTCATAATTTTGTTCTCAGCTTAAACCTCGGCTGCATGATTTGGATAGAAAATTCATATAGGTCCTAAGAAGTTTGAATGAACAAGGAAGAAAAAGAATGGAAACTTACCCCTCTTTTGGTACTCCACCAGGATTTTACCATAAGGCGTGCGAATGTCTTTGTAGGAGTCCATCAGGCGCTGGAACTCAGCGGTTCGGCGGTTAGTAGTAATATGAAATAAGCAAGCAAAAGACAAAAGTTCAGAGGCAAAGTAGAAATAATTCGAAATCTACAAGACCCCGGCCAAGTGGAACTTAACTCGGCTCTAGGTATGTTGATATTCGAAGTCTACAAGACCCGGGCCAAGTGGAAATTAACCCGACTCTAGGTGTGTGGATATTCGAAGTCTACAAGACCTAGGCCAAGTGGAACTTAACCCAGCTCTAGGTGTGTGGATATTCGAAGTCTACAAGACCCGGGCCAAGTGGAACTTAATCCGGCTCTAGTTGTGTGGATATTCGAAGTCTACAAGACCTGGGCCAAGTGGAACTTAACCCGGCTCTAGGTGTGTGGATATTCGAAGTCTACAAGACCCGGGTCAAGTGGAACTTAACCCGGCTCTAGGTGTGTGCATATCCAAAGTACATAATATACGGGGCAAGGGAACTAGACCCGGCTCAAAATCTATTACAAATTGATGTCATTATGAACAAAAACTAAGCTCTACGAGAAGCATCTGACCGAATAACATGTTATTCCCTTGGAGGCTCGGGGACTAGGGACTATATCCACAAGTGTTCAATTGTATAAAACATCAACGGCAGAGAAAAAGAATTACCTCCATCATCCGGCCAGCCAAGGAGATAGCCTTAGTAGCGGAGTTCATCTGGGCGCTGAACTCGGCGGGGCCGAACTTCTCCGGCAGATCGTCTTGAGGATCGACGAATTTGGCGTCGTTCAAGTTTTTCACATACTCAAGGAGTTCTGGACTGTAACTTTCGCCGCTCAGAGAATAGTTCGCCACAAGGCCCTAGACGTGGACTTCCCCCTGGCGGATTGAGCTACAGCAGGGCTAGTGTGCAAAACCAGCTATTGGCTGCCCTCTGATATGGAGGCGGTAGACCCGAATGAAGTTACTTTGGCTAAACCAGAGGTATTCTTGGTTTTGCTGGACGAGGGTGGAGAAATTGGCTGAAAGATATCCGCCATGGAAGGGGTAGACCCGGAGGAAGCCGATGGAGCTTTTCCCTTGGGAGGCTTGGAGGCTCTAGCTGTTGCTGATGCTGGTGCTGGTGCTGGTGCTGGTGTTGCTGCTAGTGTTGCTGCTGGTGTTGGTGCTGCTGGTGCTATTGCTGCTGGTGCTAGTACTGGAGATGCTGGAGGTGGCACTCATGAAGCTGGCACCTCAGGATCTGGCACTGAGGCCGAGGAGCTGGGGAGATCCGACATCACCGTATCCTGATCCGGCCCACTACCCCCCGCGCCGACATTTCCCTCCTCTTGGCGAGGTGGGCTCTGGTCAGGCGCAGCCGTGGAGCCCTCTTGAATAGGGCTGAGCGAGCGATAATCATCATTGCGGGGGGGAGAGGGGTTGCTCCGAAGTGGGGAGGCAATACCGGGGCCCCTCTAAGGGATGTCCCTAGGAGCTCTGAGAAATAAAAACCACCAGGTCAAAAAGAAGAATCAGTAAGAAACAAAGGCAAACGAAGGAAAAAATCCAAAGGAGCAATATCAGAGAACTTACTCATCCGTGGTAGGAGGAGCCCGAGGCTTGGGCACCCTCCGAACCATGCTCTTGGCGGCAGGCTTGGCCGAGGGTTTAACTCCAAACTTCTTTTGCCTCTTCTTGGGCAGCGGCACCTCCGAAGCTGCGGCCAAGGTAGCTGCGCGCTTCTGGGATGGGGCCGGGGCTGGGCCACAAGTGGCAAGGGGAGGAAGCTCATGGACCTGATCGTCTGGGTTAGCTGAACATTCAAACATGAGCCAGGTGCAAGTAAGAGATTAGAACCGGATCAAATACCTCAAGGACCTCAATGTTCGAGTCATCATCGTCTGGCCAATCCCTTAGAGAAGAGGCCTTACCAGCGCTGCGCCTGACGACGTCCAGGTTTAGGCAGGAAGGCCTCCGGATCAGGCTCCACCTCGTCCTCCTCGGTGCGGTCCTCCAACCAATTCCTCGCCAGCACCTCGCCATCCTCCAGTGGTTGCTGGAGGAATTTCTGAAAGAATAATTGCCAAGTTACAAAGGGAAACCAACATACAAAGAAGATTCGGAAAACAGAGAAGGGTTAATTTACCTTTGGAGGGGGGTTGGCACGGGTGAAGGGCTCAAGTCCCCACTCCCAATCCTCGGAGAACTCCTCCTCCACATTAAAAATGGACGTAACCCGGCGGTAGATCACCGAGTTATCCAGCTCGAAGGAAGAAGTCCGGTGAGAGTCGAGAGGGCCGCTAAGATAGCAGATTTTGTGGGCTCGCTTCTAGAGGGGGGAGACCCGGCTGCGGAGGAAAGTGATCATGATGTCCTTCCCCCGGAGTTTCTCCTTGAGCAGCTCCTTGATCCGGCGCTCTACTTGATTCGCCAGGGCCGTGGCGCGCTTGGGAATTCTTTCCCAAAGCGAAGCATCTGGAGGGCCAAGTTTGAAGGGGAGTAGCCGGATCAGGTCCTCCTTGGTGGTGTTCCGGACATAAAAGAAAGTCCGGGCCCAGCCCTTGCAAGATTCGAGTCTGGTGACCCGGGGAAACACGGACTGCTTCCGGGGAGAAATAGAGGCGGCGCTGCACTAGGTAACTGCTTATTCTCCAGGGTGCGCTCCTTATCCGGAACCACGTCCTCCGCAGACCAAAGAACTTAATCTAAAGTTCTTTGGTTGGCCAGAGGCCCATGTATCCCCTAATGCGAGAGGCAAAGGAGGACAGAGAAGTAATGGCGTTTGCGGGGAGGTTATGCGGTTGCAACTTGTATGTAGAGATAAAATTGAAGAAAAATCAAATCTGGGAAGGCCGAAGCCACGCTAGAAATGCGATAAGAAAACTACATATTCCCCAGATTTGGGGGCAGGAGTGACTTCACCGGAGCCGAGGCGGCAGGCGACGCCAGCGGGGATGCGCCGCGTGGCGCGGAGCCAGTCGAAGTCCTCCTCACGTACGGTGGAGCCGTCCCAACAACCGCGCTCGCGGCCTTCTGCTCCTTCCTCCTGCTGCGCCACTGATGGCTCAATGCACGGCGCCCAGAAAAGTGCTTGGTGCGTGGTTGATGTAGAGCTCGTTGGGAACCCCAAGAGGAAGGTATGATGAGCACAGCAGCAAGTTTCCCTCGAACTAGTAGGAGCAAGGAAACACCCCAAAGGTGTTAGCTGAGCTTTGGCAGGGCGCACTACCGGTGCTAGTAGCAATGAGGAGACCTACATAACAAAACCACAGAACTTTGTCCCCAACTTGCGACGAGGTTGTCAATCTCACCGTGTCTTGCGGAAAAAAAGGATTAAATGTATCGAATGGAAAGAAGTAAAAGTTTGCAGAAAGTAAACACAAAGCAGTAAACAGTTGTAGATTGTATGTAAAGAAAAAGGACCGGGATCCATGGTTCACGAGAGGTGGCTCTCCTTAAGATAGATAACATGCTGGGTGAACAAATTACAGCGGGGCAATTGACAAACATCGAGAAAGCAATATATGCATATACTAATCGTATTGACTCCTTTGAGACTTGATTGGGCATTACAACATTATACATAGACCGCCATCCAACTGCATCTATGACTAATAATCCACCTTCATGTTATCATCCGAACCCCCTCTAGTATTAAGTTGCAAGCAACAAATTATTGCTTTATGAACTGCGTGTAAAGTAAACAATACGATTGTTCTATGAACAAAGGATTGTTGTTTTCTCCCTAGTAGCAACAGCACATCTAGTACCTTACAGATTTCTGTCACTTCCCTAGATTACCAGAGGCATGAACCCACTATCGAGCATAAATACTAACTCTTGGAGTTGCTAGCATCTACTTGGCCAAGATAACTACTAACAACGGAAGGCATGCAAGATCACAAATAACAAAGACATGATAGAATCAATAATCAATCTGAAATAGCATCTCAATATCCATCGGATCCCCACAAACACAACATGCAGAATTACAAATAGAAGATCTTGATCATGAACGGAGCTGACAAGATCTAAACACGAAAGCACAAAGGAGGAGAACCAGCCATCTAGCTACTACATGGATCCGTAGTCTAAGGATGAACTACTCACACATCACACCGGAGGCTTGAATGGTGATGAAGAAGGCCTCCAGGGTGAATTCCCCTCTCCGGCGGGGTGCCAGGAAGAGCTTCAGATCCCTCTCGATCTAGGGATGGAGATGACGGCGGCTAAAAACTCTTTCGTGGATTTTTGATCGGGTACTTAGGGTTTTCGTCCCAAGGGCAATATATAGGCGGAAGGAGAGGCCGAGGGGGTGCCGGGAGTAGCCACACCACCCCCTGGCGCGGGCCAGGCCTGGCCGCGTGGCCAGGTGGTGTGGTGGCTCCCTAGCCCTTCTCCTTCTCGTATTCTGGCACTTGATCACTTCCGGAAAAATAGGCACTTTGGATTTTGTCCCGTCCAATTCCGAGAATATTCATTTTCTGACTTTCCTGGAACAAAAAATAGCAGAAAACAGGCAGCTGGCACTATGGCTCTTGTTAATAGTTAGTCTAAGAAATCATATGAAAAGTACTCCAGAGTTGGAACAAAACACAAGAAAGTGGATAAAACCAAGCATGGAACATCAAAAATTATAGATACATTTGCAATGTATCAGCCACCACCGCTGCCTCCGCCTCAGACATGGTGGAATCAAAACTTCTGACGGGGTAGTCGGAATAGAGGTAGCCGGAAGAAGGGAAACGGGAAGCGCAAGACCCCATGGTGGAAACTAGCAATGGGGACGGTGGCGCTAGCGCGAAATGCTACCGGAGCACGGTGGCGGTGGCGGTTGTGGAGCAGAAAACTGGCGGCGGCGGAGTTGCTGTGAAAGAAAGAAAGGTTGGGAAGCACGGAAGAAATGGGGGAACTTCCCCTGAAATCGCCCCAGGCCTCCTACTTAACCGCACATCACGCGCATCGTGGGATCCTCTATGGGCAACACGCCGCACGCGACGAGCGTCCATGTAGCCAAGATAGCCAATCAGAGCAGGGCCACAGGAGGGGATACAGAAGCAGATGATCCCACGATGTGATGCAACGTTACAGATAACGAGGCCATGTATTGAAGGGATGTTTACAGCAGTTATTCCTGACATTGCCACAGTAACCGGCGCATTAAATGCGCGTGGCTCTTAAAATGAGGCAAAATGATGATTACCCTCCACGTAGGATGTGGAGAAATGGACAAGAGAAGGAAAGGTGAGTCGGACAAGCAAGCGAGGAATAACTCGGAAAGAGCAAAAGGGTTGCAAGATGAGGAACTCCGGGCTACGAGGTAACTCGGCCTAAGGAGAAAAAGATCCGGATATGGGAACCTGCTGTGGCCTTAACAACTAAAAGTTTCTAAGACCGCACCAGCTTCAGGGACTAATGTTGGGGGGATACCCCCGGGTAGGGTAACACCGGGGCATAAGGGCCGAGTTAGCCGGGGTACGGCACGGTCAAAGCAAAGTGCTGACCGGGTCACCTCAAGGCAGGCTGAATCACGGTGTGACCAGGCCCATGGAGCATCTCCTTGACAATAGTCCGGCCGGCATAAGATTTATGCCGGCCATGTCTATCTGTTTTGCAGGCAAATGGGTAAGCCAGATTAGCTATATGCTAGCCGGGTTATCTTAGCTTCCAAGAGAAGGAATCCCCCGTTGGTCAAAAGGTGGCTTTATTAGCTGTAGGGTGAGAAAATTAAAGTAAAGAAGAGGACCAGCGTGTCAGGGGCGATCAAGGTGACGCGGGCAAAGCCGGATGACATAGCCCGTGTCTAGTGACGCCAAAAGACAAGGATTATGCCATGGGTTATGTCCAAAGCCCAAGCAAGCCGTTAAAGGGAATAAAGAAGCATCTGCTTTAGGAAAGGAGCATATTCGTAGAATATGCTGCCACCTATGCCCTAGAATTGTAACCCGGGCTCTCCTATATAAGGAGCACCAGGTCCTCCATAGAGAGGGACAACCTATAGATCAATCACTCTCTGTCTAAGGTAGAACTCTAGGGCTAGTGAACAGGGAGTAAGAGACATTGTCTCCTTCTTATTTAGAGCCTTTGGAGCACTTGTAAACACCATTGATAGAGAATATACAAGAACTTCCGTGCGTGGAATCACCACACTCTCCTTCCCTGGATTCCCCTAGCACTCATTGGCCCATCTTTAGCCTATCCATGGCATCTGTCATGCCACCACCACAACGGGCCTCAATAAAGGTGAATTGCCGAAAGAGTTATGTGCCCAATTTAGGGAGTTGAGATTAGAGATAGTGCCTGAAGGATACCTTGCATCCTTCGAAGTGCAGCCCACACTGATGACCAGAATCCGAGAAGCTCAAAAGATGGACAAAGAAATAGAAGATATCAGAAGTAAAATTAGTGAAGGCAAGGCAAAAGGATTTCATGTAGATGAACAAGGAACCTTATGGTACGAAAAACATATCTGTATCCCGCAGGATCTTGAACTTAAGAAGTTGATCTTACAAGAAGCTCACAATTCACCGTATTCAATTCATCCTGGCAATACCAAGATGTATATGGATGTTAAGGAAAGATTTTGGTGGAAGATATAGCAGAGCACATTGCCTTGTGTGACGTGTGTAATCGTGTAAAGGCAGAACAACAAAAACCGGTGGGATTATTACAACCACTGCCAATACCTGATTGGAAATGGGATAAAATCGGTATGGATTTTACCCCCGGGCTGCCAAGGACTAGATCGGGATACGATTCTATATGGGTTATCGTTGATCGCTTGAAAAAAGTGGCTCATTTCATACCAGTAAAGAGCACTTACACAAGTGCCAAGCTAGCCAAGATATACATGGATAGAATTATGTGTTACACGGGGTACCTAAGAGTATTATGTAGGATAGAGGAACTCAATTCACTTCGCACTTTTGGTGACAACTTCACGAGTCGTTGGGAACTCGACTAGAATTCAGCACTACGTTTCATCCACAGACTGATGGGCAGACAGAAAGGACCAATCAGATATTGGAAGATATGTTAAGAGCTTGTTCGTTAGAGTATGGATCTAGTTGGGATGAAATTCTACCATACGCGGAATTTTCCTACAATAATAGCTATCAATCAAGCATAGAAATGGTTCCGGTTGAATTCCTTTATGGAAGGAAGTGTACTACACCATTGTTATGGAATGGAGCAGGAGAAAGAAATTTGTTTGGACCAGACCTAATCAAGGAGGCCGAAGAGAAAGTCAAGATGGTGAGGGATAGGTTAAAGGTAGCCCAATATCGACAAAAGAGCTATGCAGATCCAAAACATAGAGAGGTCACCTTTGAGGTTGGTGATAGAGCTTATCTCAGAGTATCACCACTTCGGGGTGTGAAGAGATTTGGAATCAAAGGAAAATTAGCACCACGTTATGTAGGACCCTTCAAGATTCTGGGCCGCAAAGGAGAAGTGGCATACGAGATAGAATTACTAGAATCTCTGTCAGCAGTTCATAATGTATTTCATGTCAGTCAGCTAAAAAAGTGTCACCAAGAGATGGAAGAAACTTCGTTGAAAGAAACTATACCATTAGAAGAGGTTCATCTAGAGAATGATCTCACTTATGAAGAGAAACCTATTAAGATTCTTGAGACAACAGAAAGAATTACCCGTACCAAGACAATCAAATTCTGCAAAGTGCAGTCGAACCATCACACTGAATCAGAAGCAACGTGGGAACGGGAAGATGAAATTCGGAGAGATCACCCTCACCTATTTCCTAGCCAACCCGAATCTCGAGGGCGAGATTCATCTTAAGGGGGTAAGATTTGTAACATCCCAAAATTTTCTTCTGAAAACCACCATCATTGCACTCATATCATCATGGCATGTGTTGCATTGTATTGAGTTTGTCCCCCAAAAATTTGGTGAAAGTTTGAGTCAATTTGGAACCCTTTTGCTAATTCAAAACCTAAGAAAAGAAAAACTAAAAAGAAAAAGAAAAAGGAGAAAAAAACAGCAACAACAGCAGCATTTGGCCTGCTCGGCCCAACCCCAGTGCAAAAGGCAGCCCACCTGGCTTACCCCTCTCCCCCTCTGTTTATCACTGTCCCCCTTCAGACCCCCTCTCACTGACGCCCTGGCCCCACTTCCACGTCACCTCCACCTCACCGTCTTCAACCAAACGATGAACAGACTGTTCCCCCTCCTCTGCCGTTTCTAATCGGATCAAATTCGAGCGTTTGCGCGAATTAATCTACACTAGAACCCCTCCTTCTTAACCCCCTCTCCCTCCTCTTAGTTTTCCTCATAGAAACCACCCCCAGAGAGCCCCCAGGCTCTCCGATTTTGTGCTTGGACCACCGCGGCCACCGACGACGCCGGCAATGATTCCGGTGAGCACCGACCGCCTCGCACCCTCCTCTCTGCCCTATTATCTTAACCATGATCTGGCGCACCATTTAATCCTTTTTTTCTCAATTTCTACCTGCCCCAGGTCGTCGCCACGGTCACCACCAGAGTTTCCCTCTGCCGCCGCCGTTCATCAACGATTCCGGTGAGACTCGGGTTCCCGCCGCCCCTTTTGGGCCACCACTAGCTGGTACTGGACCGGGCACACTTTGTTGACCCCTTTCTTTGTCTGCTCGAGCCCCAGAATGACGCCACCGTCTCGCGACGTGAGCTCCGACTTCGGCGCGAACTCCGACGGGGAATCAAGGACGAAGCCGAGCACCCCTCCCTCAAACGCGACAACCACCGAGACTGCTGAGACCTCTGCTACCCCTCGGTAACTTCGCTGCTTCCCCTTACCCAATAGGATCGTCGGAACTCCACCCTCCCGACGCGTCGCCACCGCACGCAGTAGCTTAGTGCCGCCAGTTCCTGGCCAAGCACTACGATCCGTTGGATCTGTAACCAGTGGCTAGGATTAGATCATTAATCGAATCAGTATCGTTTGATCAGATCCGCTCATTGCTAGTTAAATCCAACGGCCCACAGTGACCAATCCGACCGAATCGGTACGGGTCAATAGAAACATGGCACGTCAGCCTGTGCGTCTGTTTAATTTAGAAAATAGACAAAATATATGATTAACTTAGAAATTCAATAACTTCTGATCCACAAATCAGAAAAATACAAATTTGGTGTACAAAAATGAGACCTTTATTGTTGAGGCCTTATTTCACGCTTTAGCTTCTAAAAAATTGGAGTTATAGGCAGAACCTTTTTAGGAGTATTTTACCCATAAAAATTACTTCATAATTTTTTTTTAAGTATTTCTTGTGCCTTTAGATAGAGTATTTAAACCTCTGTACTGTAAGACTCTGTTTACTGAAGAGTGTTGTTAATCTCATTGCATTTGCATGCATTCCTATTTTGTGATTCTTATATTAATTGGATTATTGTTGTTGGATTTATTCTTTGTGTAGATTGTGTGGATTGTGAGGTTTGTTGCTGTGAGGATTGTACCTACTCCCTTAGCTACCAAGGGAAGTGATAATTCATCTTATGTCCTATTATTTTCACTATTTCACTAGTGCTATTTTTTGTAGATCTTAGCATGGTAGGGTTATTTATATATGTTACTATGCTATGGCTATCCTATAGATTATATCTTGGTAGTATTTCCTAGTTGAAAGACATCGTATTCTAGAGTGCTTAGCCATGCTATTAGAATTCGTGGGTGGAAATTCATATCAAGATAGTATGGAAATAGATTATTTTGTTTGACTAAGAAAACAACTAATGTTAATGAAACACCTGGGTGGAAATGGGACTAGTATGGATTATGTTGAGTGGTTACTCAGGGCCCATGTCTATGGTTTACCCTGGTGTATCGCACTTGTGGACGGCCACCCAAGAACAAAGAGATTGGAGACGTTCTTGTCGCGAAGCTTCCAGTGCAGCCACATGGCATATGGGCTCTACCTTGACCGACTAAGTTGCAAGAACTCAGCCAAACGGATAGAGGGTGGTAGTTATGATAGGTTGGAATGCGTCCGTGGTGGTCTGAGGGATTGCTTCTGAAAAGTCTCGTCTCGATACATGTCGAGTCTTGTGGGGAAAGTGCACCACCTCTCGAGAGGGTAAAACTAATTACTTAGCCGTGTCCCCGCTTATGGAAACTTTCTGAGCGTCAAGACTTTGAAGCAGTTCAAAAATCTCATCATCCAAATTTCTCTAAGTCATAACTTGTGGGTGATCAAGGGTAGAGGTTCATTGATGTCTATCAATGGTACCTTAGTGTTTTGAAAGGGGAAAACCTACTCTTTAAAAACTATAAGATAAAACAATGCTTTTAGCAAAGTCAGCCAAAACCACACTTAGCCATATATTCATGTAGTTGTTGAATTTTACTTCGTATCTATGGTATCACTTGCCAATACAATTCCAAATGTATTGACCCTCTGTGGATGTAACTTATTATGTTGCAGGATACTCTCATGATGAGTAGGGTTACGGGTCTACACTCGACATGTTTGCCTGTGGCGCATGAAGACAAAAGACTCTATTATTATACTATGTCTTGTGAACCTTGAATAATGTTAGCCTTGGGCTAAGTGAGTTCTAAGAACTATTATATTCCTGTATATGCGATGTAATAATGACCTTTGTTTCTGTGCACTTCATCTTATATTGTGGGTGCTAGCAATTCGATCCAGGGACTAGCACTGCAATCACAGGGATCTCTACCTTATTATGGTAAGTCTTACAGGTGGATCCATGTGGTTTTTGAAAAGAACACAAATGCAATGACTCTAGTTGTGGTTTATGAAAATAACACAAATGCAATGAACTCCAGTGGATCCATGTGGTTTATGAAAATAACACACATGCAATGAATTTAGTGGATCCATGTAGTTTATGAAAAGAACACACATGCAATGACTCTAGATGTGGTTTATGAAAAGAACACACATGCAATGACACTAGTGGATCCATGTGGTTTTTCAAAAGAACACATATGCAATGACTCTATGTAACACCCTAGCATTAGAGGTTAGAAATAAGCTGAGATGTGGTGTGTGCATTGCATTTATGCATAGAAAATCCAGATAATTTTCGCACTTTTAAATAAAACTTTTCAAAGTGATTGAATCTTCTCTTAACTTGGTGGAACTGAAGTAGATCATGAAGTTGGCTGCGATAAGTTTCAATATGACCTTTGCTAAAACCTTACTGTTGGGTAATATAATTTGATCTGAGGGTAGATCAAATGTAATAAAACTTAGTCACAGCACACTACTTAATAAGGAGTACTTGATCTTCTAGATATCCTTACATGGTATTCCATTCCACAAATCAAGGATGAATACTTAATATTCTAAAGATGATATCAAGGTATTATCTACCACAAACTTTGAATACTCAATCAAGTATATAACTCCAATAAAGAAACCTCATAACTAAATCCTGAAACACTTGTTTTTCATAGTTATTCCTACCATGGGTATCTTGGTGGTTCTTAAATATTAACTCTTATCACAAATAGAGGGAAATTAGAAGTCAAGCCAAGACCATTCATCACATGCCCTTGTTGTCATATGAACATATGACATTCCTAAATAGCTAAGGCCTAGTGTCAATTGATCATCAATGTTAAGTGATAAATTTGTGACCTAGAACTTATTGACTCTTAGCTTTGACCTATTATATTAACCATGCAAAGACCTTAAGTAAATTAATAAGAAGAAGGAACTGGATATGGTAGTGTGCCATCATCAATGGAATGATGTTCTTAGGGGTGATCAAACCATTGGATGTTGGAGGAGTTAACTCACTCATGAGTTCACTATAAGAAGTATCTAAACCTAAGAATTAACTAATATTTGAGAAGTTATAAGAAAGCTAGTAGTGTTAGAGTATCAAGTAATAATCTTGTTAAGCCAAATAGGTATAAACCTAAAGTAAGTTTCCTTAACAAGATAAATCCTATAAAGAGACTAGTACAAGTCTATTACTTAGTTGATGATAGATGTTGATCAGACAATTAGAAGCCCAAGCTTAGTATGATCAAAGGATGGTGGAAATTGTTCTCAAGTTCCCTGAGGATACATGACTAGATGTTGAAGTAGAATTGTGAGTATACCAAATTAGGCAAAACCCTAGTAAGCTGAATCACCTACCTTGATCATGAGAAGTAGAGCTAGAGTATGATGAAGTATGTAACATAAGTTGTAGGGAGCAGTTGAAGGCATAGTAGTTTAACCAAGCTAATGCAATAACAAACTTTTATTATGGGAGTAGTATCATATCTCTTCTAGAGGGTTAATATCAGCTGTAATAGAGAGAGATTTGTAATCTTCCAAGTCTTGGAAAAAGTTATGACAGTGATTTAAAGGAGTTAATGGATGGAGTTAGAAGTAGCTACCTTGATGGATTCATCAAGGGGAGTTTAGCTATGGAAGTTATATAGATACTAGAAGAAGAATGGAGAATGAGTATTGTTGAAGTGGCATGACCATGTCATCATATGATGATGGATATGGTGGAGTCAGATGATTGTCTTATTTAGAAAGATGAGATCTTTGTGAATAATATAAGAGAGATATATAGAGTATATTTAGGAATGGAATTCCTTAACTATGATCTAAGCTTACTGACGTATTAAGGATAAGAGTTCTTTAGAAATCCTTAACAACAGTATATCAAACCATGACAGACCCATGTCTGCCTTATTGTCCAAAACTCTAGAATTAAGTTGATAATGGAATCAATTCCTATTTCTAGGCAGTCTGAGAACAATAGCTCTTAGTCAAATAAAGTTTCTAAGAGATAATTAGAATGCCAGTTAAGAGTGTATTGATAAGGTCCTTAAAACCTAATTTCATTATCATGGTGAAAATGAAAATTATTTTTATAAGATCTTCTATATAAGAAGGAAGTCCTTAAAACCCTAAATTCTTACTTAATCAAAAGAACCTTTCATAAACTCATGAATTTCGAATACATAGAGAAAAATAAAGAGAAGATTTATTATTTGGATCATTGTGGTCTGGAAAATAACACATGCAATGTCAGTCCAACATATGTCCAACCATGTCCAGGAACCCTAGCAACATGTTGGCATTCAACTGCCACATGCAGTGGAGCACCAGTTTGAAAGAGTTTGCATCACCACACCCACTTGGATGTGTGTGTGTGGCCATGTGGATCATTGTGCTTTAAACATACACATATTATGTCACTCCAACATACGTCAAACCATGTCTAGGAACCCTAGCAACATGCTAGGATTCAACTGCCACATGCAGGAGTGCACTAGTTTGAAAGATGTTTCATCACAACACCCACTTGGAGGTGTGTGTGTGGCTATGTGGATCATTGTGGTTTGGAAAATAACACATGCAATGTCACTCGAACATATGTCCAACCATGTCCAGGAACCCTAGCAACATGCTGGGATTCAACTGCCACATGTAGTGGAGCACCAGTTTGAAAGAGTTTGCATCACCACACCCAATTGGATGTGTGCGTGTGGCCATGTGGATAATTGTGGTTTAAAAATACACATTATATGTCACTCCAACATGCATCAAACCATGTATAGGAAACCTAGGAACATGCTAGGATTCAACTACCACACGCAGGGGAGCACTAGTTTGAAAGATGTTGCATCACCACACCCACTAGGATGTGTGTGTGTGGACCATTGTGGTTTGGCAAAAAAACATGCAATGTCCCTCCAACATGTGTCCAGCATGGATCATTGTGGTTTGTAAAATAACACATGTAATGTAACTCCAACATGTGTCCAACCATGTCCAGGAACCCTATCAACATGGTGGGAATCAACTACCACATGTAGTGGAGCACCAATTTGAAAGATTTGCATCACCACACCCACTTTGATGTGTGTGTGGCCATATGGATCATTATGATTTTCCAAAGAACACATGCAATGTGACTCCAACATTTGTCCAACCATGTCTAGGTAGCCTAGCAACATGATGAGATTCAACTTCCACATGCAGTGGAGCACCATCATTGTGGTTTGGCAAAGTACACATGAAGTGTCACTCTAACATGTATCCAACCATGTCCAGGAACCCTAGCAACATAATGGGATTCAACTACCACATGTAGTGGAGCACCGGTTTGAAAAAAAATTCATCACCACACACACTTGGATGTGTTTGTGTGGCCATGTGGATCATTGTGGTTTGGAAAATACCACATGCAATCTCACTCCTACATGTGTCCATCCATGTCTAGGAACCCTAGCAACATGCTGGAATTCAACTGCCACATGTAGTAGAGAACCACTTTGAAAGATATTGCATCACCACACCCATTTGGATGTGTGTGTGTGTGGATCATTGTGGGAGACAAAGAAAACATGCAATGTCACTCCAACATGTGTCTAGCCATGTCTAGGAACCCTAGCAACATGCTAGGAATCAACTGCCACATGTAGTGGAGCACCGGCTTGATAGATGTTACCTCACAACACCCACTTGGATGTGTGTGTGGCCATGTGGATCATTGTGTTTTGGCAAAGAACACATGAAATGTCACTCCAACATATGTCCAACCATGTCAAGGAACCCTAGCAACATGCTGGTATTCAACTGCCACATACAGTGGATCACTGGTTTGAAAGATTTTGCATCACCACACCCACTTGGATGTGTATGTGTGGTCATTTGGATCATTGTGGTTTAAAAATACACATGCTATGTCACTCTAACATGTGTCAAGCCATGTCTATGAACCCTAGCAACATCCTAGGATTCAACTGCCTCATGTAGGGGAGCACTAATTTGAAAGATGTTGCATCACAACACCCACTTGGATGTGTGTGTGTGGCCATGTGGATCATCGTGGTTTGAAAAAAACAAATGCAATGTCACTCCAACATGTGTCCAGCCTTGTCCAGGAACCTTAGCAATATGCTAGGATTCAACTTCCTGATGAAGTGGATCACTAGTTTGAAACATGTTGCATCACCACGCCCACTTGGATGTGTGTGTCTAGCCATGTGGATCATTGTGGTTTGGAAAAGAAAACATGCAGTGTCACTCCAACATGTGTCAAACCATGTCTACGAACCCTAGCAACATGCTAGGATTCAACTACCACATGCAGTGGAGCACCAGTTTCAAAGATGTCTCATCACCACACCCACTTGGATGTGTTTTTGGCCATGTGGATCATTGTGGTTTCAAAAAAACACATGTAATGTGATACATTGCAAATGTATCTATAGTTTTTGATGTTTCGTGCTTGGTTTTATCTACTTTTTTGTGTTGTGTCCACACTTTGGAGTGCTTTTCATATGATTTCTTGGACTAACCTATTAACAAGAGCCACAGTGCCAGCTACCTGTTTTCTGCTTTTCTTGGTTCCAGGAAGTCAGAAAATGAATATTCTCGGAATTGGACGGGACAAAAGCCAAAGTTGCTTTTTACCGGAAGACATCTGGAGCCAGAATACAAGACGGAGAGGGGCTAGGGCCTGGCCACACCACCTGGCCGCCCGGCCAGGCCTGGCCCACGCCAGGGGGTGGTCTGGCCGACCCCATCATCCCCTCAGCCTCTCCTTCCGCCTATATATTGCCTCTGATACGGAAACCCTAAGTACCTGATAAAAAATCCAGAGTCTGTAGCTGCCGTCATCTCCATCCCTATATCGGGAGGGATCTGAAGCTCTTCTCGGCACCATGTCGGAGAGGGGAATTCACCCTGGAGGCCTTCTTCATCACCATGCAAGCCTCTGGTGTGATGCGTGAGTAGTTCATCTCTGGACTACGAGTCCATGTAGTAGCTAGATGGCTGGTTTTCCTCCTTTGTGCTTTCATGTCTAGATCTTGTGAGCTCCGTTCATGATCAAGATCATCTATTTGTAATTCATACATGTTGTGTTTGCGGGGATCCGATGGATATTGAGATGCTATTTCAGATTGATTATTGACTCTACCATGTCTTTGTTATTTGTGATCTTGCATGCTTTCCGTTGTTAGTAGCTATCTTGGCCAAGTAGATGCTAGCAACTCCAAGAGTTAGTATTTATGCTCGATAGTGGGTTGATGCCTCTGGTAATCTGGGGAAGTGACAGAAATCTCTAAGGTACTAGATGTGTTGTTGCTACTAGGGAGAAAACAACAATCCTTTGTTCATAGAACACTCGTATTGTTTACTTTACACGCAATTCGTAAAGCAATAATCTGTTACTTGCAACTTAATACTGGAGGGGGTTCGGATGATAACCTGAAGGTGGATTATTAGTCATAGATGCAGTTGGATGATGGTCTATGTATAAGGTTGTAATGCCCAATCGAATCTCAAAGGATTCAAGATGATTAGTATATGCTTGTATTCTTTCTCGATGTTTGTCAATTGCCCCGTTGTAATTTGTTCACCTAGCATGTTATCTATCTTAAGGAGAGCCACCTCTAGTGAACTATGGACCCTGGTCCTTTCTTTTACATACAATCTACAAACTATTTACTGCTGTGTGTTTACTTTCTGCAAACTATTACTTCCTTCCATTCGATACGTTTAATCCTTTGTTTTCAGCAAAACCGGTGAGATTGACAACCTCATCGCAAGTTGGGATTAGAGTTCTGTGGTCGTGTTGTGCAGGTCTCAACGTTGCTGCTAGCACCGGTAGTGCGCCCTGCCAACGTTCAGCTAGCTACACCTTTGGGATGTTTCCTTGCTCCTACTAGATTGATAACCTTGGTTTCATAACTGAGGGAAACTTACTGTTGTGCTCATCATACCTTCCTCTTGGGGTTCCCCAACGAGCTCGACATTAACCATGAGCTAGCACAATGCTACTCCAACATGTGTCAAACCATGGCCAGGAGCTCTAGCAACATGCTAGGATTTAGCTGCCACATGTAGTGGAGCACCAGTTTGAAAGATGTTCCATCATCACACCTAGTTGGATGTTTGTATGGCGTTGTGGATCATTGGGGTTTGGAAAACAAAACATCCAATGTTACTCCAACATGTGTTAAACCATGTCTAGGAACCCTAGCAACAAGCTAGGATTCAACTGCCACTTGTAGTGGAGCACCAGTTTGAAAGAGGTTGCATCACCACACCCACTAGGATGTGTGTGTGGGGCCATGTGGATCATTTTGGTTTGGAAAATAACACATGCAATGTAACTCCAACATGTGTCCAACCATGTCCAGGAACCCTATCAACATACTGGGAATCAACTGCCACATGTAGTGGAGCACCAGTTTGAAAGACTTCCGTCACCACACCCACTTTGACGTGTGTGTGTGGCCATATGGATCATTGTGGTTTTGCAAAGAACATATGCAATCTGACTCCAACATGTGTCCAACCATGTCCAGGTACCCAAGCAACATGATGAGATTCAACTTCCACATGCAGTGGAGCACCATCATTGTGGTTTGGCAAAGTACACATGCAATGCCACTCTAAGATGTATCCAACCATGTCCAGGAACCCTAGCAACATGATGGGATTCAACTACCACATGTAGTGGAGCACCGGTTTGAAAGATGTTGCATCCCCACACCCACTTGGATGTGTTTCTGTGGCCATGTGGTTCATTGTGGTTTGGAAAAGAACACATGCAATGTCACTCCTACATGTGTCCAACCATGTCTAGGAACCCTAGCAACATGTTGGGATTCAACTGCCACATGCAGTAGAGAACCACTTTGAAAGATGTTGCATGACCACACCCACTTGGATGTGTGTGTGGACCATTGTGGTTTGGAAAACAAAACATGCAATGTCACTCCAACATGTGTCCAGCGATCTCTAGGAACCCTCGCAACATGCTAGGATTCAACTGCCACGTGAAGTGGAGCACCGGTTTGAATGATATTGCATCACCACACCAAGTTGGATGTGTCTGTGTGGCCATGTGGATCATTATAGTTTGGCAAAGAACACTTGCAATGTCACTGCAACATGTGTCCAACCATGTCCAGGAACCCTAGCAACATACTGGGATTCAACTACCACATGCAATGGAGCACCAGTTTGAAAGAGGTTGCATCACCACACCTAGTTGGATGTGTGTGTGTGTGTGGCCATTTGGATCATTGTGGTTTGAAAAAAACAAATGCAATTTCACTCCAACATGTGTCAAACCATGTCCATGAACCCAAGAAACATGCTAGGATTCAACTGCCAGATGCAGTGGAGTACTAGTTTGAAAGATGTTGTATCACCACACCCACTTGGATGTGTGTGAGTGGCCATGTGGATCATTGTGGTTTGGAAAACAAAACATGCAATGTCACTCCAACATGTGTCAAACGATGTCTAGGAACCCTAGCAACATGCTAGGATTAACTGCCACATCCAATGGAGCACCAGTTTGAAAGATGTTGCGTCACCACACAAAATTTGATGTGTGTGTGGCCATATGGATCAGTGTGTTTTTATAGAATATATGCAATATGACTGCAACATGTATCCAACCATATCCAAGAACCCTAGCAACATGATGACATTCAACTTCCACATGCAGTGGAGCACCAGTTTGAAAGAAGTTGCATCACCACACCCACTTGGATTTGCATGTTTGTGGCCAAGTGTCTCATTGTGGTTTGGCAATGAACACATACAATTTCACTCTAACATGTGTCCAACCATGTCCAGGAACCCTAGCAACATGCTGGGATTCAACAGCCACATGTAGTGGAGCACGAGTTTGAAAGATATTGCATCACCACACCCACTTGGAAGTGTGTGTGTGGCCATGTGGATCATTGTTGATTGGAAAAGAACACGTGCAATGTCACTACAGCATTTGTCCAACCAAGTTTAGGAACCCTAGCAACATGCTGGGATTCAATTGCCACATAAAGTGGAGCACTAGTTTGAAAGATGTTGCATCACCACACCTACTTCGATGTGTGTGTGTGTGTATCATTGTGGTTTGGCATCGAAAACATGTAATGCTAGTCCAGCATGTGTCTAGCGATGTCTAGGAACCCTAGCAACATGCTGGGATTCAACTGCCACGTGCAGTGGAGCACCGGTTTGAAACATGTTACATAACCACACCCACTTGGCTGTGTGTGTGGCCATGTGGATCATTGTGGTTTGGAAAAGAACACATGCGATGTCACTCCAACATGTGTCCAACCATGTCTAGGAACCCTAGCAACGTACTCGGATTCAACTGCCACATGTAGTGGAGCACTGGTTTGAAAGAGGTTGCATCACCACACCCACTTTTATGTGTGTGGGGCTATGTGGATCATTGTGGTTTGAAAAAACCATATGCAATGTCACTCCAACATGTGTTAGACCATGTCCAGGAACCCTAGCAACATGCTAGGATTCAACTTCCAGATGCAGTGGAACACCAGTTTGAAAGATGTTGCATCGCCACACCCACTTGGATGTATGTGTGTGGCCATGTGGATCATTATGGTTTGGAAAAAAAACATGCAAGCTCACTCCAACATGTTTCAAACCATGTCTTGGAACCCTAGCAACATGCTAGGATTCAACTGCCACATGGAGTCGAAGCACCAGTTTGAAAGATGTTGCGTCACCACACTCACTTTGATGTGTGTGTGGCCATGTGGATCATTGTGGTTTTGCAAAGAGCACATGCAATGTCACTCCAACATGTGTTCAACCATGTCTAGGAACCCTATGAACATGATGGGATTCAACTGCCACATGTAGTGGAGCACCAGTTTGAAAGAGGTCATGTGGATCATTGTTGTTTGGAAAAGAACACATGCAATGTCACTTCAACATGTGTCCAACCAAGCCTAGGAACCCCAGCAACATGTTGGGATTCAACTGCCACATAAAGTGGGGCACCAGTTTGAAAGATGTTGCATCACCATAACTACTTTGATGTGTGTCTGGATCATTGTTGTTTGGCAAAGAAAACATGCAATGTCACTCCAACATGTGTCCAGCCATGTCTAGGAACCTTAGCAACATGCTGGGATTCAAATGCCACATGTAGTGGAGCACCAGTTTGATAGATGTTGCATCACAACACCCACTTGGATGTGTGTGTGTGTGTGGACATGTGGATAATTGTGGTTTGGCAAAGAACATATGCAATGTCACTCCAACATATGTCCAACCATGTCGAGGAACCCTAGAAACATGCTGGGATTCAATTGCCACGTGAAGTGGAGCACCAGTTTGAAAGAGTTTGCATCACCACACCCACTTGGATGTGTGTGTGTGTGGCCATGTGAATTATTGTGGTTTAAAAAAACACATGCAATGTCACTCCAACATGTGTCAAACCATGTCCAGAAACCCTAGCAACATACTAGGATTCAACTGCCACATGCAGGGGAGCACTAGTTTGAAAGATGTTGCATCACTACACCCTCTTGGATGTGTGTATGTGGCCATGTGGATCATTATGGTTTGGAAAAGAACACATACAATGTCACTCCAACATGTGTCAAACCATGTCCAGGATCCCTAGCAACATGCTGTGATTGAACCGCCACATGAGTGGAGCACCAGTTTGAAATAGGTTGCATCACCACACCCACTTGGATATGTTTGTGGGGCCATGTGGATCATTGTGGTTTTGAAAATACCACATGCAATGTCAATCCAACATGTGTCCCATCATTTCCAGGAACCCTAGCAACATGCTAGGACTCAACTTCCACATGTAGTGGAGCACCAGTTTGAAAGAGGTTGCATCACCACACCCACTTGGATGTGTGTGTGGCCATGTGGATCATTGTGGTTTGAAAAACACATGCAATATCACTCCAACATGTGTCAAACCATGTGTAGGAACCCTAGCAACATCCTACGATTCAACTTCCACATAAAGTGGAGCACCAGTTTGAAAGATGTTGGATCACCACAACTACTTCGATGTGTGTGTGTGTGGATCATTGTTGTTTGGCAAAGAAAACATGCAATGTCACTCCAACATGTTTCCAACCATATCCAGGAACCCTAGAAACATGATGGGATTTAACTGCCACATGTAGTGGAGCACTGGTTTGATAGATGTTGCGTCACAACACTCACTTGGATGTGTGTACCCGGCCATGTGGATATTGTGGTTTGGCAAAAAACACATGCAATGTCACTCCAACATATGTCCAACCATGTAAAGGAATTGTAGCAACATGCTGGGTTATAACTGCAACATGCAGTGGAGCACCAGTCCGAAAGAATTTACTTCACCACACCCTCTTGGAAGTGTGTGTGTGGCCATGTGAATTATATTGGTTTAAAAAAACACATGAAATGTCACTCCAACATGGGTCAAACCATGTCCTGGAACCCTAGCAACATGCTAGGATTCAACTGCCACATGCAGGGGAGCACCAGTTTGAAAGATGTTGCATCACTACACCCACTTGGATGTGTGTGTGTGTGGCCATGTGGATCACTATGGTTTGAAAAACAAAATATGCAATGTCACTCCAACATGTTTCAAACCATGTCTAGGAATCATAGCAACATGCTAGGATTCAACTGCCACATGCAGTGGAGCACCAGTTTGAAAGATGTTGCGTCACCACACTCACTTTGATGTGTGTGTGTGCTCGGCCATGTGGATAATTGTGGTTTGGCAAAGAACACATGCAATCTCACTCCAACATATGTCCAACCATGTCCAGGAACCCTAGCTACATGCTGGGATTCAATTGCCATGTGGAGTGGAGCACTAGTTTGAAAGAGTTTTTATCACCACACCCAGTTTGATGTGTGTGTGTTCATGTGAATTATTGTACTTTAAAAAACACATGCAATTTCACTCCAACATGTGTCAAACCATGTCCAGGAACCCCAGCAACATACTAGGATTCAACTGCCACATGCAGGGGAGCACCAGTTTGAAAGGTGTTGCATCAATACACCCACTTGGTGGTGTGTATGTAGCCATGTGGATCATTGTGGTTTGGAAAATAACACATGCAATGTCACTGCAACATGTGTCGAACCATGTCCATGAACCCTAGCAACATGCTGGGATTCAACTGCCACATGTAGTGGAGCACCAGTTTGAAATAGGTTGCATCACCACACCCACTTGGATGTGTGTGTGGGGCCATGTGGATCATTGTGGTCTTAACAATAACACATGCAATGTCACTCCAACATGTGTGCGACCATGTCCAGGAACCCTAGCAACATGTTGGGACTCAACTTCCTCATGTAATGGAGCACCAGTTTGAAAGAGGTTGCATCACCACACCCACTTGGATGTGTGTGTGGCCATGTGGATCATTGTGGTTTGAAAAACACATGCAATGTCACTCCAACATGTGTCAAACCATGTCTAGGAACCCTAGCACCATGCTATGATTCAACTTCCACATGAAGTGGAGCACCAGTTTGAAAGATGTTGCATCAGCACACCCACTTGGATATGTGTCTGTCCATATGAATTATTGTGGTTTAAAATAACACATGCAATGTCACTCCAACATGTGTCAAACCATGTCCAGGAACCCTAGCAACATACTAGTATTCAACTGCCACATGCAGTAGAGCACGAGTTTGAAAGAGTTCCATTACCACACCTAGTTGGATGTGTGTGTGGCCATGTGGATCATTGTGGTTTGTAAAATAACACATGCAATGTCACTCCAACATGTGTCAAACCATGTCCAGGAACCCTAGCAACATGCTGGGATTCAACTGCCAGATGCAGTGGAGCACCAGTTTTAAATAGGTTGCATCACCACACCCACCTAGATGTGTGTGTGGGGCCATGTGGATCATTATTGTTTTGAAAATAACACATGCAATGTCACTCCAACATGTGTCCAACCATGTCCAGGAACCCTAGCAACATGATGGGACTCAACTGCCACATGTAGTGGAGCACCAATTTGAAAGAGGTTGCATCACCACACCCTCTTGGATGTGTCTGTGGCCATGTGTATCATTGTCGATTGAAAAACACATGTAATGTCACTCCAACATGTGTCAAACCATGTCTCAGGACCCTAGGAGCATGCTACGATTCAAATTCCACATGAAGTGGAGCACCAGTTTGAAAGATGTTGCATCAGCACACCCACTTGGATGTGTGTGTGTGTGGCCATGTGGTACATTGTGGTTTGGAAAAGAACAGATGCAATGTCACTCCAACATTTGTCAAACCATCTCTAGGAACCCTAGCAACATGCTAGGATTCAACTTGCACATGTTGTGGAGCAATAGATTAATAGAGGTTGCATCACCACACCCACTTGGATGTGTGTGTGTGTGGCCATATGGATCATTGTTGTTTGGAAAATAACACGTGCAATTTCTCTCCAACATGTTTCCAGCCATGTCCAGGAACCCTAGCAACATGCTGGGATTCAACTGCCACATAGAGTGGAGCACCAGTTTGAAAGAGGCTGCATCACCACACCCACTTGGATGTGTGTGTGTGGGTATGTGTATCATTGTGGTTTGCAAAATAACACATGCAATGTCACTCCAACATGTGCCAAACAATGTCCAGGAACCCTAGCAACATGTTGGGATTCAACTCCCACGTGGAGTGGAGCACGAGTTTGAAAGAGGTTCCATCACCACACCTAGTTCGATGTGTGTGTGTCCATGTGGATTATTGTGGTTTGGAGAACAAAACATGCAATGTCACTCCAACATGTGTCAAACCATGTCTAGGAACCCTAGCAACATGCTAGGATTCAACTGCCACATGCAGTGGAGCACTAGTTTGAAAGATGTTGCATCACCACACTCACTTTGATATGTGTGTGACCATATGGTTCATTGTGGTTTTGAAAAGAACATATGCAATATGACTCCAACATATGTCCAACCATGTCCAGGAACCCTAGGAACATGCTGGGATTCAACTGCCGCATGTAGTGGAGCACCAGTTTGAAAGATGTTGCATCGCCACACCCACTTGGATGTGTGTGTGTGGCCATGTGGATCATTGTTGTTTGGAAAAGAACACTTGCAGGAACCCTATCAACATGTTGGGATTCAACTGCCACATAAAGTGGAGCACCAGTTTGAAATATGTTGCATCACCACACCTACTTCAATGTGTGTGTGTGTGTGGATCATTGTTGTTTGGCAAAGAAAACATGTAATGCCACTCCATCATGTGTCCAGCCATGTCCAGGAACCCTAGAAACATGATGGGATTCAACTGCCACATGTAGTGGAGCACTGGTTTGATAGATGTTGCGTCATAACACTCACTTCGATGTGTGTGCTTGGCCATGTGGATATTTTGGTTTGGCAAAGAACACATGCAATGTCACTCCAACATATGTCAAACCATGTCAAGGAACGCTAGCAACATGCTGGGATTCAACTGCCACATGTAGTGGAGCACCAGTCCAAAAGAGTCTGCATCACCACAACCACTTGGAAGTGTGTGTGTGACCCTGTGAATTATTTTGGTTTAAAAAACACATGGAATGTCACTCTAACTTGTGTCAAACCATGTTTAGGAACCCTAGCAACATTCTAGGATTCAACTGCCACATGCAGGGGAGCACCAGTTTGAAAGATGTTGCATCACTACACCCACTTGGATGTGTGTATGTGGCCATGTGTATCATTGTGGTTTGGAAAATAACACATGCAATGTCACTCCAACATGTATCAAACCATGTCCAGGAACCCTATCAACATGCTGGTATTCAACTACCACATGCAATGGAGCACTAGTTTGAAATAGGTTGCATCACCGCACCTACTTGGAAGTGTGTGTGGGCCCATGTGGATCATTGTGGTTTGGAAAAGAACACATGCAATGTCACTCCAACATGCGTCCAACCATTTCCAGGAACCCTAGCAACATGGCTGGGACTCAAATGCCACATGTAGTGGAGCACCAGTTTGAAAAAGGTTGCATCACCACACCCACTTGGAAATGTCTGTGGCCATGTGGATCATTGTGGTTTTAAAAACACATGCAATTTCACTCCAACATGTGTCAAACCATGTCTAGGAACCCTAGCAACATGCTAGGATTCAACTTCGAGATGAAGTGGAGCACTAGTTAGAAAGATGTTTCATCACCACACCCACTTGGATGTGTGTGTGTGGCCATGTGGTTCATTGTGGTTTGGAAAGAAACACATGCAATGTCACTCCAACATGTGTTAAACCATCTCTAGGAACCCTAGCAACATGTTAGGATTCAACTGGCACATATAGTGGAGCACCAGATTAATGGAGGCTGCATCACCAGACCCACTTGGATGTGTGTGTGTGTGTCCATCTGGATCATTGTTGTTTTGAATATAACACATGCAATTTCTCTCCAACATGTTTCTGACCATGTCCAGGAACCCTAGCAATATGCTTGGATTCAACTGCCACGTGAAGTGGAGCACCAGTTTGAAAGAGTTTGCATCACCACACCCACTTGGATGTGTGTGTGCCATGTCGATCATTGTGGTTTGAAAAACACATGCAATGTCACTCCAACATGTGTCAAAACATGTCTATTAACCCTAGCAACATGCTATGATTCAACTTCCACATGAAGAGGAGCACCAGTTTGAAAGATGTTGCATCACCACACCCACTTGGATGTGTGTGTGTGTCCATGTGAATTATTGTGTTTTAAAAAAATACATGCAATTTCACTCCAACATGTGTCAAACCATGTCCAGGAACCCTAGCAACATACTAGTGTTCAACTGCCACATGCAGTAGAGCACGAGTTTGAAAGAGATTCCATCACCACACCCTGTTGGATGTGTGTGGCCATGTGGATCATTGTGGTTTGGAAAATAACAAATGCAATGTCACTCCAACATGTGTCAAACCATGTCCAGGAACCCTAGCAACATGTTGGGATTCAACTGCCACATGCAGTGGACCACCAGTTTTAAATACGTTGCATCACCACACCGACCTGGATGTGTGGCCATGTGTGGATCATTGTGGTTTGAAAATAATACATGCAATGTCACTCCAACATCTATCCAGCCATGTCTGGGAAGCATAGCAACATGCTGGGATTCAACTGCCACATGCACTGGACCACTAGTTTGAAAGATGTTGCATCACCACACCCACTTGGATGTGTGTGTGTATGTGGCCATGTGGATCATCAAGGTTTGGCATAGAACCCATGAAATATCACTCCAACATGTGTCCAACCATGTCCAAGAACCCTAGCAACATGCTGGGATTCATCTACCACATGTAGTGGAGCACCAGTATGAAAGAGGTTGCATCACCACACCCACTTGGATCTATGTGTGTGTGTGGCCATGTGGATCATTGTGGTTTGTAAAAAAACACATGCAATGTCACTCCAACCTGTCTCAAACCATGTATAGGAACCCTAGCAACATGCTGGGATTCAACTGCTACATGTAGTGGGAAAGATGTTGCATCACCACACCCACTTGGATGTGTGTGTGTGGCCATGTGGACCATTGTGGTTTGGCAAAGAACACATGGCTGGTAAAGGAATGCAATGGATGCCAGCGATTCGCCCAGTAGAAACACACTCCGTCGTTAGCGCTCAAGACAATCCCTATCACCTGGCCATTTGCTGTCTACGGCTTGGACATGGTAGGCCCCTTCAAAGCAGGGTGATCTAACACCACACACTTGTTGGTGGTCATGGACAAGTTCACCAAGTGGATCGAGGCAAAGCCAATCAAGAAACCCGATGGTCCAACAATGGTCAAGTTCTTCACCAACATCATCACACATTTCGCCTACCCCAACAACATCATCACTAACAACAACACAAACTTTGCCAAGGGGACCTTCGCGGGTTTTTTGTGGCAACAAGGGAATCCGCTTGGACCTGGCCTCCATCGCGCACCCCCAATCCAATGGGCATTGCAAGCAAGCAAATGGTCTGGTCCTAGCCGGAATCAAGCCAAGTCTAATCGAATCGCTGATGAGGACTCCCAGATGCTGGATAGAGGAGCTGTCAGTTGTGTTATCGAGCCTGCGCACAATGCCCAGCCGCAACACCAGCTACACGCCATTCTTCCTTGTCTACGTAGCAAAGGAAGTCCTGCAAACTAACATCACGTTCAACGCACCGTGCAAACTACTGTATACTAAGTGGTAGGCCAAGGAAGCATGAGAAGACAACGTCGATCTCCTTGAAGAGGCACGAGAGTTGGCCCTGTCTAGGTACTCCATCTACTAGTAGAACCTGCACCGCTAGCATGCTAGCCGGATCCGCAACATCTTGTTCTGAGAGGGCGACCTAGTCTTGCGGCTGGTACAAGACACCAAGGGGATGCACAAGCTAGCTCCACCTTTGGAAGGGCCATTCATCATCAGCCGAGCACTGCAGAACAACTCATATTACCTGATCGACGCTCGTTAGCCAGCGAAGAACAAGATGGACCGCTCCGGCGAAGAAACTGAATGCCCGAATGCGAACCTGCTTCGCATTCTACACCTTAGTAAAGGGCAAATGTATCTTACCTTTATGTAATGAACATGTTGAGGAGCCTCGACACAGTCTCGGGGACTCCGTAATAATTTGGCATTTTCTACTAGATTACTTGAATTTTTTCGTCTGCATTATTTTTTAACCCTGGACCCGGCAGTCTCTCTCGGCGACTCGCCGGATGGCACAGACGACCAAGCATTCTAGAAGATGAAGTACTATACGTGGATCCAAGAGATTCCTCTTGGATTTTGGCTGCAGACCGCAGGCCGGTTGATAGACACGGCAAGAGCAGAAAACTCAAAGACCCATACAGGAAAAGTCCTAAGGAAAACAAGAAGTCTGGATGTTCCGGTTGTGCTTGCTTGTTCAAAGACGATAGCCAAAATCCGAAGTATTGTGCAGTACGCTAACTAAGCAAATACTTGCATCCGACTAACAACTAACTAGGGCCTAGCTTCAACGGCCAATGCTTGCTAAGAAAAGGATCAAGCTATCAGTTTCGCACGAAATAACAAAGTTTTCACCCAAACATAAAGCTACAGATTATATTTACCCTATACATGTCTAACGCACAGACCACTACTTGTGTTTTCATTTTTTCATGAGTCAAAGTACCAATGATGGAGTCTAGGAACCCCAGTCGGCAGAAAAGCAGGCAAGGAGCTTCGACCTAGCTGGATTCTCTAGCCTGCCGAACTTCGGGGACTACAACCTGTGGGTGCGCTCGCTCGCCCCCACGCAGGAAACCTGCAACAAGCAATAGCATAAAGGTGCTTCAACCCTACTAAATTCTCCAGTCGGCCCGAACCTCAGGGACTAAATCCTGTGGGTGCGCTCGCGTGTCCCCACATAGAAAAAAGCATACATCAAATGCAACACAAGGCAAAGTGCACACAATAAGAACACAAAACAACATCACAAAGGGAAAAGAAGCTCCCGTCAGAGTTCACTGTAGAGAAAAGGACAAATTGTTCACACCAGCAGACAAACAAACAAGTTTCCGATAGGATACAAAAACTCTCGGCATTCTGGGGATCAGGCTTGGGGGTCTGTGGAAGGGCTAAAGATGTTGGCATGAGCGTGGCTGCTGGAGGCAGCATCGGCAGAAGAAAGGCCCGCCACAACTGGGGCATCGACGTAAGCTAGAGCCACTCGAGGGCTGTAGTGGTACCACTCCGAGCCAGCTGGATCGTTGAAGTCCTGGTCTAGATGGACAAAGCTTCCAATCTTGACACCGTAGGAGCGGATGTCAGGAACTTCAGCAGGAAGCTGGTCGTAGCTGGTTCCTTGACAAAACCCTCGGGAGAGACTGCATAGCTCCATGTCTGGGTACCAGGACATCAGTAGTGCCAGGACCATCTCCGCGCCGCCACGAGCCACCCAATCCCGCACCACGTCCATCAGCTCAGGAGAAGTGAGAAGCTTCTTCGCCAAGGCCTCCATCGTAGCGGGTGGAGTGGTGTCCGGCCAGACATACTCGTAGACGTCAAGGGCAACATGCCGCAGCTGCTTGCCCTCCTCACGCGCAATGGCTACCAACTCCTCCGGACGCGCTCGGCATCTTCCTCGGAGACGTGGGCCAGGGCCTGGTCAATTTCCCCAGGATACTGGGCCGCACCCGGAAAAGAGATGGAAATCAAAGACCGGCTGCAGAACAAGACAAGCAAGATCACTGAAGGAATAACCACTAACTGACAACGATCTCGGTGATCTGGCATAGCTCCACCAGCGCTGCCTTCTCCTTGGCATGGGCGGTCTCCAACGCCTCCTCCTGATGGGCATGAAGTTTTTCAAGATTCTTCAGGGCCTCAGTCCGGGTGTCGGAGACCTTCTTAGCCTAGCCGTCCTTGACCTCCATTTGTTGTTGATGCTCTAGCAGCTGGCCGATCTGGACCTGGCGAGCCTGGTTGGACTCCTCCAGCCGAGCTACTTCTGCCTTCAGCCTTTCCACCTCCCGCTCCCTATCCGCTAGTAGAGCTATAGGAGGGTAACCAATGGTCAACAAGAAACGCGAAAATTCACGAAACTAGGAGGACATGACAGAGCAAGCAATCTTATGCCCCAGGTGCTGCGAGGTCTTGGTAGCTTCAGCAAAAGCTTTCTGCAAGGAGGGCACAATGAAAAAGAGAATAGTGAGAACAACATCAAAGAATGGCAACAAAAGTGGTGGAGAAGATATTTACCTCAAGGGACACCCCTGGTGCCTTGGCCTCTCCAAGCCTCTACTTCATCATCTCTACTAGGTGACAAGCCTGGCTAAGGGCAATGGGCGCCGACTCGGAAATTTGCACTAAGACAGAGTCCAACGCTGGCACAACCTACATTGCCCGCCAGCCGGTGAGCTGGAGGTCATCATTGTTGCCGAAGGCCGCGTGCGACGCCTCCGGAGCCATAGTGCCTGAACCCGGGAACACCTCCCGTCCGCCATCTTCAACCACCAATTGCGCGGGAGCTTCCCTCTCCGCCACCATGGGCTCCTCCACCTGATAGGCAACAGAACCCGTCTGACCCAGGCTTGGGGCCGAGAAAACATCGGCAAGCCTAGAGGCAGCGGAGGCCCGTTGTAGGGTCAAGGGCGTGACCGGCGCCATCGTCTCCACCTCATCCGCCGCGGCCTCGGCCGGGTTGGCAGCAGAAGCTACAGCCTAAGCTAGCTTGGTAGCAGAGACTGCAGCCAATGCAGTAGCCCCTCAGCTCCATCTGGGGGTGCATCGAACATGGTGGCGATGGTCACGGAGCCGGCCAAGGACATCGCCTCACTGTAAGAAGGACGAGAAGAACACAATGAGTAAGGAGCATTCCAATAGACAAGTAAAGAAAGAGGAGCAAGGGCATGTACCCAAAAATGCTTGGCGTGGTAGCCGAGGCCCTCGGCCGGTAAGCCCTCTTTGAGCCCCACTGGCTAGGGCGGTGGTGGTCGAGGTAGCCCGCTTCCCCTGGCCCGAGAGGCAGCGACCTCGGGCGGGTCTGCATCCACGCACTATGCGGCTGCTCAAGGGAACTTGCAGAACATCAAGCCTAAGTCCAAAGAAGATCAAAACTAACAAAGGCCAAGAACGGATCCTCAACGGCTGGGAACTCGGAGCCCTCATCTGCCCGGGTGGGGAAGCACTCTGGCTCATGGGAAGGGAACTTTGCTGGCTTGAAGTTGGCCGAGAAGGAAAGGAGATTGTTGTCCCCCATGCTATCCTCCTCTAGTTGTGCCATAAAAAGCTAATCAACAAGGGGGAAATAAGAGGCAGGAAGATATCCCTAGGGACAGGTTCACCTGGAAGAAAAGAAAAAAGGGAGGCTAACCTTTGGCGATAGCCGGCCACAGTGGTAGGGCTGGCAGGAGAAGGTCCAATCCTCCGTTGGCATCTACTTAGAGATGGTGGTGAGCCATTCTTGAAGGGCCCCGAATGACAGCTCCGACCGAGACACCCGCATGGGATCCAGGGCGCCGGACAGGTGGCACATCTTGTGTGACCGCTACTGCAGCGGAAGCATGCGGCTCGTCATCCAGGACATCAAGATGACCTGGCAGTGAGCCGCTCCTTCTCCACCAACACCCCCACGCAATCGGTCATCCGCTCCATGTCAACATGGGCGCCTAGATTCTAGACACTCCACGCGTTACATGTGGAGGGGACATTGGTGAACATCGGCACCTTGATGCAGTCCACCTCAGTGTGGTTGCACACGTAGAATTACGAGCGCTGCTACAGCTTGACAGTGTTAGGCATTTCCAACCGTGGAATCGCTAATGACGGCTGCGGGTAGATGGTGCAAAAGCCGGTCTCTGTCAGGGGGCCGCCCTTTCCCACCACCTAGACCTTGAAGTTGCAAAACTTCAAGAAGTTCGCCGCGTCCGGGCAAACCCCTAAGAAGGCTTCATAGCAGGACGCATGGTGCATCAGCTACACGATGGCGTTGGCCCTCAAGTGGAGGAGTTGGAGGTCGAAGGAGACGAGAAGCTCAAGGACGAACCTGCTTAGCAGCAGGCCAAGTCCACGGGTTAAATGGGCAAGGAAGATGACAACTTCCCCGGGCCTGATCCGGCAACATCTTGGCGGGCGTAGTGGTAGCATGGGAGAATCGAGGTCCTATCATCACACAAGGCAGTCGGTGCTGCCGATGACCAAAAAACGGTGGTGCAAGAAAGAAGTAAGGAGGCAGAGCGCAAAGGGCAGAAGCAATGGACACAGGGAGAAGATGACGTAGGGAAAGAACCCTCCCTCGCACCCCTATTTATTGAAGTAGGGCAACCGCGCCCCCCGCGCTCCCCTCGACCATGTGGCAAGGAACCGCTCCACTCGCACCACGATGTTTCAGTTCTGGATCGCGTGCGCCAGAGAAACTCCCACAGAAGATCCTACATGCGTTAACGCGAAGGTGTTATGACCTTGGATCGATAAAGATCCCAATTCCTTGTGATTAACATGCTAGTCCCTGGATCATTAGCTAGCACACATAGTCGATGAAATATCATGTAAAACACAAGTCTTTATTACATGAATCGAATATTCCAGATTTTACATTATTACAACAGAAGAAAAATATATACAACTTGGAGTCTCATCAATGCCACAGGCTAGTGGAGTGAAGACCCGCGATCCTAGCGCACCTTTCAACGATCTCCAAATTCTGCACATGAAACGTGCAGCCAAATGAGTTGGTCAATACTTTGAATGTATTGGCAAATTACACCATGAAGGAAATGACTTGGCCTATTTATACATGCAAGGCTAAGAGAAGGCTTTGTAGGTTATTTGCGTAAAGCCAATTTTCTCTAAGTAAGAGAGAAGTAGAGATAAAAAAAATTACCCTACTTTGCAAACTTTTATTATGTAAAAATAAGGTCGAGTGGCTTGCACGGGGTCCTCCAGGCGACCAACTCTCAACCCAACACATGGAACCTAAAATAATCCCACTAAGTCTAAGTTCATAAAGCCCACAGGATGCAACTCACAACTTATGTTTGCAAACATTTTATTGAAAAAGATAGAGGAAAATCCTTCGGAGGCTCCATCCTTCAGACGCTCAATGTTATTCGGTTTCCGTGAACACTCCTGATCGATCAGATTATTACTCTTGAGAGTTTGTGCGCTTTACCCACAATCCACGATCAAGTCCTTTTATAGACAAGACCATGGCGAGGCTTTCGCTTAGTAGCCCCTCTACCTTCTGGATCCAACCGTGCCAAGAACCTCCAAATGTTGGTACCCATGTGAGGTTTCCCACTAAGTCCTAGGCCAAGACAGAGCCCATATGTATTGTGGTTACACTAGAAGCTTCTGAATTCTAAAACATGGCAGACTTCTTTGATTCCTGGGCGGCTGTCCTCCTCCAAATTCCACTCGTTGACCCGACAACCATTCTGCCCGGAAGAAAACTTAGTTTTTATTTTGAAGTGGATTTGAGAAGGAAAGATTACACAAGAGAGCCTTTATAGTTAGAAAATTTCTTGTCTTTCGAACCCCCAACGGTACTTTATATATATATAGCATAGGAAGAAAACACTTGGCAAAACAGGGGTAACCTATTAGAAGGGATACATCCTAAGTATAGAGCTACTCATGGCATACTACAAAATCATCGCACTTGCAAAAATAATAGTAAGAAATTCTACTAGAACATCCTACACATGCATTCTACAGAATTTGAAGGTCAAAACATGCATAGTTAAAACTGGGACAAAAACATGAACAAGTGGTGTAACTTGCTTTTTGTTGAATATATGGATGATGATTTAATTCCTTCACAGCAACCACGCTCTCCGCACAATCTAACGCAAGGACAAGTAGTTCCAATCAAACCAATGGTAACCATAACAAACACAACAATGATTATCACAACCATGCATGATGATATAATGACACAACTGTTATATTTAATTCTCTAAATAGTATTAGATCACATGATGCATGCATATAAGTTTTTGAGGCAATAGGACATTTATTATTAATTCTTGATTGCCATTAAAGGATTATTTAATAGCTCTACTGCAACTTCTTTCCTAATTTTCCAATAAAATTTGGTTCTATATTTTATTAGATAGAGGACATTAATACGAACCAGTTGGAATTGGATTCACCCTAATCTAAGTTGTATATCTTTTTCTATGATTTATTTACTATTTAATAGGGTTTAAATCATTAAAAAAAATAGTTCTTCAAAAATTATATCTAAGACCATATCTGTATTCTACGTGAAATTTTGAATCCATAGACATATTAGTTATATTTTTTGATCTATAATTTTTTTATTATGAATTTAATATCTAAATGTCCATTAAAACTAATCAAATTACTACAATAATTATATACTACGAAAGTTAGATCTAATAGCATATTAATGTCTTGTATTAAATTATGAATCCATAGATACCTTATTTGTATTTTTCTGATATATAGATAATTTACCATAATATATTTAGTCTAAAAGGGCTATTAAATCAATTAAATGACTGCGTAAAACTATAAAGAGAAAAAATAGATGTGATCATGAAATAGTGTTCTACACAAAATTATCTCTCCAACAGTGTATTATATGCTCAATTTGGACATGTAGATATTTTTATATGGTTTTTGCAAGATCTATCTAGTTTCTTCCTTTTTTATTCTATTTAAAAAAATAAAAAGGCGCTGATTGGGCACTGATCTGCTGACCTGGAGCTGGCTATCATGACGTACTGTTGATGAGGCAAGCCTGACACGGCTGACCACATGGCCTGATCTTACTCGCCGATACCCCTTGGTGGCTAGATCTAATATAGACCGCCTCATGATGATCTGACGGTCCAGGACCGAAGCTTCCTGGGCTTCACGGGGGTGATGTCAGCAAAAGTGGTCGGCGATGACGAGCCTCCAGGTGGTGACCGTGGCGGTGTTTCCGGTGCTCTTAGACGTTGATGAAGTGGACAATGAGATGCGCATGAGGATGGGAATCCTCTTGGTGGCCTTGGCTTCGACTCCTCCTTCCAAGAGCGACGGTGATAGATTATGTATTTCTTTTCATTTCGTTTTCTTTTTCTAGTTTTAGTATTTCTTTTGTAACTTTTGTTTTACAACTCTAAAAGACTTGATTCTTGTTTCTAAAATTTTAAAAAAATACAAGGATCATTATAGGATGATATTTATCACTACTTTCTGATTCAAAAGAAATGGATTCTATAATTCCTTTATAGTTCCTTATAGGAACCTCTTGGAATAATAAATTTGCAAAAAGGGTTATGGTTTTCTTATTCAGATTTTGAAAATGTTACCATGAATGCAGTGAAATGCTCACGAATGCACTATTAAAAGATTTTTTAAGTCCAAGTTTCTATAACTTGGGATGTTACAGACTGCCACCCTTAAAATGAATCTCGTCCTCGAGATTCGAGAAGCCTAGAATGAAATAGGTTCAGGGTACATTAGGGTGCTACCACCCTTAAAAGGGTTATCTTTGTTGAATCTGATTAGAGGTTTATCGTCGATTGCCTTGATGTGAGGATCCATATGCTTCATCCACGGAGACATGATTCACAATGGCATTACTAGGAGGATTAACCTTTCCATTCGCATTTTCATTCTTTGGTTCCAGGCAATCAATTCCATAGTGTCCATGTTTTCGACAGTTGAAACAAAGGACTTTACTCGTGTCTTTCCTTTTTCTGCCATTGGTGAAATTTCCTCCATTCTTGTTTTGATGCTTATGACCGTTGTGGCCATTGTGCTCATCCAAATGGGAGTCATCATGCTCATGGGGTGGTGGATAAGTAATATGATGCTTCTGGTATGATCCGAAGGTGTGCTTGTGGAATGTAGACTTTCTCTTACGATTCTCCATGCTCTTCTGTTTGTCTTCCACTATAATTGCTTGATCCAGGAGTTTCTTGGTAGTTATCAAACTTTAGAGCCACAAGCTGGATGGATATCTCGTCAATAAGTCCTCTCACGAATTCTTCCCACCACTTGGCATCAGTGGAAACATCATCTCGTTCATAACGTCCAACTTGTTGAAAAGCTCTTCATACTCGGAGACAGAGCGGTGCAGTTGTTGTAAGTCGTGAAACTCACACCTCTTCCAAGCCATGACACCACCAGGCACATGATGAGTGCGGAGGACTTCTTCAAACTGGTTCCATGGAATAGCATCAATATCCGGATGGGTGACCTGATAATTCTCCATCCATTCAATAGTAGGCCCCTCAAGTTGATGTACGGCAAACGACACCGTTTCTGCTCCAACTGCTTGGACGATGTCCAACTTCTTGTCGATTGTGTGGAGCCAGTCATCTGCTACAATTGGTTTAGGGCTGCTTGAGAAGGTAGGGGGTTTAACTTCAAAAACTGAGTGAAGCGATCATGTTGAGGTGGGGGTGGCGGAGGCGGCGGGTTGTTGTTGTTGTTGTTTTTCATATTTTGGATGAGGAGTTGGATCAGCTGATTCTGGGAGTTCAGAAGTTGTGCAATCTCTAGAGGTAGATCATAGTTCTCACATCTTGGCGGCATCTGACATTTTAGACAAAAGGTATAGATAGAAAGAGTATGAAATAAACTCTACCCTTATGCATCACACATGGAAACACACAAATATTATCAACCAAGTTTCAATCACACCGAGTTTTATTAAAACCAAGCATTACAAAGAAATTGGTAATGGAACTACGATATTTGGTAGGCAACTACTCTAATCCATTTTCACTTCAGGTCCGATTTGAGGTGTGCATGATGTCGCTCTTCAAGGCTTGGTTCATCCTCTAGGGATCAACATCTCTAGATTTCTTCTACGGGTTGTTGATAGCATAATGCCCATTGTTAAGGCACTTGAAACTAGTGACATCTGTAAGATCTATGTTATGCTTCCCACCGTAGTTGCCATTATTCCCATTACCATTGCCCTTTTTCTCAGGACAATTATATGCATAGTGTCCAAGGTCTCCACACTTGTAATCGATAACTTCACTTAAATCCTTCCTCCTTTTTGGTCCTTCCAAGGCCAATAAGTCTCGTATTTCTTTCTCTTCATACTCCACCTCAATCTTCAGAGCCATTGCTCTTCTCCTTGAGCTAGTTTTGGGAACATGGCCCCTCTTTCCATAAGGTCAGCATCGTGAAGTTATGACGGGTGTGGTGTCTCCTTCTCTCACCTTTGTCGTAGACCTTATGTCCTCGTAGAGCTTCATGAGGCCTTGTCGCATTCCGTCTCTGACTTCTAATTTACTTGTTGCACCATCGAGTAGAGGTGACATTGAGAGGGGTTGTGGTTGCTTCCTTCACACAAGAAGCATGTAACTTGAGAGGTGGGGCATTCTTTAGATGGGTGACTTGCTTCACCGTAGGGGCACTGATCACGATGCTCCTTGGAGGTGTGGTCCATCCGTTGAGTTGACCGAGGTATAGAGTAGAACGAATGGATTGTAGAAGAAGAAGAAGAATAACCCATACAAGCAACTTTAGTTTTGGAAGAATATGTTTTATTTACTATCATAAAAACCATAAAAGAAGTCAAACAATTCGTCGCATCTATATTATAGCAAAATCTATCCGGATTTGGTTCCTAGTAGGTCAATATTCATGATCTTCATAATCTTCATTGTCTTTGAGGTCTTTGGTTAATAACTTTGACTTAAGCCCTCGATGTCTTTGGTACTTCTATCTTTGAAGTCTTCAATTCTCGTAGCTTCAGTCTTGGAACATCTTCTATAGAGACCTTCTAGTCCTGACTTGAGTGAGATGGTCTTCTTTGGAAAGGTAGTCTTGAGAGAAGTTTCTTCTTGAAGTTCATAGTGGTCATTTCTATGTTGAAAAGAAGAGACTTATGAAATTTTAAAACACCAAAGGTAGATGATGAGAAGTATGAGAGTTTTTCTAAAATAACTTAGAAAATATTTCTCCTAAGGTTTTTCCATGTCTAGGGTCACGATCTACATTCAACTTATGCTCTGATACCATATGTTATGACCTTGGATCGATAAAGATCCTAAGTCCGTGTGATTAACATGCTAGTCCTTGTATCATTAGCTAGCACACACAGTCGATGAAATATCAGGTAAAACACAAGTCTTTATTATATGAATCGAATATTCCAGACTTTACATTATTACAATAGAAGCAAAATATATAAAACTTTGAGTCTCATCAATGCCATAGGCTAGTTGAGTGAAGACCCGCGATCCTAGCGCACCTTTCAACGATCTCCCAATTCTGCACATGAAACGTGCAGCCAAACAAGTTGGTCAATACTTTGAATGTATTGGCAAATTACACCATGAAGGAAAAGACTTGGCCTATTTCTACATTCAAGGATAAGAGAAGGCTTTGTAGGTTATTTGCGTAAATCCAATTTTCTCTAAGTAAAAGAGAAGTAGAGAGAAAAATATTTTATCCTACTTTGCAAACTTTTATTAAGTAAAAATAGGGTCGAGTGGCTTGCACTGGGTCCTCCAGGCTACCAACTCTCAACCCAACACATGGCACCCAAAATAATCCCACTAAGTCTGAGTTCACAGAGCCCATAGGATGCAACTCACAACTTAGGTTTGCAAACATTTTTTTTTGAAAAAGATAGAGGAATATCCTTCAGAAGCTCCATCCTTCCGACGCTCAATGTTGTTCTATTTCCGTGAGCACGGCTGATCGATCAGATTATTACTCTCGAGAGTTTGTGCACTTTACCCACGATCCACGATCAAGTCTTTTTACAGACAAGAACATTGTGAGGCTTTCCCTTAGTAGACCCTCTATCATCTGGATCCAACAGTGCCAAGAACCTCCAAATGTTGGTACCCAGGTGAGGTTTCGCACTAAGTACAGGCCAAGGCAGAGCCCATATGTATTTTGGTTGCACTATAAGATTCTGAATTCTGAAACATGGCAGACATCTTTGATTCCTAGGTGACCGTTCTCCACCAAATTCCACTCGTTGACCCGACAACCATTCCGCCTAGAAGAAAACTTAGTTTTTATTTTGAAGTGGATTTGGGAAGGAAAGATTACTCAAGCAAACACTTAGCAAAACATGGGTAACCTATTAGGAGGGATAAATCCTAAGTATAGAGCTACGCATGGCATACTACAAAATCATCGCACTTGCAAAAATAACACTAACAAATTATACTAGAACATCCTACCCATGCATTCTACAGAATTTGAATGTCAAAACATGCATAGTTTAAACTGGGACAAAAACATGAACAAGTGGTGTAGCTTTCCTTATGTTGAATATATGGATGACGATTTAATCCCTTTGCAGCAACCGCACAATCTAACGCAAGGATAAGTAATTCAAGTCAAAACAATTGCAACTATAGGAAACACAAGAATGATTATCACAACCATGCATGATGATATAATGACACAATGGTTATATTTAGTTCTCTGAACAGTATTAGATCAGATGATGCATGCATAGAAGTTTTTGAGGCAAGGGGACATTTATTATTAATTCTTGATTGCCATTAAAGGGGTTTTTAGTAGTTCTGCTGCAACTTCTATCCTAATTTTCTAATAAAATTTGGTTCTAAGTTTTACTAGATAGAGGACATTAATACGAACCAGTAGGAATTGGATTCACCCTAATCAGAGTTGTAGATCTTTTTCTATGATTTATTTACTATTTAATAGAGGTTAAATAATTTAAAATATTTACTTCATCAAATTATATCTAAGATCATATCTGTATTCTAAATGAAATTTTGAATCCATAGACATATTAGTTATATTTTTCGATCTATAAATTTTTTATTTTGAATTTAATAATTCAAATGGCCATTAAAACTAATCAAATTACTACAGTAATTATACACTATGAAAGTTAGATCTAATAGCATAATAATGTCTTATATTAATTTATGAATCCATAGATCTTATTTGTATTTTTTTGATATACAGATAATTTAACATAATATATTTAGTCTAAAAGGGCTATTAAACCAATTAAATTACTACAGTAAAACTACAAAGAGAAAAAATAGATGTCATCACAAAATAGTGTTCTACACAAAATTATCTCTCCAACGGTATATTATATGCTCAATTTGGACATCTAGATACTTTTATATGGTTTTTGCAAGATCTTTTTATTTTCTGGCTTTTTTATTCTATTTAAAAAAAATAAAAAGGCGCAGACTGGGCACTGATCTTACTCGTTGATACCCCTTCGTGGATGGATCTAATCTAGACCGCTAGATGAGGATCTAACGGTCCATGAATGAAGCTTCCTGGGCTTCACCGGGAGTGACGTCAGCGACGGCGGTCGATAACGGCGAGCCTCTAGGTGGCGACGGTGGCGTTATTTCCGTTGCTCTTAGGTGCCGATCAAGTAGACGATGAGATGCGCGTGAGTATGGGAATCCTCCTGGTGGCCTTTACTTCTACTCCTCCTTCGATGAGCGACGGTGACGAGCTGCCGGAGAATCTCGGCTTCCGCGGGCTCCGGCGAGCAATTAGAGATGCTCTGATTGCCTGCATGTAGGGAAAACATCATGCAGTGATGTGGTGAATCGAGGAGAATGCAACTATGTAAATAAAAGAGGGATGAGAGCTCGTAATCGATAGGAACTCAACCTCTAGAAGCTCTCTGGCGGCGGCACCGGCGAGATCGGATTCGATCTGCAATTCGATATCCTGGGGGCGAATAGGTATAAATTCTTTGGGGTTTTTACAAGGGGTCCACGGCTATTTATCTACGAGATTTCTTGGATGACGGGACACGGAATTGAGGAGAAATCGGAGAGATTTTCTCGGTTCGGTTTGGAGTCGAGTTTGTCAGGGTCTAGTGGCCGGAGGAGGGAGATGACAGGTGGGGTCACGACATTAGTGACAGAGGAAAGGGGGGGTGAGCAAGGTGCTTCTGGCTTTGGGCCGGCCCGCTGTGCTGCTGGCTGCACGTGCAGGCGGTAGACAAGGGGAGGAGGAGGGTGGCTCGTGCTGGGCTAGCCAGTCCGGTTAGATTAGGTATTTTTTTCCATTTCGTTTTCTTTTTATAGTTTTAGTATTTCTTTTGTAACTTTTGTTTTACAACTCGAAAATACTTGATTCCTTCTTCTAAAAATTTCTAAAAATCCGAGGATCATTATAGGATGATATTTATCACTACTTTATGATTTACAAGTAATGGATTCTATAATTCCTTTATGGTTCCTTATAGGAACCTCTTGGAATAATAAATTTGCAAAAAATGGTTAGGGTTTTCTTATTCATATTTCGATTTTTTTTGCATGAATGCAGTGAAATGCTCAAGAATGCATTGTTAAAAGGTTTTTTAAGTCCAAGTTTCTATAACTTGGGATGTTACAGAAGGCCAAGCGAGTGCATGATCCCTAAGAAACCGCTATGATGAAGGCGTGTGCGTAGTTACCAAAACTGCCGCAGCAGGCCAACAGGACAATCTGACGCGACGCATGCCAGAAGAGGCAGGTGTGACCGACGCCAGGACTAACGTCATCAATAGGGCGATTCACCTCCCCGCCGATTGCGAGAGCCGGGAGATTGCATCGCTGCTCACACCCTATGGGTGGGCCACCGGACCCACAGCTGGAAAACTCCAGTTGGGAACAACAAGCATCTCGAGCCGGGAAAAGACAAGCACCACAAGACAGGCACTACAAATAGGTTATAATACAGTCTTCATCAGCAATCATGACAGGCTCAGCCAATAAGCACGCAAGAACTTCTCCATAGAGTGACGTCGCAACACCCTCGGGGACTGGTGCTAAGGGATGACCCGCGAGAAGGCCAAGCGAGACTCAACTGGCCGGCTCTAGGGAGACATAGACAGTTGGCCAGAAGACAAAGAACCATAGCCGGGTGGAACGCTCCACCCGGTCCGCCTGAAGATTCCCCGGCTGGCCCGTCTAGCCAGGTAGCTCGGAGAGCCGGCTGGGTAGCCACCTTTACCCAGCCGCCTCGGATCCATTGGACAAAGGTACGGGGGAGGGTGGCGCTCCTTGCTAAGTGAACCCTTAACCAGACAGGCTAGCACGCTGCCCTGTCGGCACTACCAGACAAGGATGCCAACGAACCAAGGTTGGAGGCTGAACAGTAAAGCACCGGCTGACGGATAAAGCTCCGACTGACGGATAAAGCTCCAGCTGACGGATAAAGCGCCAAGCTGATGGATAAAGCACCGAGTGACGCCCAAAGCGGCAGCGCTGAGACATTGCAGCGCTGTGCTCACCAGTACTGGAGCTTGACCCGGTCCTGGACCACCGGCTAGACCCGGCAGCCGACCCTCTTTGTCAACCCAAAGCCGAATCTGTAAACCCTAGATCCCACTTTGTAACCTACCATTCCACCAGTATATAAGGAGGGGAAGTGCCAGGGTTTTAGGTAACAAATTACAATCTAGAAGTTATCCAGAATCGATAAGTTGAGTAGTCCATCTTCCTCTAGCTCTCGATAGTAGCTAGGGAAACATCTCAAGGAGCACCTGTATTGAGCATAAGCTCCCCATATAGTAGATCCTTGCAAGAGTAGGAGTGTTACCTCAAGAAGAGGGACGCGAACCTGGCTACATCACTGTGTTTGGAGTATATGTGCCCAACCCATTGCAAGTAGCCACCAATAGCATCCTAATTGCCCCCTCTCATGCGATCCCCGATGGAATTGCCACATGTAGTGGAGCACTAGTTTAAAAGATGTTTCATCAACACACCCACATGGATGTGTGTGTGTCCATGTGGATCATTGTGGTTTCGAAAATAACACAGGCAGTGTCACTCCAACATTTGTCCAACCATGTCCACGAACCCTAGCAACATGATGGGATTCAACTGCAACATGCAGTGGAGCACGAGTTTAAATGATGTCGCATCACCACACTCACTTGGATGTTGTGTGGCCATGTGGATCATTGTGGTTTGCAAAAGAACACATGCAATCTCACTCTAACATGTGTCCAACCATGTCTAGTAACCCTAGAAACATGCTAGGATTCAACTTCCACGTGAAGTGGAGCACCAGTTTGAAGGATGTTGCATCACCACACCCACTTGGATGTATGTGTGTGTCCATGTGGATCACTGTGGTTTGGCAAAGAACATATGCAATGCCACTCCAACATTTTTTCCAACCATATCCAGAAACCATAGAATATGTTGGGATTCAACTGCCACATGCACTGGAGCAACATTTTAAAATATGTTCCATCACCACACCCACTTGGATGTGTGTGTGCGTGGCCATGTGGATCATTGTTGTTTGCCAAAGAACACATTCAATGTAACTACAACATGTGTACAACCATGTCTAGGAGCCCAAGAAACATGGTGGGATTCAACTGCCACATGAAGTGGAACAACAGTTTGAAAGATCTTGCATCACCACACCCACATGGATGTGTGTGTTTCCATGTGGATCATTGTGGTTTGGAAAATAATACATGCAATGTCTCTCTAACATGTATCCCACCATGTCTAGGAACCATAGCAACATGCTGGGATTGAACTTCCACATGTAGTGGAGCACTAGTTTGAAACAGGTTGAAACACCGCACCCACATGGATGTGTGTGTGTGTGGCCATGTGGATCATTGTGGTTTGGAAAATAACACATGCAATGTCACTCCAACATTTTTCCTGGGATTCAACTGCCACATGTACTGGAGCACGAGTTTAAAATATGTTGCATCACCACCCTCGCTTAGATGTGTGTGTGTGGCCATGTGGATCATTGTGGTTTGCAAAAGAACACATGCAATGTCACTCCAACATGTGTCTAACCATGTTCAGGAACACTAGAAACATGCTGGGATTCAACTGCCACATGCAGTGCACCACCAGTTTAAAAGATGTTGTATCACCACACCAACTTGGATGTGTGTGTGTGGCCATTTGGATAATTGTGGTTTGGAAAAGAACACATTCAATTCACTCCAAAATTTGTCCAACCATGTCCAGGAACCCTAGAACATGTTGGGATTCAACTACCACATGCACTGGAGCAACAGTTCAAAAGATGTTGCATCACCACACCCACTTGGATGTGTGTGTGTGTCCATGTGGATTATTGTTATTTGAGAAAGAACACATGCAATGGCACTCCAACATTTGTCCAACCATGTCCACAAACCATAGAACATGTTGGGATTCAACTTCCACATGCACTGGAGCAACATTTTAAAAGATGTTGCATCACCACACCCACTTGGATGTGTGTGTGCGTGGCCATGTGGATCATTGTTGTTTGCCAAACAACACATTCAATGTAACTCCAACATGTGTTCAACCATGTCTAGGATTCAACTGCCACATGAAGTGGAACAACAGTTTGAAAGATCTTGCATCACCACACCCACATGGATGTGTGTGTGTCCATGTGGATCATTGTGGCTTGGAAAATAATACATGCAATGTCTCTCTAACATGTGTCCCACCATGTCTAGGAACCATAGCAACATGCTGGGATTGAACTTCCACATGCAGTGGAGCACTAGTTAGAAACAGGTTGAAACACCGCACCCACATTGACATGGGTATACCCTACAGGTACTCGAGCTTGGTATATACGGTCTAGATACGTACAGGCCCACGGTGTCGCCAAGGCCAAAACGAAGGACTCGAGTAACCTGCAGACTCTCGATTGCTTGAAGAACAAGAAGAAGTTAAAGATAGAAATTTTGAAGGGGAAAACACTAATTTGTAACCGACTCGACCTGCTACCCGGGACCTAGCCTATATAAATAAAGGCTAGGAGGGGCGGCGAGGAGAACACACACAACCCTAGTTTCCACCACCCTCGCCAGATTGCATCTGCGCACCATTGTAATCTTTGATTTCTTCGATAATTCCACGAGCAGACAAGCAGGAGTAGGGACCTCTACGAGGCCTGAACCTGGGTAAATCTTTGTCCCCTCTGTGCTTGTTTGCTAGCCGATAGATGTCTCCAGCGCTCCCTCCTTCTCCAAAACCCAAGTCCATAACAATGGGCATTGATGAGTTAAACCCTCGTCAATTGGCGCCATCTGTGGGAACTGGGAGTGCTAATGTTGTGGCTTCTTCGGCCCCATCAACTGCGATCTACAACTCCGCAATAGCGGAGATTCGCCAGCTCTTCGGCGCGTTCGACTTCACCGTCCACACGCCGGCCACTCGCCCGGCCTTCGATTCCGTGGGCGATGGAATCAGCCTGGCGATCGGGTGCTTCCGCTTCCAAGTTGGCCAGATGGGCACGCTTCGCATGCCTGATCAGCCGAAAGCGCCGACGATTGCCCCAGCATCGTGGTTCCCTCCATCGATCGGCACCCTCAGCGAGCTCAATGCCCCGGGAGCAGTCGAGAACACGGTCATCGATTGCAGCCGCGACTCCGATCTGAGCGATCTGGCCACTGAAGATGGAACCTACGGTTCCGGATCTGAGAGTTGTGGAAGCAACAATTTCCCCAATCACTTCATGTGCGCCGTCATCAACGTAGGCGATACCTCTGCCAATCGCGACAACGGTGGTAATCCCGGTAACGGGACGGATTCGCCTAACGCTGGCAACAGCGGCAACGGTGGCAACAGTGGCAACAGCGGTAACGGTGGCAATCGCACCCCCGTCAATAATGGAGGAGCAGTCGAACCTCCATCCATAATAAATGAGCAAACCGGCAAACGCGTCGTAATCAAGCTCAACGAGCAAGAATGGGCTCGCTGCCGTGAGGCCCTACGAGGCGCTCCTCTACCCTTCGGATCCCCGCAAGAACTGCTAATGGGCTATCACTGGCTCCTAAAGGAAGAATTCCAGCGCCAAGTGCAAACAATCGCGCAACTCGAAGCGTGTAAAAAGGCAGCGGACGAATCGAGCCTTCGTCGCGCTGGGCTCTCCTCCTACGGAGGATCCTCCTCCAGGGGCAACGAGTACCTCGCCAAGAAGAGGCAATCGTGGATGGCCCATCTCACCGAGCAAGAACACATAGAAGCCGCAAAATTCCTCGCCTTCGGCTCTATGACAGTCGACACGAGGGGCAACGTGGTCCCTAGGACGCTGCAGCCTTCGGTGACAGCTGCCACCATGTACCTCCTCAACAACCAGCCGCCAGCTGGAGATCCACGAACCGCCATGCACTGATCTACGATCACGGGCTTGGGATTAATCGAGGCTGCCCTCGACAAGGAGCCAACACCAGACCCAAAGAAGGGCAAAGCGCTACTCCTCGCCCTCGTCCAGCGATGACAGTCATGACCTGTCTCGACGTCGCCGCTCACGGCGACACGACCGTCACTACGATGCGCGCAATGACCTCACGCAGCGCAAGATTGACAAATCAAGGGCACGACATGCTCGGTCGACTGACACGGAAGAAGAAGATGGGGAGCTCTACGGCGCCAGATGCTTCAGCAGATCCATTAGGTAGAAGCGAATGCCTAAAGGGTTTAAACTCCCGTCAGAGAACCCGAAGTGTGATGGCCTACAGGACCCAAAAATCTGGCTGGAGGACCACATCTCCTCCGTCAGACTCCACGGAGGCGGTCAGAGCACGGCCATGCAATCCTTGCAGCTACAGCTACAGGGCGCCCCTCGAGCATGGCTCAATAACCTCCCACGCGGATCCATTCGCAGTTGGGATGAGCTGGTTTACAGCTTCGTGCGCAACTTTAAGGGCACGTACAAGAGGCCTGCATCAATCGAAGAGCTGAGATGTTCCAAGAAAAGATTTGGCGAATTGCTGCGCTCCTACATCCAAAGGTGGTCCATCATCAAGAACTCCACAGAGAACATCTGAGAAGATCGCGCGATTGATGCATTCAACGGTGGCATCCGCAGCCTAGAACTCAGGGAGGAGCTGGGCCGCTCAAAGCCCCAGACCATCGACCACCTGATGGAGATCGCGAATCGGTGGGCCGATGGAGAAGATTTTGTGAAAAATCGCATTCACTCCGATGAGGAGGCGTAACTCGAACACAGACGCGATCTCCGAGGCAAGAGCCACATGCGCATCTACGATGACCGCGACGACATCAACATGGTCGCGGCTAGCTACGCCAACAGACGCGATGATAACCACAACACCGGATACCGTGGAGGCGGATACCGCGACTCCGGGAAAACCACGCAGGTGTGGCAACGCCGCACTCGTGATGAGGCACCCGCGAACTCCATTGAGGACAAACTGTCTGGGCCTTGCACCTTGCACTTCTACATCGACAAGCATGATGGCAAGAGGAAGTCGAGCCACCTCCTCAAGGACTGCCGCGGGTTCCTCAAGCTACATGAGGGATTAGTTCGAATGAACCGCAACGCAGTCGAAAGGGGCTACGGAGCCGCTCTAGGCACAGTGGCACATGGCGCACCGCCACCACCACCTGGGCCACCCTCGAACGCAGCTGCACCGTACCAGCCCCACACAGGCGAACCGTACCCACGAGCCATGGGCACCATGATGATCCAAAAAGGACGCCCCTCCAATAGGGTGCAGAAGGCCATCACTCGCCAAGTCAACTTGGCCACACACTCGCCACCAGCCACCAACGAGTACCTTAGTGGAAGCGAGTCATGCATCACCTTCGACAAACACGACCATCCACCTCAGATACCCCGTCCAGGCCATTGTCCCCTCGTACTCGAGGCACAAATCGGAGGCTTCGACATGAGCGGCGTCTTCATGGATGGCGGAAGCGGCATCAACCTTATATTCACGAGTACCTTGCGAGCAATGAGGATCCCTCTAACCTTCCTGGAGGCCTCGGACACAGCATTCCACGGCATCGTCCCAGGGAAAGGCGTATACCCCCTGGGCAAAATCAACCTCGACGTCATCTTCGGCACGCCGAAGAACTTCCGGCGCGAGCGCATCGACTTCGAGGTTGTCGATTGGCCCTCACTGTACCACTGCATCCTCCGGCGCGTCGCGTTCTCTAAGTTCATGGCAGTGCCCCACTACGCCTACCTGCAGATGAAAATGCCAGGTCCCAATGGCGTCATCACGGTCAAGGGGAGCTTCGAGCGATCTGACAGCTGCGACAGGGAATTCAACAGAATCTCTCAGTCCTTCGGCATGCAGGAGGAACTCACGAGACTGAAGGAGACGACAGACAACAGTTTGCCTCCCCTGAGCAGGCCAAGCTCACCTGATCTCTCCTTCGACTCATCGGTGCACACAAAGAAAGTGCAGGTCCACCCATCGGATCCCGCCAAGACGGCCCTCATCGCCAACAACTTGAGTCCCGCATAGGAACTCGTGCTCGTCGAATTCCTCCGTGAGCCCTGGGAAATTTTCTCTTGGTGTCCTGCGGACATGCCAGGAGTTCCCAGGGAATTCACCGAGCACGCACTGAACGTCAACCCCGACGCAAGGCCAGTCAAGCAAACAATTCGGCAATTGTCTGAGCCACGAGCGCAGGCAGTTGGAATGGAGATCAACAGACTCCTCGAAGCCAAGTTCATACGCGAGATCAAGGAAAGTACTTGGCTCGCCAACACGGTGCTGGTACCAAAAAAGGACACGGATATCCTGCGGATGTGCGTGGACTTCACCTCTCTGAACAAGCACTGCCCAAAGGATCACTACCCGTTGCCACGGATCGACCAGATCATCGACTCCACCGTGGGATGCGAGCGCCTCTGCTTCCTCGACGCCTACTCAGGCTATAATCAAATTCGAATGAAGGAGGAAGATCAAGAGAAAACAGCGTTTACAACGCCCTTCGGTGTGTTCTGCTACAACACAATGCCCTTCGGGCTAAAGAACGCGGGAGCCACCTACCAGCGGTGCATGCAGGCTTGCCTCAAGGAACAACTGGGTCACAACATTCAAGTATATATCGATGACATAGTAATCAAGACCAAGGAGGAAGCCTCACTGCTCGATGATTTTCGCGAAACCTTCGCCAACCTCGACCGCTACCGGATCAAGGTCAATCCGGACAAATGCGCCTTCGGCGTACCATCTGGGCAGCTACTCTGGTATCTCATCTCCGCGAGGGGAATCGAGGCGAACCCGAAGAAGATAAAAGCCATACTTGTCATGGAGAAGCCGAAAAACATAAGGGGCATCCATCAGCTGGCTGGACGAATCGCGGCCCTCAGTTGATTCATTAGTCGAATGGGCGAAAAGGCGCTGCCCTTCTACCAGCTCCTCCGCAAAACTGAAAAATTCGAGTGGACCACTGAAGCGCAAGAAGCATTCGAAGACCTCAAGTGCCTGCTATCCACTTCGCTAGTACTGGTGACCCCGTGAGAAAGGGAACCACTATTTTTGTACATCTCCGCCACCAACCAGGTGGTCAGCACAGTGTTCGTTGTTGAACGAGCTGAGGAAAACAAGGTCCACGACGTACAACTCCCAGTATACTAACTCAGCGAGGTCCTCACGCCAACAAAACAGCGGTACCAACACTACCAGAAGCTGGCATAAGGCGTTTTCATGACCGCCCGGCGACTGCGCCATTACTTCCAGGAACACCCAATCATGGTGGTCAACGACGCCCCATTGGGGCATATCCTCAATAATCCCGATGCCACGGGACGAGTCACGCTTTGGTGAATAGAACTGTCTCCATGAGACATCACATACGAAAAGCGCGACGCAATCAAGTCGCAAGTTCTCCCTGACTTCCTCGTGCACTGGATGGACAACCAGCTCCCGGACAAGCCAGATATGTCCTACCTCTGGAAATGCACTTCGATGGGTCCAAGCGGAAAAACGGAGCAGGCGTAGGTGTCATACTGACATCACCTCAAGGGGACAAGCTAAAGTTCATCCTGTGAATGCAGTTTACAGCCTCCAACCACGAGGCTGAATACGAGGCCCTGTTGCACGAGATGAGGATGGCAAAAGCCTGCGGCGCTAAGAGGCTCATCATATACGGCGACTCCAAGTTGGTCGTCAACCAAACGATGCACGAGTGCGATGCACTGAACGACAACATGATCGCGTACCGCGATCTGTACGACACACTCGAAGGAGACTTCGACGGTTGCGAGCTGCTGCACGTAGGTCGCGAAAGCAGCGAAGAGGCGGACACACTCGCAAACATAGGCTCTACCTGCGCCCCCATACCACTTGGGTATTTCTCGAGCGCATCTGCGAACACTCCATCGAGCCAAAGGCCGCAGAGAAGAAAACAAGCGCAGCAACGGGCTCGGGGGCTACGCCACCCAATGAGCCGATGGCACTCGATGACTTGGAGCTGGACACCGGACTCGAAGGACGAATGAGCGTCTTGATGATTGAACAATCCTGGACGCAGCCGTACATCACGTACCTCCTCAGCAAGAGGCTACCGGACGATCCAACAGATGCACGGCACGTCGCATGGCGATCCAAGGCATTCGTTGTTATCAATGTCGAACTGTATAAACGCAGCATCACAGGAGTACTCCAACGATGCGTCTCCATGGCCGATGGTAAAGCAGTTCTCCTCGACATACATGAAGGGACCTGCGGGCACCACGCCGGCAGTCACGCCCTCGTTGCCAAAGCTCTACGAGCTAGATTCTACTGGCCTACGGCCATGCGCGACGCCAAGGATATCGTCCAAAATGCAACGCTTGCCAGCGATTCACGGACAAACCGCACGCACCAGGCGCAGAGCTACGGCCAATCTCATTGGCCTGGCCCTTCGCGCAATAGGGGCTCGACATGGTCGGCAAACTTCCAAGGTCCTCGCGAGGAGGCTCCGTCTACCTCTTGGTCGCAGTCGACAAATTCACCAGGTGGATTGAGGCCATGCCAGTAACCAACCAATCAAGGCACAGCGCAGTTAAATTCTTTGAGTCCATCGTCTACCGCTTCGGGGTGCCACACAGCATCATCACCGACAATGGGACGAATTTCACATCCAAGGAGTTCCAAGAATTCCGCGAGAACCTTGGGATCAACAACAGCTACGCCTCAGTAGTGCATCCACAGACCAATGGTCAGGTGGAAAAGGCAAACGGGCTCGTCTGCAGTGGCATCAAGAAGCGACTCCTCCGGCCACTCGAACAAGCCGCGGGTTGCTGGCCGGACGAACTGAAATCCGTGCGCTGGAGCCTATGTACTACTCCAAACAGCGCCATAGGCTACACGCCATTCTTTATGGTGCACGGAGTAGAGGCAGTACTACCCGCCGAGGTACGGTACAAGGCGCCACGCGTGGTCACTTACATCGAACAAGAGTCACCCCTCGCACTCGAAGACTCCGTCGACCTCCTTGACGAAGCAAGGGAAATCGCTGCGGAAAGATCAACGATCTACCAGCAGAACCTGCACAACTAACACAGTAGGAGGCTTCGCCCCAGATCCTTCGTCAAAGGTGACCTGGTCCTACGACTGAAGCAGCAGGGGCATCTCAAGCTCGAGTCCCCCTGGGAAGGACTGTACGTGATTACCGAAGTAATCCCAGGTGGTGCCTATCGCCTGCAAGATTTAGAGACAGGAGTCGCATACTCCAACCCCTGGAACATCGCACAGCTGCGACGCTTCTACCCCTAGTCGTTTTTTCTTTTACATTGCAAATAAGGCTACTCAGCCAAGGCTACTTAGCCACACATTGTACCTCGCACTGTTCTTCGAATAAATGCCCCACTCTGTATCCTCCTTTACGTTTTCAATTTATCTACTCAGGGGTTGCGCCACCCTCTACACATCTGTTCTTCGAACCAAAACGCGATATCCTGAGTACCTGGTACATCAATCGAAACCCTTAACACAACCTGAACCCAGGTGCAACGCACTTGACAGGTTGACAAGGGACTGAGATAAAACATGGCCAGGCTAACGAAAAGGACTCGCGTAGTGCAACACACTTCATGCTAATAGAGCTCTTTATACACATTTGACAATAAATTATCTACAACATCTATACGAACTTTACAACACAAGTACACTTATGTGCATGATACAAATTACGCTACTACTGCAGCAGGAGAACGTTGGTTTGTTCCTCAAAGAAGTCAACGATCTCTTCTGCTGGGCGATCCTCCGCCTGGTAGTGCGACACCATATTCCAAGAAGAACCTGCTAGTGGTGCATGCGGCCTAGAAGGAATTGCTGCAACATCTACGTCAGGACTGTGCAATCGCACCATTGATAGAGAAGCCTTGGCACCGGCCACCAACTGTTGCCTCACGCATTCGTGAACCGCGGACAGATCTTGAAACTTGGCAAAGAGGGCCAGCAAGCTTGATGGAGTATCATCCAGCAGGAACATCGCCTGATAAATTTTCTTCAAGCATGACTGCGACTTCTTCAGAAAGAGCAGCACATGCGACGCACGATCCTGCAGGGTCGCCAGCGCAGTCGCATGGTCATGATCTACCCAGAACTATCCACTCTCTTGAAGTTGCTCCTTGGTAAGATCATGCAGGCGAATGGCAATTCTATCCTTCTCCTCCTGCGGATGACGCGCACTGACAACTACACGAAGCAGCAACAGCAGCATGAGTACAACGTACCACTGCGAGTGACTAAAAGGAAAAGATGAGAACAAGCAAACTAACACTTGAATTGGTCGCTCAGCTGCGTCACCTCGCCAAGCAGATACTGCTCTCGGGCGGCGGCTTTCTCCGCCTTCGACTTCCACACATCCGCGTTTCCACGGAGCACAGGCAACTCACGCTCTAGCTGCTTCACACGGTCACGCAGTCGCGAAAGCAACGACAACTCATCTACCCTGGAGCGTGGTGGTGCCACGGTATCATCAAGAATCGGCAAGTCCTGAGTTTCCCCCAAAGGATCACTTGATGTACCCTACCACAAGTCAAGATAGAAGCAAATAAGAAACCCAAACCAACACAAAGACAAAAGGATCAGATGCATTCAAGACTAGCAAAAGTATCAGCAGATACACTCGCCAGCAGGCCTGTTTTTAAACAAAAGGACATAAACTAATTAACTATTACAAAGTTAACTAAGGAGCAGCTGGCTTCTTCGACTTCGACGGCTTCGGGGGCTTCATCAAGTCCGTGGCAGTATCAGACGCCACTAACTTTCCGCCGGCCCCTGATGCCGAAGCTTTCGCTGCCTTCTTGGCACGTTGGAGCTCCTCAGAGTACTTCGCAAGAGTCTTTATCAGATGATGCCCATATTTGCCACAGGCAGTCATGAAGTGAGCGAAGACTAGCTGCTGGCCGTCCATGCTAACATGCATCGCCTTCGACACCATGGCAGGATCGATCTCGACTCCGTGGGCCTGCACCATGGCAAGCGACATGGACGCGCCAGCCGCACGGAGTGAGTTCTTGTAGATGGAAGGCACACCTCCCGCGAGTGACTCCACCAGCTCGCCAATATTCTCGACCAGCTCCGGCTTGGGCATCAGCTCCTCGCAAAGGCGACTAAGCACGCTTTTAGCCTTGGAGAGCGTGTCCTACACGGCGCTGCTGCGGTCTTTGACTGCTGACAATGCACCTGCCAGAGCGTCATCACGATGAAGGGCCTGCGGGTCGAAGCTCAAATCGCCAGCATCTGTACATAAATTCACACATGGACCAAAACATTAGCGCCACCGGCAAAAGCATTCGAAGCAGAGAAGGGTAACAATATACACAAGCAAAGTACCTGAGAGGGCCTTGGCAATTGAGAACAGTTGTTCTTCAAACAACTTCTCCCTGGCTGCGAAGGAGGCACGCAAGTCCTCTTCACGCTTCCATGCCTCGTCACGTGCTGCGATTGCCTCGTCGCGACCCTTCACAGCCGCGGCAAGTGTCTTCTCCAAGGTGGCGGTGTCACGCAATAGGGCATTATGTTCAGCTACACGACAAACAAAAGTTGACTATCAGTCGACTATATCAAAAGGAGAAGACGAAGAAGAATAAGTGTAGAACACTCACTTTCAACCACGCGGTGGCGCGTCTCCAGCATTGCATGTTGGCGGCCCATCGCCATCACTTGTTCTGCCAAGTGCGCGACTTCCTTCACAAGGAGCTATCGTACAACAAGGAACCATCAGAGGCAATAGATAACATCGACTGCAACACTACAAAGGAGGAAAAAACTACACTTACATGGTCCTCCAATGACTCCGAAGATGTTTGTTGTACCGTCATCCGAGCAACCATTCGATGCTCCCCTGCACGAGGAGAGCTGGAAGAGTTGTGCCCGGAGTGGGCCGCCAATGGAGGGGAAGGAGCGCGCTTTACCTCTTTCTTGGCCCTTGAGGTCGCGACTCCTGATTCCTTAAAAAATTGGACATCGCCAGAAGATGACGACGCCTCTTGACTACAAGACAAAAACCAAGTCAGGAAAGGGCAAACCTAAAGACGAGCCAACAAGGACAAAACGGAGACGAACAAGTGAACTAGAAAACTTACCAGTCAAACTTGTCAAAATCAAAAGTGGCATCCCCTGACTCCAACGAGGACTCCTTGGGCAATCGCATCTTCTTGCGAGAAGATGGTGCCACAGCGCTCACAGGAATAGAAGGTATCGGCGACTCTGCACCAACACCTGTACCTTCCGCAGTCGATGGAAACGACGTGTCGGAATCCTCGCTGCGCGAACGCTTGCGAGTTTCCGGACTATCGGACTCAGGGGATTCCTCCTCTACATCAAAAGGGACGGTCGACTCCGACTCGTCCTCTTCCAAGGCCTCGCGAGGAATAATCCCCTCAGGGAGAGGGGGCATACAAGGCGATACCGCCCAATCCTGCATACAGACAACAAATTCAGCAAAAAGCAAGTAAACAACAGAGAAGCAATCGGCAAATTTAGCTACTGCGTAGCACAACTATACCTCAGGAGGAGGATTCGCAGCATCAAATGGAGGAACAAATGGCTCACTGGGGAGTACATCCTTGACGGTGTACTTGGTGACCAGTCGAACCCTCTTGTCCACCTCACTCGCGGACATGCCAACGGCAGACACGCGAGTGGCATCATCAGCGCCAGCCCACTGAAACATGGGGTGGACCCTGGCTTGCAGGGGCTGGACACAACGGTGCATCCAAGTGCGGAGAGCGCAGCCTCCCTCCTCTTTGCCTATGCGACTCTCAAGGTCGCAGACGCGCCTGTACAGCGCATCTATCTCCGCGGACTCGCTAGGCATGACTACGTTCTTCCAAGAGCGCATCCTCTTGCATGGCGTCGCGGGATTGAGGGGCGCGAGTCCAAAGAGCTCACCGTTAGCCTTCTCATTGCGGATGTAGAACCATTTGTCCCTCCATCCTTGGATGGACGCCATGAGCTTGATGTCGAAGTAGGTGGCGGATGGGTCGACAGGAATTCCGCAACCACCTACATCATAGACTAAAGAGCTAGAGGCGGATTGACGCTTCAATTTAAAGAGGTGCTTGAAGAGGCCGAAGTGTGGCTCGATTCCGAGCCAGCACTCGCAGAGAGTGATGAAGCAAGAGATGTGGAAGATAGAATTCGGGGACAGCTGATGGATCTAAAGCCCGTAGAAACAAAGGAGACCCCTAAAAAGGAGTGAAGAGGCAAGGAGAGACCGTGAATGATGAATGCAAGAAACATTACTCGAAAACTAGCGGGGGGAGTAGGAATTGTCTCACCGCTAGGGACGCGCGCGTCGGCGACTGCGGCAGACAGTATTCTGGCTTGGCGAAGAAGACGGAGGTTAGACGCCTTGATGATGGAGGGGCGCCACGCACCATTTGTGACGCGGGTGCCCACGATCTTCTTCTTTCCGCCGGCGGCGGTGCTGGTGCCCGCAACGGCGGAGCCGCCCTTCTTCTTCACCACGGCAACGGTGGCCGCAGAATCAGCATCAGCGCCTCCCTTCTTCTTCCCCATTGCGCGACGGCGATGCGAGAGAAGAAAGTAGCTTGGAAACGAGCGGAGCTGGTCCAGCGTCGTGGAGGAAACAAGCGCAGTAAAAAGCAGAGGAGCAGCGGCAATGGCGATGGCAGCAAGGATGAATGAGAACAGATGGGAAAATTACCGTCGCAGCAAAGCTACTTAACCCCTGGAAGATCCAATCCAATGGCTCAGAAAAACCGTACTAGACGCGTGGCAAACATCGTGCTGGACACGTGGAGGAGTGGAAGCGCGAACCATCCCTCCACTACTCCCAATACGCGTGGAAATCAAGGAGGCACAGTTAAAATAAAGATTACGCACGCCTAGTCAAATCAATGTCAGAATGTGGGACCCACTGCTCGTCATGTCCCGTCAATCTCGCTCACGTGGGCAACTGAGGTCACGAAAGTGTCAGCACTGACGTCATCAAAGCTACGCAGCAGAAAAGTTCGACTATTATAGTCCTTGCTCGAGTCTTCGACTCCACCAAGCACTCGGGGGCTACTCCCATAGGGAGCGCTAGTCATGCATCCTACGATTTTTTCTTTCTTTTTTGCAGGAACATGGACAATAAAAGGCAAACCCAACCACTCGAAGTACGGTTCGACTATGTACATGGGTTACTCCCATAGGGAGCGCTGGAAACAAATTCGACTGAAACAAACAAGCAAAAGATGACAGCAGTCGCAAAAGTTCTTTAGTCCCTGTTGAGTCTTCGACTCAACTAGGCACTCGGGGGCTACTCCCATAGGAAGCGCTGGTCGCGCACCCTATGATTATTTGTACAAAAACTGTGTGTTGATAACGTCCACACTCGAAGCTCATGGCGACACCGCCTCATAATTTTTCCCTACAAAGAGACTGCGTCTCCTGGGTCAACCGAATCGTCTCCGCGATGATCAAATTTGGATGTTGCGCTTACAACATGAAGGTAAGACCTGAGTAAGGCCTGGCAACGCATTTGCTGCGCACTACCAGAAATATATCTATGCCTACAGGTACAATCAACATGCCTCGACGGACGCGTTGAGTGCTCACACCCATATAACTGGAATTCGACTACTATAAGACCTCCGCGGCTTGAGTTGAATTACACCAGCACTTTTCCGGATTCGAGTCTGGGGACTCGAGTTCGAGTAGATTGCGTTGTTTCACCCTAAGGTGGTTAACTGATACTGATACTTCGGTTATATCAGGCACGTACATCAACAATCCCTATGACACAAATAAAGTAGTCGAAATACGCTCGTTCAGGCACTCAAAAGACTTCAAAAAGTCCCCAGTCGAATCTGCGATTCCACTGGACACTCGGGGGCTACTGACATGGGTATACCCTACAGGTACTCGAGCTTGGTATATACGGTCTAAATACGTACAGGCCCACGGTGTCGCCAAGGCCCAAACGAAGGACTCGAGTAACCTGCGGACTCTCGATTGCTTGAAGAACAAGAAGAAGTTAAAGATACAAAGTTTGAAGGGGAAAAACCCTAATTTGTAACCGACTCGACCTGCTACCCGGGACCTAGCCTATCTATATAAAGGCTAGGAGGGGTGGCGAGGAGAAAACACACAACCCTAGTTTCCACCACCCTCGCCAGATTGCATCTGCGCACCATGGTAATCTTTGATTCCTTCGATAATTCCACGAGGAGACAAGCAGGAGTAGGGACCTCTACGAGGCCTAAACCTGGGTAAATCTTTGTCCCTTGTGTGCTTGTTTGCTAGCCGATAGATGTCTCCAGCGCTCCCTCCTTCTCCCAAACCCAAGTCCATAACAATGGGCATTGATGAGTTAAACCCTCATCACACATGGATGTATGTGTGTGTATGTGTGGCCATGTGGATCATTGTGGTTTGGAAAATAACACATGCAATGTCACTCCAACATTTTCCAACCATGCCCAGGAATCCTAGCAATATGCTGGGATTCAACTGCCACATGTAGTGGAGCATGAGTTTAAAATATGTTGCATCACCACCCTCGCTTAGATGTGTGTGTATGGCCATGTGGATCATTGTGGTTTGCAAAATAACACATGCAATTTCACTCCAACATGTGTCTAACCAAGTTCAGGAACACTAGAAACATATTGGGATTCAACTCCCACATGCAGTGCACCACCAGTTTAAAAGATGTTGTATCACCACACCCACTTGGATGTGTGTGTGTGTCCATGTCGATCATTTTTGTTTGGCAAAGAACACATGCAATGTCACTCCAACAATTGTCCAACCATGTACAGGAACTCTAGAACATGTTGGGATTCAACTGCCACATGCAGTGGAGCACCAGTTTAAAAGATGTTGCATCACCACACCCACTTGGATGTGGGTGTGTGTGTGCGGCCATTTGGATCATTGTGGTTTGCAAAAGAACACATGCAATGTCACTCCAACATGTGTCCAACCATGTCCAGGAACCCTAGAAACATGTTGGGATTCAACTGCCACATGTAGTGGAGCACCAATTTGAAAGATGTTGCATCACCACACCCACTTGGATGTATGTGTGTGGCCATTTGGATAATTGTGGTTTGGAAAAAAACACATTCAATTCACTGCAAAATTTGTCCAACCATGTCCAGGAACCCTAGAACATGTTCGGATTCAACTGCCACATACACTGGAGCAACAGTTTAAAAGATCTGGCATCACCACACCCACTTGGATGTGTGTGTGTGTCTCCATGTGGATAATTGTTGTTTGACAAAGAACACATGCAATGGCACTCCAACATTGTCCAACCATGTCCCGGAACCCTAGCAACATGCTGTGATTCAACTATCACATGCAGTGGAGCACCAGTTTGAAAGATCTTGCATCACCACACCCATTTGGATGTGTGTGTATCCATGTGGATCTCTGTGGTTTGGAAACGAATACATGAAATGTCTCTCCAACATATGTCCAACCATGTCCCAGAACCGTAGCAATATGCTAGGATTCGACTGCCACATGTAGTGGAGCACTAATTTGAAAGAGGTTGCATCACCACACCCACTTGGATGTGTGTGTGTTTCCATGTGGATCATTGTGGTATGGAAAAGAACACATGCAATTTCACTCCAACATGTGTCAAACCTTGTCTAGGAACTCTAGCAACATGCTGGGATTCAACTACCACATGCATTGGAGCACCGGTTTGAAAGAGGTTGCATCACCACACCCACTTGGATGTGTGTGTGTGGCCATGTGGATCATTGTTGTATGGAAAATAACGCATGCAATGTCACTCGAACATGTGTTAAAACCATCTCTAGGAACCCTAGCAACATGCTGGGATTCAACTGCCACATGCAGTGGAGCACGAGTTTGAATGAGGTTGCATCACCACACCAACATTGATGTGTGTGTGTGTGTGTGGCCATGTGGATCATTGTCGTTTGGAAAATAACACTTGCAATGTCACTCCAACATTTGTCCAACCAAGTACAGGAACCCTAGCAACATGCTAGGATTCAACTGCCACATGCAGTGGAGCATGAGTTTAAAAGATGTTGCATCACCACACTCACTTGGATGTGTATGTGTGGCCATGTGAATGATTTTGGTTTGCAAAAGAACACATGCAATGTCACTCCAACATTGAAAGAATATTTCATGTTTTCCTATGTTTTGTGTGTTAGATAACAATACTGTGGAGATTATTCATGTGCGCTAAGTGTGCAGGAAGCTTTGCGGGGGGCCGGATTATCCGCCCCACCAAGGGCCGGATAATCCGGCCTACCTCATTGTTCAAAGGGTGCCAAGGCGCGTCGCTCGGAGTCCGGTCGGATTTTCTCCCAGAAAATCCGAACTGGGGCAGATTTTCTTCCCCAGGCCAGATAATCCGACTGTCGCATGGGCCGGATAATCCGGCCCCCAGTTTTTGAGCAAAGCTTGCAAGGCGCGTCGCTCAGTGTCCGGTCGGATTATCTCCTAGAAAATCCAAACTGGGGCAGTTTTTCCTCCCCAGGCCAGATAATCCGCCCTTCACATAGGAACGGATAATCCGGCCACCAAAAGTTGATCAAGGGCAAGCTCAGCGCGACGCTCTGATAGGGGGCGGATTATCTGCCAGATATTCCCAGTCTGGGCGCAGTTTTCCCCAGGCCGGATAATCTGGCCCTCACTTGGGCTAGATAATCTAGCCCCCAAAGTCTCCAACGGCTGGTTTTGGAAGGGGGTATAAATACCCCTTCTTCCCCAATGTTAAGAACTCTTGATTCATATGAAATTGTCCAGACATTGTGCTAGAGCTCCCATTCTCGATCTCCCACTTCAACCACCCAAAGGCTTTGATCTTTGGGGGAATTGAAGGAGGAGAGGATCATCATCATCATCATCACGAATCAAGCACACCAACTCCTCTCCATTCACTTGGAGAAATCCCTGATCTAGTATTCTTGTCAATACCTAGATCGTGTTTGTTGTATTTGATAATTTTGTTCTTGTGGCAGCTTGTTGTCATTTCGGGAGCCTCCAAGTTGATTGTGGAGTTGTGCCCTGCTAGTTGTGTAAGGCACCGGTACCCGCCTCGAAGGGTCCCTATAGTGGAAAGGTGGATCAGGCCTTTGGTGGCGGGATCCATCGGAGAACAGGGTGAGGCCTATTGTGGTGTGGTGGTCTTAGTACCGCCCACCCCTCCAACGCAGACGTACTTCCCTTAACAAGGAAGGAACTGCGGTCAAACAAATCATGTGCCTCCGTGTGCTTCACTACGGTTTACCCGTTCCTCTTCCACTCGCTCTTTACTCGCTAGTAGATAGGTTTGCATATAGGGAAATTCCACCTAATATTATTTCTAGAGAATTTACCCTTTGTGCTAAGCCTAAAATTGAAAAGGTATTAAAATTTGGAGTAGCACATATTCACCCCCCCTCTAGGTGCCCATATGATCCATTTCAATTGGTATCAGAGCCCTGGCTCTTAATTCGGGCTTAACCACCTAAGAGTAGTATGGGTACCAAGGATGATGGGAATGAGGCTGTGGATAAGGTCACAATGGATGATCTCAAGACGTTGGAAACAACCTTGTTGAAATCCTTTGAGGCCAAGATAGGGGAGATGAATCAAATGATTGCTCGCCTCACATCATCCATAGCCCCATCTCCATCCTCCTCTAAGGCAGCCACACCATCATCTAAGGAAAAGGGTAACACCGGATCCAAGGATGATGATGCGAAGGGTGAAAAACTTAATGGTTCCACCTCCAAGAAGGGAAGTGGCAAGGAGGAATATATTGAGGTTCGTCACGTATATTCCCCTGACCCACCTATCCCTCATCCTCATATAAACAATAGGGGTGATCCACCCAAGCTCACTGCATCCTCTTTCAATCAATGGCATTTCTTAATGAAGTCTCATGTTTGCAGCTCCTCTATTGAACTATGGAGGATTATTGAAGAGGGTCTTCATATTGGAGATCAAACCAACCTAACAAGAAGAGAAGTTGTGGACAGCCAATTGAATGTCACTGCTCTCCACATGATTCAGCTTGGTGTGGGTCCCAAGGACATGCCACACATTGAACATCTCAACACAGCTAAAGAAGATTGGGATGCTCTTACGTATCTCTTTGTTGGGAATGAAAGCATGAGAAGGAACATGTATGATGCCCTTAGTAATGAAGCTGAGGGATTCTACATGTTGGATGGTGAAAACCATGAAGACATGTATAGAAGACTCAAGGGCATCGCAACGACCTTTAGAAAGAATGGAGCTACTCACATAGATGATGCATGGATAAAAAGGAAATATGTGAGTGCCTTAATGCCTTTCGAGCCAATGGACTTGAAGAGCCTGCAAGGTAGACATAACTACCATCAAATGACATCCAATGCGGTCATGCAAGGAATGGCGTCATTCAAAGTGGCAGCCAAGAATGCTGAAGATGCCCGTGCTCGGGCCATTGGAATGCAAAAGGGTGTCAATGTTTCTCTAAAAGCCAATGTTGTTAAGCATGAGGAGGATGAAAGAGCATTTGAGGGGGCCTCCATGGACTGCCCCGATGAAGTCAAACGTGCTCATGGTGAACGGGAGCACAAGTTGGAACTCGAGCACAAGAACGGGTCAAATGGAAGAAGAGAAAGTGGCCCAAAACTGAGAACTTGCTACAACTGTGGAGATAGAATGCACTTTGTAGCCGAGTGTCCGTATCAAAATAGGGAAGACAATGGTGGCAGGTTCATTATGAAAGAAAAATCCAAAGCACCTAAGAAGAAGCCATTTATTAAGAAGAATGGCCCCTTCAAGAAGAATATTCCTCTGCAAGTGAAGATGAAGAGGATGAAGATATTTCTCGCGAGGTAGCTGCTATAGCCACCACATCGACTCCTTCATCTCTCTTCGACTCGCCAAACGAAAACGTCATCAACAACAACGCTACTTTCCTAATGGCAAGAGGGTCCGAGGTATCAAGTTCTAGCTCTTCATTTCCTAAGACTAACATAATGTTGGATATGGATGATCATGACAGCCTTAAAATGAAATAAGAAGTTATTTCTTTGGACACCTTTTTCACTAACCTGCAAGGTGAGCACAAACTCCATTTTGATGCTCTTATGAGTCAACTTGCTCAAGCCGAAGATCTTCTTGAAGAAAAGGGCAGAATTGAAAGAGAAGATGCCTTAGAGATAGCTTCTTTGAAGAATGCCTTGGAAGAGGAAGAGGAAGATCGAGTATCTTTGGCAGAGAGACTCGAATCCATTGAGGAGTCATAGGAAGAAGCTATGGCTCAGCTCATCAAAGAACGTGACCATGCTCTTGCCAAGGTAAAGAAACTAAAGAAAGAAAAGATTGAATTTGGGGCTGTTCATGCTAGACTTTTGGAGAAGTTTGATAATCTTGAAAGTGCTCACAAGGCATTGAAGAGTGATCATTCTACTTTAAATGAGTCTGATGACCAGCTCCAAACTCAATTGAAATGGTATGATGTACCAAGTACCTCCACTTCATCCTATCGAAATGAAGACCTTGCAAGAGGTTCTCAACATAAAGGTAAAGAGGTTATTGATGAGATACTGAGCAAGCAAAGGACAAAGAACAGAAAAGAAGGTCTTGGTTACATTCCCAAGACAAAGAGCAAGAAAAATAATAAGAAGAAGAAGAGCAAGACTGCTCAACCAAAGACTAGCAACATTAATAATGACAAGACTAATTATGATGGTTTTGCAGGGGTTAACAGTCCTAACTTTGAATTATATTGCGAATATTATGGTGATGTTTATGCTAGTTATGTAGGCCCTTATGATTGTTACATTCCTTGGTCTATTTGGGTCCCGAAGACCCTTATCCCTAACATGAAAGAACCCATTGAAAAATGGGTACCTAAAACCAATAAGTAATTTTCTTGCAGGGCTATGCTTCCGGTGGTTCTAAATGGGTACTCGATAGCGGTTGCACGAGTCATATGACCGGAAGTAAGGAGATCATCATGGAGATGCGGCCAAATCATGATCACATAACCGTCTCCTATGGTGACAAGTCAAAATCTGAGGTATTGGGTCTCGGCAAAGTTTTGGTGATTCACAATATCTCTCTCATGGACGTCATGCTTGTTGAGACCCTCGGGTATTTCAGTTCACGCCCTTGGTAATATGGGCTTTGCAGTTTATATTGATGCTGATTTGGTGGTCTATTGTGGAGCAAGTCTCTAAAAGTCGCTTTCGTGGGATATGTCGAAAATGACCTATAAGTGGTGGACTTTTCGGGGAAAACCAGTACAGGACCGATGTGTCTTTTTGGAAAGGCTGACGCGGGTTGGCTATGGCATCGCCGACTAGCCCACGTTAATATGAGCACTTTGCAAAGTCTCCACAAGGGTGGTAACATCCTTGGACTAAAAGACAATGTCTCCTTTGCCAAAGATCGTGTTTGTAGGGCGTGTGTTGAAGGGAAAATGCATGACTCTCCTCATCGAAGGAAAACTATTATCTCGTCAAAAAGGATCTTAGAGCTCCTTCATGTGGACCTCTTTGGACCTCCATCTCATGCGAGCCTCGGTGGGAAGAAGTATTGTCTAGTGATTGTTGATGATTACTCAAGATACACATGGGTTTATTTCTTCAAGTTGAAGTGTGAAACTCAACAAACGGTCATCGCCTTCGCCAACGAGGTCCAACGTCAACACAATGTCCCCATTCTGGATATAAGAAGTGTTAACGGCTCTGAGTTCAAGAACTACACCTTAAATAAGTTCCTAAGTGAAGAGGGGATAAGACATCAATATTCCGCTGCATACACCCCTCAACAAAATGGTGTAGCCGAGAGGAAGAATCAGACTCTAATGGATATGGCAAGATCAATGCTAACCGAATTAAAATCTCCATATAACTTCTGGGCTGAAGAAATCTCTACCGCTTGTCACTCATCCAACCGGTTATACCTCCGTAAGATCTTGGACAAGACTCCGTATGAAATACTTACTGGTAACAAGCCAAACATCTCATACTTTCGGGTATTCAGGTGTAAGTGTTTCTTTCTTATCAAGGGAGTTTGTTTATCTAAGTTTGAATCTAACGCTCTAGAAGGTATTTTTGTTGGTTATGGTGCCGAATCCCACACTTATAGAGTCTACAATAAGCTCTCTAGAACTATTGTAGAATCTTCTAGTGTGGTGTTCGAGGAAAATGATGGTTCCCGTGCGGAGCAAGTTGGTGTTTGTGATGCAGATATTGAAATACCCCAAGATGCCATAAGAAGAACGGGCGTGGGATTTTTCTGCCCCATTGAGGAACCCCTTGTGGCGGATCCGGAAGGACAATGCTCTACTCATGAAGAGCCCTCATCTACACATACCCAACATGTTCCCACCACGGGAGCAACTTCTGCACCATCTCCATCAACTGTTGAAGGTCAAGTTGTTCCAAAAAGCTCCAGGTTGGATCATCCGGTGGACACCGGATTATCCGGCCACCCTGCTCCTGCTGACCATATTGCTCCTGGTGGTGAAGATTTTGATGCAAGCTCCAGGCCGGATTTTCCGGCCTGCCCCGGATTATCCGGCCCTTCGCTAGTTCAAGCAAGCCCCAGGCATCCTGACGAAGCTGCTCCAAGTACTCCCAGGCCAGATTATCCGGCCCCTCCATCGACCAGATTATCCGGCCCTAACTCACCTGTTCAGCAGCCTCCTGTTACGGCTACTGACCACCTCAAGGGCACGCTTCATCACCACCTACTACTGTTATCCCAGTTCCTAGTCAAGGTCGAGCAAGTGATTCCAATGAAGATTCAAGTGATGAAACTACTCCACCAAGAGACAACAAACTTATTGAACTTCGTCGCAAGGCTCGAGCTGATTGGAACCTTGAGTTAAGGGGTCACACCCTCGACAAGGTTGTTGGTGATATTCGACAAAGGGTTTCTACAAGAAGGGAATTGGCCAGTTTTGGTGAGCATCAAGCTCATATCTCAATGGTGGAACCTAAGAAGGTCTTTGAAGCTCTTGAAGATCCAGACTGGGTTGTTGCTATGCATGAAGAATTGAATAATTTCAAGCGCAACAAAGTTTGGAAACTCGTGGAGAAACCCAAAGATTGCCGCAATGTTATCGGAACCAAGTGGATATTTAAAAACAAGCAAGATGAGAATGGCATTGTTGTGAGGAACAAGGCAAGACTTGTGGCACAAGGTTACTCTCAAGTTGAGGTCATTGACTTCGGCAAGACCTATGCTCCAGTGGCTCGCCTTGAGTCCATTCGTATCCTTCTTGCTTATGCTTCCCATAATAATTTTAAGTTGCAACAAATGGACGTCAAGAGTGCCTTCCTTAATGGTCCTCTACATGAGTTGGTATATGTAAAGCAGCCCCTGGGTTTTGAGGATCCTAACTTTCCGAACCATGTCTACAAACTTGATAAGGCACTATATGGCTTTAAACAAGCCCCATGTGCGTGGTATGAGCACCTTAAAGAGCTTTTGTTAGATCGTGGCTTCGAAGTTGGGAAAATCAATCCCACTCTTTTTACTAAGAAGGTTAAGGGGGAGCTCTTCATATGCCAACTATATGTAGACAATATCATCTTTGGTTCTACTAATAAAGCTTTTAATGATGAATTTTCAAAGCTTATGAATGACAGGTTTGAGATGTCTATGATGGGGGAATTACGGTTCTTTCTTGGATTTGAGATCAAGCAACTTAGAGAAGGAACCTTTATTCATCAAGCAAAGTACATCCAAGGCATGCTCAAGAGATTCAAGATGACGGATCTAAATGGTGTCGCCACTCCAATGCAAACAAAATGTCGTCTTGAACTTAACCCACATGGTAAAGAGGTGGACCAAAAGGTATACCGGTCCATGATCAGCTCTCTTCTTTACCTCTGCACATCTAGACCCGATATCGTGTTGAGTGTGGGAGTGTGTGCAAGGTATCAAGCAGCTCCTAAAGAAAGCCACTTAGTGGCAGTCAAGAGGATCTTTCGATATTTGGTTCATTCCCCTAACTTTGGTCTCTGGTATCCCAAGGGCTCCAATTTCTCATTATGTGGTTACACTGACTCAGATTGGGTTGGTGATAAGGATGATCAGAAATCCACTTCTGGAGCTTTTTAATTCTTGCGAAGATCTCTTGTGTGTTGGTCATCTAAAAAGCAGAATTTTATATCTCTCTCCACTGCCGAAGCTCAATATGTTGCTTCTGCCAGCGCTTGCACTCAATTATTGTGGATGAGGCAAACTTTAAAGGAATACGGTGTCAATTGTGACAAAGTGCCTCTTTTATGTGATAATGAAAGTGCAATCAAAATGGTGTACAATCCAGTACAACACACAAGGACCAAGCATATTGAGATTCGGAATCATTTTATTCGAGACCATGTTTCTCGAGGCGATATTGATCTATCCTTTGTGAGCACAAAGAACCAACTTGCGGATATTTTTACGAAGCCACTTGATGAAGCAAGATTCTGCTACTTGGGGAATGAGCTAAATATCATTGATTCCAGGAGTTTGTCTTGATTACCCATGCACTCACTCGTACCTCTCAGTCCTATTTTGGTCTAGGTGTGGGCATGGATATAGGGGGAGTGTGGTCCTAACTCATTGGGCTAACCCTCCCCCCCCATAATGCCAAAAGCAAGATTAATCATTTCTCTTAATATCATTTTGTGATATGTGAGCTTATTGATGAGTATTGGTCGTGAACCCAAGATATATCTTCGCGGTGTCACACCATACACTCCAACAAGGTGGCCTCAGCCACCGCCCTCTCCGTTGAGGAGAATTGGATCTTTTTGGCTGTTTTTGCTCTCTCATGTTCTTATGGGAATCACACTCAATCTTGGCTTTTATTTGATTTGGATCTTGCAATTTTGAGTGTCTAGTACCATCTCAGTTTGGTTCTCTTAATCCTAAGCCTTTCCCTACCCCTCAGCCATCTATTCTTACACACAAGTCCCTTGTACACCTTGTGGGGATGTTGTTTGGGGACGCGCGGGCCTGAATCTATGTACAACAGATTTCAGATTTGAGGCCGGATAATCCGGCCCAAGTGTAGGCCGGATAATCCGGCCCTGGCGGATTTCGTCTTAAAGGGCAGGGATCAGGGGGAAGGGCTCATAACGAGCAGGACTTCTCCCCCAACCCTCTCCTCCTCTTCAGCTACCGCCTGCCGTCCTCCACCCTCCACGGAGCCTCTCTGGCCACTGGATTTTCTGGGCCCCCCTCGTATCTTCATATCGGCGCCTCCGGGTACCTTCTCCTCCGTGTTATTCCTCCAATGAGTGAGGGTAACTCCCTCTCTCCCCATCTTTGGCTAGATGTGTTACTTGTTGGGTGCAAAGTTGTCTAGAAGGATGTGTTTTCGCATAGAAATCGTAGTCTTGCAGTTTCTAGGCCCGATCTACTTTCTTGCATTCAATCTAGGTGAAATCGAAATTTTCTACCAGGGCCGGATTATCCGCCCTTGGCCAGGCCGGATAATCCGGCATGACAGATTCAACTCTGGTTCAGTTTCACTATGAAGTATGCATTGAGTAGATTTGTCTTATGAACATTTTGACTACTTTTTCCATGCTCTCTCCTGGACTTGTGTGTATGCTTATCCCCATGCTATCACCCATGTTCTCCTCACAGGTGGTTCCAATGTTCCCAAGACCTACAAGCGCCGCCCCCGTGGTAAATACTTTCGGGACGACGGACAGGGTAACCTAGTGGACGAAGTTGAGTTGAGGAGAAGAAAGAACGAAGAGAAGCCCATGGCTGAACAAGCAAAGAGGACTAGGAAGGGGGTGTCCAAAAGAAAGGGCAAGGAGCCCAAGATCAACTACATGACTTTGGATGCAGTCACCTATTCCTCCATCCGTCACCGTGACCTGTTTGTTGAGTTGTCTCGTGATGATGAGCTGGGGGATGCTCGTTTTTGGTGTGCTGAACAGAAAGGTATCTATGAAGATGTGTATGCCAGGCTGAACATTAGGCCTATGCACTACTGGTCCTTGCTGAGGCTTTGGAGAAGGCCCAACTTGTGGATGCTATGTTTGTGGCTGAGAGGATGGGGCTGCACCATCTCATGTCTCTCCAGTGCTCTTATGACTCTGAGGTGGTGAAGCAGTTCTTTTCCACTTTGGTTATTTGTGGAGATGAGCATCGCACTATGAAGTGGATGACTCATGACAGGCCTATGTCTGCTGATTTTCATGTGTTTGCTGAGGTTCTTGGATACTCTTTCCATAGCAGGGATAGAGCCAGTGGCCACCACATCATCACCCAGCTGAAGCCCAACAAAGATGCAGCTCTTTCTCCTTGCACAGTGGACACTGGCATTGTGGGCACTCTGGCTGGTCTTGCTCCTATCTATGCTACCTTAGTGGGCCTCTTCCATGACTCCATCAATCCGAGTGGGGGCAACAATGACAGCATCTGTGGTCACCTTGTCCAGCTACTTCAATTTTCTCATGAGGTTGCCTCGTGCGAGGACGAGTCTATGCAGTACAGGCTAGATGTCATGGACTTCATCTACCATGAATTGACTGATGCTATGTTCAACCATCTATCCATCCACTATGCACCCTACATTATGATGCTCATAAGGCACCTGCTTCCTTCTGAGGAGTTCAACATTGATTCCGTGGATAAGGCTAAGAAGATCTACACCAAGGTTCGGAAGACCTCTCACCCCTCCTCTGCTCCTGAGGGTCTCATGAGGGATGCTCGTAGGCCCCCAGTGCCTCCCATTGCCTATGAGATCAAGCAGTTGAACTGGTTCCAGCGTCACATACTTTGCACGGGAGTGGACACGAGGCATACAAGCAGCGCCATGAGTTGGCTCACTCCCAGCAGCTCATCCTTCACGAGGACGAGGATGAGGACTACGAGTGATCTCGTGGGGGCTACCATCGCTCTTCTTCCTTTTTGGTGTCTCGATGCCAAACAGGGAGAAGTAGTTCTATTAGGATATTCGTGGATTTGCATGGGTCGGGCATAAGCACTTGCATTTTTCTATTCATCGTTTTCTCGCTTATGCCCATTTAGCATTGAACTTTAAATTTATGGTTTGTGGTTTGTTTGAGGCTCTATGTCAATGGTTGTCTGGATTTATCTCATTGATTATGCTTATGGATTCATCTATTCATATCCTATTATGCTGGAAATCTTTATCAAGGAAGGCGCTTATATTGGTTATCTCGGTAATATTTGAGGCTATTTCAAGGATGCCTTCCTTCTACCTGGGTGGTATGACTATGTTGCTCTTATTTCTATGGAATAGATTATCCTATTTGTGTGAATTTGTATTCCAATGTAAAATTCTAATATGCACACATTGAGGGGGAGTCTCTTCCATGTTTATTGCTGGTTGTCCTGTGACTCTTTCCTGCAAATCCTTGTATTGTCATCTAACACCAAAAAGGGGGAGATTGAAATAACATTTCATGTTTTCCTATGTTTTGTGTGTTAGATAACAATACTGTGGAGATTATTCATGTGCGCTAAGTGTGCAGGAAGCTTTGAGGGGGGCCAGATTATCCGCCCCACCAAGGGCCGGATAATCCGGCCTACCTCATTGTTAAAAGGGTGCCAAGGCGCGTCGCTCAGAGTCCGGTCGGATTTTCTCCTAGAAAATCCGAACTGGGGAGGTTTTTGTTCCGCAGGCTGGATAATCCAGCTGTCACATGGGCCGGATAATCCGGCCCCCAGTTTTTGAGCAAAGCTTGGCAAGGCGTGTTGCTCGGTATCCGGTCGGATTATCTCCCGGAAAATCCGAACTGGGGCGGTTTTTCCTCCCCAGGCCGGATAATCCGGCCTTCACATAGGACCGGATAATCCGGCCCCCAGAAGTTGATCAAGGGAAAGCTCGGCGCAACGCTCTGATAGGGGGCGGATTATCCGCTAGACATTCCGAGTCTGGGGCAGAGTTTTCCCCAGGCCGGATAATCCGGACCTCATTTGGGCTGGATAATCCGGCCCCAAAAGTCTCCAATGGCTGGTTTTGGAAGGCGGGTATAAATACCCCTTCTTCCCCAATGATCAGAACTCTTGATTCATACGAAATTGTCCAGACATTGTGCAAGAGCTCCCATTCTTGATCTGCCACTTCAACCACCCGAAGGCTTTGATCTTTGGGGGAATTGAAGGAGGAGAGGATCATCATCATCACAAATCAAGCGCACCAACTCCTCTTTATTCACTTGGAGAAATCCCTGATCTAGTACTCTTGTCAATACCTAGATCTTGTTCGTTGTATCTGATAACTTTGTTCTTGTGGCAGATTGTTGTCATTTCGGGAGCCTCCAAGTTGATTGTGGAGTTTTGCCCCGCTAGTTGTGTAAAGGTGCCGGTACCCGCCTCGTAGGGTCCCTATAGTGGAAAGGTGGATCAGGCCTTTGGTGGCGGGATCCATCGGAGAACAGGGTGAGGCCTATTGTGGCGTGGTGGTCTTAGTACCGCCCACCCCTCCAACGCAGACGTACTTCCCTTAACAAGGAAGGAACTGCGGTCAAACAATTCATGTGTCTCCACGCGCTTCACTACGGTTTACCCGTTCCTCTTCCACTCGCTCTTTACTCGCTAGTAGATAGGTTTGCATATAGGGAAATTCCACCTAATAGTATTTCTATAGAATTTACCCTTTGTGCTAAGCCTAAAATTGAAAAAAGTATTAAAATTTGGAGTAGCACCTATTCAACCCCCCTCAAGGTGCCCATACGATCCATTTCAAACATGTGTCCAACCATTTCTAGGAACGCTATAAACATGCTGGGATTCACCTGCCACATGCAGTGCAGCACCAATTTAAAAGATGTTGCATCACCACATCTAGCTAGATGTGTGTGTGTCCATGTCGATCATATTGGTTTGGTAAATAACACATGCAATGTCACTCCAACATTTGTCCAACCATGTATAGGAAGACTGGAACATTTTGGTATTCAACCGCCACATGTAGTGGAGCACCAACTTAAAAGATGTTGCATCACCACACCGGCTTGGATGTTTGTTTTTGTGTCCATGTGGATCATTTTGGTTTGATAAAGAACACATGCAATGTCACTCCAAGATGTGTCCAACCATGTCCAAGAACCCTAGCAAAATGTTGGGATTCAACTGCCACATGCAGTGCAGCACCATTTTGAAAGAGGTTGCATCAGCACACCCACATGGATGTGTGTGTGGCCATGTGGATCATTGTGGTTTGGAAAATAACACGTGCAATTTCACTCTAGCTATTTTCCAACCATGTCCAGGAGCCCTAGCAACATGCTGGGATTCAACTGCCACAGGTAGTGGATCATGAGTTTAAAAGATGTTGCATCAACACACTCACTTGGATGTGTGTGTGTGTCCATATGGATCATTGTGGTTTCCAAAAGAACACATGCAATGTCACTCCAACATGTGTTCAACCATGTTCAAGAATGGTAGAAACATGCTAGAATTCAACTACCACATGAAGTGGAGCACTAGTTTAAAATATGTTGCATCACCACACCCACTTGGATGTGTGTGTGTGCATGTTGATCATTGTGGTTTGGCAAAGAACATATGCAATGTCACTCCAACATTTGTCCAACCATGTCTAGGAACCCTAGAACATGTTGGGATTCAACAAACACATGGAGTGGAGCACAGTTTAAAAGATGTTGCATCACCACACCCACTCGGATGTGTGTTGTGTGTGGCCATGTAGATCATTTTGGTTTGCCAAAGAACACATGCAATATCACTCCAACATGTGACAAACCATCTCCAAGAACCCTACCAACTTGTGGTGATTCAGCTGCCACATGCAGTGGAGCACCACTTTGAAAGAGGTTGCATCACCACACCCACTTGGATGTGTGTATATGACCATGTGGATCATCGTGGTATGGAAAAGAATACATGCAATGTCTCTCCATCATGTGCCAAACCATGTTCACGAACCATAGCAACATGCTGGGATTCAACTACCACATGAAGTGGAGCACCAGTTTGAAAGATATTGCGTCACAACACCCACTTGGATGTGTGTGTGTGGCCATGCGGATCATTGTGGTTTGGCAAAGAACACATGAAATATCACTCCAAAATGTTTCCAACCATGTCTGAGAACCCTAGCAACATTTTGGGATTCAATGCCACATGCAGTGGAGCACCAGTTTGAAAGTGGTTGCATCACCACACCCACTTAGATGTCTGTGTGGCCATGTGGATCATTTTTTTTTGGAAAAGAACACATGAAATGTCACCCCATCATTTGTCCAACCATATCGAAGAACCCTAGAACTTGTTGGGATTCAACATCCATATGTAGTGGAGCACCAGTTTAAAAGATGTTGCATCACCACACCCACATGGATGTGTTTGTGTGTGTTGCCATGTTGATCATTGTGGTTTTCAAAATAACACATGTAATGTCACTCCAACATGTCTCCAACCATGTCCAGGAACCCTAGCAAAATGCTGGGATGCAACTGCCACATACAGTGGAGCACCAGTTTGAAAGATGTTACATCACCACACCCACTTCGATGTGTGTGTGTAACACCCCGTCCACTGGGCCTAGGGGTGTCACTCCTGGAATCTTAATAGGATTCTAGACTAGCCCCACAGACCAACACTAGTCTTTTTTGCGAACTTTGTCCTCACTTGTGCGCACCCGGTACCCACTTCCTGGTTAGTCACCCATCCTAGAATTGCTCTAGGCCTAGCACGCTTAACCTTAGAGTTCTTTTCGAATGAGCTTTCAAAAAAGAAGTTGCAACTTGTTGGTATGAGTATTCTATCAATCCTATTAAGCCATGTGCCTAGTCTCACAGTGTGACAATATGGATCATTGTGGTTTGGCAAAGAAAACATGCAATGCCACCCGGTTCTGCTAATTCCCGACAACTAAGTCCAAGCATATACAACATAGAAGACACAATGGTTCAAGTTTATTAAGGACAAGTAAAGTAAAGTGTGCCATCAAGTTCGTGAGAGCTTTAATCACTAGTTTTCTCATACAAGTTTAATTTGGAAGGTAAACAAAAGCATGAATATACTTGGAATAGCATAAGCTAATAGGTAGGTATGGTGGACTCTTTGGAATAGCTTGGTTTAGGGAGTTGGATGCATGAGGTGAACTCATACTTTGTTGTGGAGGCTAGCAAAAGACTGGGAGCGACAAACTAAGAGTGCAATAATGGCCATAATCATGCAGAGCGACAAAACATCATTGATCAAAGCATAAAGTGATACGACAAGTTGAAAACTAAAGGATCATAAAGTCTATGGTGACTTGAGATAGTCATAACATGGTGTGAGCATGCGCCAAGTCAACCCAAATAAAGCATCAAAGGAGAATACCACTATACTATGCTTTAATATGCTAAAACGACGCATGATTCATCCAGGCACATTAAGCAATCTCAATTGTTTATAACAAGTCATGCTACAGCAAAGAATACTAAGCATAAAGCCAAAACAATATCAAGCATGGCACGACAAAGCATAGGCCACAGTAAAAAAAACGAGCTCTTTTTACCACATAAGCATGAACTTTCCTACTCTTTTCCAAACCAAACCAAACTATTTGCAAACAAATGTATGAAAGAGGGGTCAAACCAATTTATTCAGAAAATTAAGCAAACCAAAGCAAACGAAAAACCAAAACAAAAACGAAACAGAAGACGCTCCAATAAAAACACTACTGTGCATGAAACAATAAAAACGAAGCGTTCGGAAGAAACCTGGAATTTTTATTGATGAAGAAGGGGATGCCTTGGGCATCCCCAAGCTTTGACGCTTGTACTTCTTGGATATTTCTTGGGGTGGCACATGTGGAATCCCCAATCTTGAGCTTTAGTGCATCCTTCATCTCATTACTCATTCCTTCCATACACCTGAAATTTTTCCTTCATACAAAACTTCACACAATCTTTATTAGCAACATTAGTGCACTCAAGATAAAAGGTCTTAAGGTTCATTTCTAACACCAAATAAACTTTGATTATAACAATAGCTACCATAGTACTTCCCTCAAAAATCTCAATTCCCCAACTCAAAAAGGAATGAACAAGAATCAAATGCAGAAAATGGCAGAAATCTGTCAAAATAGACCAGCAGGTAAAAACGAATTTTTTCAAAGACCTTCTATTTCTCAAATCAAAAAGTGTTGAACTAACGAAAGTTAGATAACAACCTGGGGCAGAAGCACAAAAATTTACGTTAAGATATTTTACACGAATTTTTACGGTGAAGTACAGAAATCTGTTTCGGGACAACAACTTTCCCAATCATTACTTCTCTCTCATTAGAGGTTACTTTTGGCACAAAAAGCAAATAAAAAGGATAAGGAGAGGTTATTACAGAGGTAATAACTTCCAAGACTCATCTAAAACTTTTGGGTTATCTCCCAATAAGTAATTTTCTTTAATGCCTTTAAGTTAGGCATAAGAAGCAAAGAAAGAATCAAGTGTTCTCAAATGAAGAAGCATTAAGACCAAATTTTGTTTTCATAGGAGAAGCAAGAGAAATCTTTTCTCTCTTTTTTGGGAAGTGTTTTATACCTTTCTTGAGTGGGAGTTGATATTTAATGGTGCCTTCTTTCATATCAATGATGGCACCAACAGTTCTAAGAAAAGGTCTTCCCAAAATAATAGGACAAGAAGCATTGTATTCAACATCCAAAACATAGAAATCAACGGGGACATAGGAATTGTTAACCATAATAAGAACATCATTAAGACTCCCCATGATTTTCTTTTTAGCATTATCATCAAGTGGGACATTCAAATAACAATCTTCAAGAGGAGGCAAATCAAGCATATCATAAATCCTTCTAGGCATAATAGAAACACTACTATCAAGATCACATAAAGCTTTAAAATCAAAGTCATTCACTTTCATATTAATGATGGGTTCCCAACCATCTTCTTGTTTTATAGGAATAGAAGCTTTATGTTTCATCTTTTCTTCTTTAATCTTTATGAGAGCATCAGTAATGTGTTTTGTAAAGGCCATGTTCATAGAACTAGCATTAGGAATTTTAGCAAGCTTTTGTAGGAACTTAATAACTTCAGAGATATTGCAACCATCAAGATCAAAATCAAAGTTATCATCAAAAGTAGTAGAACTATTACTATCCTCAACACTAGTGGTGGTGATAGTAGAAACACTAATGTTTCTAGCTATTTCATCTTCTCTTTCCCACTTAGCATGTAATTCAGCTAATAATCTAACATTTTCATCAATTCTTACTTGTATGGCATTAGTAGCTGCAAAGGGGTTATCATTAGTTTTAGGTTTAGCAGCCATTTTATTCAAAGTAGATTGAGCTTCAGCCAAAGATGCTATATTTCTTTCAGCATTAGAGAGTTTTTCTTCAATATTTTTATTGAAAGGAGTTTGCTTACTAATAAAGTCTTTAAGAATAACTTCAAGTCAGAGGGAGAACTCCTATTATTGCTGTAGGAACTTCCATAAGCATCACCATTGTTGGGAGGATATGGCTTATAATTGTTGTTACCAAAATTGTTCCTATAAGCATTATTACCATAAGCATTGTTGCCAAAATTGTTATTTCTTATGAAGTTCACATCAACTTGCTCTTCTTGAGCAACCAAAGAGGTTAAACGAACATTATTTGGATCAATATGGGCTTTCCCATTAACAAGCATAGACATAATGATATCAATTTTATCACTCAAGGAGGAGGTTTCCTCAACAGAATTTACCTTCTTACCTTGTGGAGCTCTCTCGGTATGCCATTCAGAATAATTAACCATCATATTGTCCAGAAGTTTTGTTGCAGCACCCAAAGTAATGGTCATAAAAGTACCTCCAACAGTAGAATCCAATAGGTTCCTTGAAGAATAGTTCAATCCTGCATAAAACGTTTGGATGATCATCCAAGCAGTCAGTCCATGAGTGGGACAATCCTTTACCAAAGATTTCATTCTTTCCCAAGCTTGAGCAATATGCTCATTATCAAGTTGTTTAAACTTCATTATTTCACTTCTCATGGATATAATCTTAGCAGGAGGATAGTATTTTCCAATAAAAGCATCTTTGCACTTAGTCCAAGAATCAATACTATTCCTAGTTAAGGAATTCAACCATTCTTTAGCTTTTCCTCTCAAAGAGAAAGGAAACAATTTCAGCCTAATAATATCAGCATATATATACCTATGCTATTGCATCTCACAAAGTTCAAGAAAGTTATTTAGATGGGAAGCAACATCTTCATTACCAATACTAGAAAATTGTTCTCTCATAACAAGATTGAGCAAAGCAGGTTTTATCTCAAACAAAGTAGCTTCGGGAACATGTGGATCAATAGGTGAGCTCATAAAATCATTGTTGTTAGTGCTAGTGAAGTCACACGACTTGGTATTTTCAAGAGTAGTCATTTTTTTTGGGTTTTCAAATAAGAAAGCAAACAAGTAAATCTAATTTTTTTGTGTTTTTTGAAAAAGAAACAAGCAAACAAAGAAAAACAAAAATAACAAAGTAAAGAGATTGGTTATGAGGGACTCCCCTTGTGAAGATGTCCTTGACTCCCCGGCAACGACGCCAGAAAAATGCTTGATGGCTCAATGCACGGCGCCCAGAAAAGTGCTGGTGTGGTGTTGATGTAGAGCTTGTTGGGAACCCCAGGATGAAGGTATGATGAGCACAGCAGCAAGTTGCCCTCAGTTATGAAACCATGGTTTAATCGAACCAGTAGGAGCAAGGACACACCCCAAAGGTGTTACTAGCTGAGCTTTGGCAGGGCGCACTACCGATTCTAGTAGCAACGTGGAGACCTGCACAACACAACCACAGAACTTTGTCCCCAACTTGCGATGAGGTTGTCAATCTCACCGTGTTTTGCGGACAACAAAGGATTAAACGTATCGAATGTAAAGAAGTAAAAGTTTGCAGAAAAGTAAACACAAAGCAATAAAATATTGTAGATTGTATATAAAATACAAGGACCGGGATCCATAGTTCACTAGAGGTGGCTCTCCTTAGATAGATAACATGCTAGGTGAACAAATTACAGCGGGGCAATTGACAAACATCGAGAAAGCAATACATGCATATAAAACATCTTGACTCCTTTGAGACTTGATTGGGCATTACAACATAATACATAGACCGCCATCCAACTACATCTATGACTAATAATCCACCTTCAGGTTATCATCCGAACCCCATCCAGTATTAAGTTGCAAGCAATAGATTATTTCTTTACGAACTGCGTGTAAAGTAAACAATACGATTGCTCTATGAACAAAGGATTGTTGTTTTCTCCCTAGTAGCAACAACACATCTAGTACCTTAGAGATTTCTGTCACTTCCCCAGATGGCCAGAGGCATGAACCCACTATCGAGCATAAATACTAACTCTTGGAGTTGCTAGCATCTACTTGGCCAAGATAGGTACTAACAACGGAAAGCATGCAAGATCACAAATAACAAAGACATGATAGAATCAATAATCAATCTGAAATAGCATCTCAATATCCATCGGATCCCTGCAAACACAACATGCAGAATTACAAATAGATGATCTTGATCATGAACGGAGCTCACAAGATCTAAACATGAAAGCACAAAGGAGGAGAACCAGCCATCTAGCTACTACATGGATCCGTAGTCCAAGGATGAACTACTCACGCATCACACCGGAGGCTTGCATGGTGATGAAGAAGGCCTCCAGGGTGAATTCCCCTCTCCGGCAGGGTGCAGGGAAGAGCTTCAGATCCCTCCCGATCTATGGATGGAGATGACGGCGGCTACACACTCTTTCGTGGATTTTTGATCGGGTACTTAGGGTTTACGTGTCGAGGGCATCTTATAGTCAGAAGGGAAGGTCGAGGAGGTGCCTGGGCTGGCCACACCACCCCCTGGCGCGGGCCAGGCCTGGCCGCGCAGCCAGGTGGTGTGGCCGCCCTCTAGCCCCTCTCCGTCTAGTATTCTGGCACTTGATGACATCCGGAAAAATAGGCAATTTGGCTTTTGTCCCGTCCAATTCCGAGAATATTCATTTTCTGACTTTCCTGGAAACAAAAACAACAAAAAACAAGCAGCTGGAACTGTGGCTGTTGTTAATAGGTTAGTCCAAGAAATCAAATGAAAAGTACTCCAAAGTTGGAACAAAACACAAGAAAGTGGATAAAAGCAAGCACGGAACATCAAAAATTATAGATACATTTGCAATGTATCAGAGCACCATCTTGAAAGATGTTGCATCAAACACCCACTTGGATGTGTGTGTGGCCATGTGGACCATTATGGTTTGGCAAATAACACATGCAATGTTACTCCAACATGTGCCAACCATGTCCAGGAATCTGTAAGATGTTTGAACATCCATAGGCAATGGAGCAGCAATTTGTAAGATGTTACCTCACCAAACCTACCTCGATGTGTGTGTGTGGTCATGTGGATCATTGTGCTTTGGAAAAAACACATGTAATCTCACTCCAACATGTGTTTAACCATGTGTAGGAACTATAGCAACATGCTGGGATTCAACGGCCACATGAAGTGGAGCACCAGTTTGAAAGAGGTCGCATCACCACAACCATTTGGATGTGTGTGTGTGTGTGGCCATGTGGATCATTGTGGTATGGAAAAGAACACATGCAATGTCAATCCAACATGTGTCCAACCATGTCCAGGAACCCTAGCAACATGCTGGGATTCAACATCCACATGCAGTGGAGCACCAGTTTGAGAGAGGTTGCATCACCACACCCATTTGGGTGTGTGTCTGTGTCCATGTGGATCATTGTGGCTTGGAAAATAATACATGCAATGTCACTCCAACAGGTGTCCAACAATGTTTAGGAACCCTAGAAACATGCTGGGACTCAACCGCCACATGAAGTGGAGCCCTAGTTTGAAAGACATTGCACCACCACACCCACTTGGATGTGTGTGTGGCCATGTGGATCATTGTGGTTTGCAAAATAACACAAGCAATATTAGTCCAACATGTTTCCAACCATATCTAGGAACCCTAGCAACATGTTCGGATTCAACTGCGACATGCAGTGGAACACTAGTTTAAAATATGTTGCATCACTACACCCATTTGGATGTGTATGTGTGGCCATGTGGCTCAATGTTGTTTGGAAAAGAACACATGCAATGTCACTCCAACATGTGTCCAACCATGTCCAGGAACCCTAGGAACATGCTGGGATTCAACTGCCACATGAAGTGGAGCATCAGTTTGAAAAATGTTACATCATCACACCAAATTGGATGTGTGTATTTCGCCATGTTGATCATTGTGGTTTGGAAAAGAACATATGCAATGTAACTCCAACATGTGTCGAACCATGTCTAGGAACCCTATCAACATGATGGGATTCAACTTCCACATGAAGTGGAGCGCCAGTTTGAAAGAGGTTGCATCACCACACCCACATGGATGTGTTGGAGATATGCCCAAGAGGCAATAATAAAGTGGTTATTATTATATATTTATGTTTATGATAAATGTTTACATCCCATGCTATAATTGTATTAACCGGAAACATTAATACTTGTGTGTTTTGTAAACATAAAAGGGTCCCTAGTAAGCCTCTTGTTAACTAGCTTGTTGATTAATGGATGATCATGGTTTCCTGATCATGGACATTGGATGTCGTTAGTAACAAGATCATATCATTAGGAGAATGGTGTGATGGATACACACCCGTAGTAAGCATAGCATAAGATCAAGTCATTAAGTTCGTTTGCTATAAGCTTTAAAATACATAGTAACCTAATCCTTCGACCATGAGGTTATGTTAATCACCATCACCGGATGGGTATTTTGATGACATAAAACACCACTTCGTAACTGGGTGGTCATAAAGGTGTCGTTGGGTATTCTTAAAGTATGTGTTGAAGCGCATGGACCAAGATTGGGATTTGTCCATCCATATGACGGATACATATGCTCTGGGCCCTCTCGGTGGAATGTCATCTAGTTAGCTTGCAAGCATGTGACTGGGTCACAAGGGATGACATATCATGGAACGAGTAAAGGGTACTTGTCAGTAACAAGGTAGAACTAGGTATGGAGATACCGACGATCAAACCTCGGATAAGTATAGTATCGCATGACAAAGGGAATTGGTTTCATATGTAAATGGTTCAATCGATCACGAAGTCATCGTTGAGTATGTGGGAGCCATTATGGATCTCCAGGTCCCGCTGATGGTTATTGATAGGAGATGTGCCTCTATCATGTCTACATATTCACGAACCGTAGGGTGACACACTTAAGGTTCAAAGTTGTTTTAAGTAGATATGGAATGTGCGTTGGAGACCGAATGTTGTTCGGAGTCTCGGAATGGATCCGGGACATCACGAGGAGATCCGGAATTGTCCGGAGAATAAGATTCATATATTGGGGGTAATTTTCTGAGTTAGGAAATGTTCCGGAGTATTTGTATGAGTATTCTATAAGGTTTCGAAATGTTCCGGAAGGTTCTAGAAGATTTCTTGGAGTTTGCTTGAAAATCAAGATAGGGATCAAGGAGTCCGGGTGGGTCAAGACAAGGAGACGTGGGGGAGGAGGACTCCTCCCCCCTCCCCATTCCGCCGGCCCTAGGAGGTGGGGAGTCCTACTAGGACTCCCCCTCCCCAGGCGCCCTCCCTCCTTTAAATAGAAGGGGGAGGCGCCACCCCTTGCCCCTGCTCTAGACAACACCCAATCTCCGCCGCCTCTCTCCTCCTCCTTTCTTCTGCACATAGGCGAAGCCCTGCAGAATTCTCTACTCCACCACCATCACCACGCCGTTGTGCTGCTGGAATTCCGTGGAGAAGATCTACTCCCTCCGCTGCTCGCTGGAACAAGGAGAGGAAGGTCTGCTTCGACTCCGCACGTGTGACCGACTACGGAAGCGCTGCCGGAATGCGGCGCCGGAAGGATCGTCCACACGATCTTGAGATCGGCAAGTGATCGACTACATCAACCACGAGATCTAATCTCGTTAACGCTTTCGGATCTACGAGGGTTAGTTCCTATCTATCTCGTTGCACATGTCTAATAGATTAGATCTTGGCTTTTATCTAGATTAGATCTGGGTTTTGTTCGTTCTTGCGGTAGAAATTTTTTGTTTTCCATGCTACGAACTCATCAGTGGTATCAGAGCCGTATCTATGCATAGATCTGTTGCACGAGTAGAACACAATGTTATTGTGGGCGTTGATGCTTTTGTTGTCGGTGTCTTAGCGTGTACTTTGCATCTTGCGGCATGGTGGGATGAAGCGGCTCGGGCTAACATTACATGTCATCGCACATGAGACTTGCTCCACGCTTGACGTGCAACTTGCTTTGCACAAGTGGCTTTGCGGGTGTCTGTCTCTCCCTCCATAGTTAAGATTCAATTTACAATGAGCATCTGACAACACTTGTATCAACGTTGTGGTTCTTGTTCGTAGGTAAGATCGGTCTAATGCGAAAGCCCCAAACCACGTAAAACATGCAAAGAAAATTAGAGGCGTCTAACTTGTTTTTGCAGGGGTTTTGTGATGTGATATGGCCATCATGTGATTATGATTGTATTTGATGTATGCAATGATTCTTGTTGTAATATGGCAACCGGCATGAGCCTAATGGTTGTCTTTAATTCTGTTAAGACCTGTGTGTCTATTCATCTTGTAATAGATTTATTCCAAGTAGTTGTAATAGTTGCTAGTGATGATGGACAACCATGAAGCGGCGCCACTGACCTTGACGCAATGCTGGTGATGATGGAGATCATGTTTGTGCTTTGGAGATGGAGATCAAAGGCGCAAGAAGAAAGGTCCATATCATATCACACTTATTATGAATTGCCTGTGATGTTAATCCTTTATGCATCTTGTATTGCTTAGATCACGACGGTAGCATTATAAGATCATCCCTCTCACTAAATATCAAGTAATAAAGTGTTCATCCTTAGTTGGCACCGTTGCTAAGATTCGTCGTTTCGAAGCATCTCGTGATGATCGGGTGTGATAGACTCTACGTGTGCATACAACGGGTGCAAGCCAGATTTTCACATGCGGAAACTAAGGTTAACCTTGATGAGCCTAGCATGTACAGACATGGTCTCGGAACACGGAATACCGAAAGGTAAAGCATGAGTCATATGGATGATATGATGAACATGTTGCTTGTTCGCCTTTAAAGCTACAACATCTCACGTGATGATCAGACTTGGTGTAGTGGATTTGGTTCGTGTAATCACTAAAACAACTCGAGGGATGTTGTTTTGTGTGGGAGTTCATTTGTAATTTGGATTAGTCGAACTCAATTTATCATAAACACAATCAAAGTGAATTTGCATAGTTTGTTGTAGTCATTGGCATCCGTTCACCACCTTATGCTTAGTTATAGTTGAGATAGTGGAACTATAGAAATTCTGGATATTTACTTTACGAACTGGTATCGTATTGTTTTGAATGTCAATTTAAAGTTTATAAGTCCTATTGCAAACTTTCAGCAAACTCTATTTACTCCATGAAGTTTAATAAATAGTATTAAATCAAGAGTAACAATTCCAGTGTTAGTACCTAATGTATCATGTTTGCCTCCATGATTCTTGATACTCAAAAGATTGTTTTTTAATATCAAGTTTATCTAAGAGCTGAAAGCAATGTTTCAGAAACCATCATATGTGAAAGGTATTGCGATATCTAAAACAATGTGTTGGTTACAACATGATAGAGTATACGTCCTCATATTTGATGAGAATTTGTGAAGGTTGGAGACGCTAGTCGTCCTAATCCTCCAAAGGGTTTTGAAAAAGAAACATTATACTCGCAATTCACCTTTATAAGCTATAGCAGCTTGATCATGAAAGTTGTCATGATAAGGATGAATAGAAGATGTAAGTAAAATATTTACTACAATAAAATATTACTAAAGAATGGAATTTTGAAAGAATTCCAAACATTTGATGAAGGTGGTCCACTTCAAAGTGCAAGTCCAAAGGTATTGGTATTTGACTATACACACTTTGTACTATGTGTCATGTGAATGACATCACTATTGATGTTGATAGATTCTTTTAAAAGAAAAGGAATTGCTGAAAGAGAATCTATAAAATATTTGGCAGAAAATAAAAGGTTGGAGATGTACAACTTAGGCATATAGAAGATATACATGTTATGGTTGTATTCCTTGCTTGTTAAACAATGTGGTTCTCCGGTATTGGATACCGAATTGGTTGGTATGAAGTGTCATACAGGACAACACAATTCATGAACTGCAATGGCCTAAGTAACTAGCAAGAGAATATGTGATGATGTTCATCGAAAACAAACAAAGGGTTGTTGTGTTGCTCGTTAACATCAAAGCTTGCCTTCAAGATTTGTTTCAATACTTGTTATTTTGATCAGGTATTATGACGACAATAGGTTGTTCAAATAATTTCTGTATTCCATAAAAGATGGATGATTTACAAATCTCGTGGGAGAAATCACATCCATAAAATTAATGCTAAAATGTCGAAAGACAATTGATTGAAAGATCACTTAAGAAGTGACATCGCTGTTGAAATTATATTGGAAAGAAAACATGAAGAAACTCCATGTTGGTGGAATTTTTGGAGTCTTTGATTTTGATCAAATGACGCTTGTGATAATTTCCTGGAGATAATTAAAACTCCGTTCGTAGGCCAAAAGAGGAACGGACGACTAACTGATTGGAATTTGTACATATTGATGTATATAGTCCATTATGTGTAGTCGTGGGCGATGGATTTCAACTTCATATGCTTTCTCCGAAGATTTGAGTGAGTATATGTATATACTTGCTCAATAAGGAAGAAGTATGAAACATTTGAAAAATGTTCAAAGACTTTCAAGATGAAGTGGAAAATCATTGTAACAAGAAAATAAAAGAGTTTATGATTGGATCATAAAGAAAGATATTTGAGTTACAAGTTTAGCAAAACACCTAAGATTTGAGGAATCGTTCCATGGATTTACATTTCCCAAAACACCATAGGAGTATGGAGTGTTCGAGATATGTAATGAAACCTTGTTTTACATGGTAAAATCAAAGGTGTCATTTATAAAACTGCCATTATATTTTAAAGATTAAAGCTTTAGTGACTACCGCTTTTACACTGAAAAGAGCTCCATCGTGATCCGATGAAATGACACCATATGAGTTATGGTTTGTGATAAAACCCGAATTGTCTTTTCTTAAATTTTGGTATGCTGTGCATGAGTAAAATGTTTACAACCAAAGTCGGATAAGCACGTCTTTGTAGGTTATCCCAAAGAACTTGTTGGGAATTTCTCCATAAACAAAAGAGTTTGTTACTTGGAACGTCAAGTTTCTTGAGAAGGAATTTTTCATGAAAAGTTAAGTGGGAGGACAATAGAACTTTGATAAGGTTGTTGAACCTTAGCTATATGTGCTAAGTAGCACAGCGCCGGAAAGTGTCCCGGTGGCGGCCACAATGCTCATGGCTCTCGTGATTACAAAAGGTGTGATCTCGGAGATTAGAGTTCCTATAGAACCGTGTGGGTCGGTAAGAATCAAATAGTAAGATTTGATAAGCAAGTCGTTATTGTTTTGACAATGATGAACCGACTACATGCAAAGAAGCGATGATGGGCCCTGACTCCATAAAATGACTAGAAGTCATGGAATCCGTGATAGTATCCATGCACGAGAAATTAAGTTTCTGAACTTAGAAGACCCTCCGGAAAGGCGTGAAGCCTATCGGTCGTGTTTGGATCTATAAAGAAATAGACATGGATGTTTCAAATCGTTGAAATAGTCGACATGTTGGAAAGAGTTTACGACAATGTTCAAGGAATTGACTATGATAAGATTTGATCTTTCATAGCGATATTTAGTCTGGACGGATTAATGTAGCAACCACTAAATATATTTTAGTATATGGTAGTTGAACAAACAAAACAAGTTCTTCTAATAGAATGGTTACCTAGGACGTGTACATGACACGATCCAAAGGGTTTTGATTAATTCAAAGGATGCCAAAAGATTATGCAAAACTTCAATGGTTGAAGTGCGCATCGCGGAGTTGGAATCTTCACCGTGATGAAACCGTTAAAAGGTTTAATTTCATCAGAGACGATGAAGATGTTTGCATTTTGCAAGAAATTAAGTGGGAGCGCTAAGACATATTTCTAATACATTATGTGAAAGACATATTGTTGATTAGAAATAATGTATCTTTTATTGACACAGGTTAAGAATTTCATTTCGATGAAAGACTTAGGCATAACTCAAGAATTAGGCATCAATGTCTATATGAATAGATTGAGGCGCTAATATGGTTTTGCCAAATATACATAGATAAGATGTTGAATGAGTTCAATATGAAAACAACAAGAAAGGTTCTTGACGCATGGAAAGGACTAAATCAAGATTCAAGTGTGTTGACACGAGATTCAAGTGTTTTGACACTTGGTGAAATAACAAGAATATTTTGATCAATCATTCTTTGAGATGTACACATCCAGATATGTCCTATGCTCTAAATGTTATGAGCATATACCAGAATGATTCATAAGATGATCATTGGACAATAGTAAAGATATTCTTATGAGCTTTGGAAGAACTAAGAATATATCATGTATAAGTGACAAATAGTTAAAGGTAGTTCATTGTAAAGTGTTACATTGATTCTAGTTTTGTCACAAGATACAAATTAAATTTATCTCAATTTAGACTATGGGTGGCACAATATAATGGAAAGGATGTTCCATGATGGATTTGGATGAGTTCCAAAGTTGAGATATTGTGACGGATACTACAACAAAAGGCTAAGTATATAACTATTATAGTAGCAGCAAAGGAGGGCATTTGTGTTAAGTAGTTTGTTATCAAACTAGGTGTGGTTCATAGCGGGATAATACTATGAAGATACATTGTATGACAATTGTATCAACATAATTTAATCCCAAGGAACTAAAGGTCTCACCAAAGGACCAAATTTATACAATGCCATCTCATTGGAGAATGAGTAATGCGTAGAGACGCAAGGACATGCAAATACACACGGACCTGGAAGTGTCAGATCCGAAGATTATGTTTACCACTAGCAATAGTGTCTATACAACACCAGAAAGCCATAGGTGTTGAATGCACAAGTTTTTAACTAAATTATTGACTCTAGTGCAAGTGGGAGACTGTTGGAGATATGCCCAAGAGGCAATAATAAAGTGGTTATTATTATATCTTTATGTTTATGATAAATGTTTACATCCCATGCTATAATTGTATTAACCGGAAACATTAATATTTGTGTGTTTTGTAAACATAAAAGGGTCCCTAGTAAGCCTCTTGTTAACTAGCTTGTTGATTAATGGATGATCATGGTTTCCTGATCATGGAAATTGGATGTCGTTAATAAAAAGATCATATCATTAGGAGAATGGTGTGATGGATACACACCCGTAGTAAGCATAGCATAAGATCAAGTCATCAAGTTCGTTTGCTATAAGCTTTAAAATACATAGTAACCTAATCCTTCGACCATGAGGTTATGTTAATCACCATCACCGGATGGGTATTTTGATGACATCAAACACCACTTCGTAACTGGGTGGTCATAAAGGTGTCGTTCGGTATTCTGAAAGTATGTGTTGAAGCGCATGGACCAAGATTGGGATTTGTCCATCCATATGACGGATAGATATGCTCTGGGCCCTCTCGGTGGAATGTCATCTAGTTAGCTTGCAAGAATGTGACTGGGTCACAAGGGATGACATATCACGGAACGAGTAAAGAGTACTTGTCAGTAACAAGGTAGAACTAGGTATGGAGATACCGACGATCAAACCTTGGATAAGTATAGTATCGCGTGACAAAGGGAATTGGTTTCATATGTAAATGGTTCAATCGATCACGAAGTCATCGTTGAGTATGTGGGAGCCATTATGGATCTCCAGGTCCCGCTGATGGTTATTGATAGGAGATGTGTCTCTATCATGTCTACATATTCACGAACCGTAGGGTGACACACTTAAGGTTCGAAGTTGTTTTAAGTAGATATGGAATGTGCGTTGGAGACCGAATGTTGTTCGGTGTCTCGGAATGGATCTGGGACATCACGAGGAGATCCGGAATTGTCCGGAGAATAAGATTCATATATTGGGGATCATTTTCTGAGTTAGGAAATGTTCCGGAGTATTTGTATGAGGATTCTAGAAGGTTTCGGAATGTTCCGGAAGGTTCTAGAAGATTTCTTGGAGTTTGCTTGAAAATCAAGATAGGGATCAAGGAGTCCTGGTGGGTCAAGACAAGGAGACGTGGGGGAGGAGGACTCCTCCCCTCTCCCCAATCCGCCGGCCCTAGGAGGTGGGGAGTCCTACTAGGACTCCCCCTCCCCAGGCGCCCTCCCTCCTTTAAATAGAAGGGGGAGGCGCCACCCCTTGCCCCTTCTCTACACAACACCCAATCTCTGCCTCCTCTCTCCTCCTCCTTTCTTCTGCACAGGCATAGGCGAAGCCCTGCAGAATTCTCTACTCCACCACCATCACCACGCCGTCGTGCTACTGGAATTCCGTGGAGAAGATCTACTACCTCTGCTGCTCGCTGGAACGAGGAGAGGAAGGTCTGATTCGACTCCGCACGTGTGACCGACTGTGGAAGCGCTGCCGGAACGCGGCGCCGGAAGGATCGTCCACATGATCTTGAGATCGGCAAGTGATCGACTACATCAACCACGAGATCTAATCTCGTTAACACTTTCGGATCTATGAGGGTTAGTTCCTATCTATCTCGTTGCACATGTCTAATAGATTAGATCTTGGCTTTTATCTAGATTAGATCTGGGTTTTGTTCGTTCTTGCTGTAGAAATTTTTTGTTTTCCATGCTACGAACCCATCAGGATGTGTGTGTGGCCATGTGGATCATTGTGGTTTGGAAAAGAAAACATGCAATGTCACTCCAACATGTTTCAAAACATGTCCATTAACCCTTGAAACATGCTGGGATTCAACTGCCACATGCAGCAGAGGAGCACCAGTTTGAAAGATGTTGCATCACCACACCCACTTGGATGTGTGTGTGTGGACCATTGTGGTTTGGTAAAGAACACATGAAATTTCACTCCAATATGTGTCCAACCATGTTAAGGAACCGTAGCAACATGCTGGGATTCAACTACGACATGCAGCAGAGGACCATCTTGAAAGATGTTGCATCAAAACACCCACTTGGATGTGTGTGTGTGGCTAGGTGGACCATTGTGGTTTGGCAAAGAACACATGCAATGTCACTCCAACATATGTCCAACCATGTCTAGGAATCCTAGCAACATGCTGGTATTCAACATCCATAGGCAGTGGAGCACCAGCTTGTAAGATGTTACCTCACCAAACCTACCTGGATGTGTGTGTGTGGCCATCTGGATCATTGTGCTTTGGAAAAAACACATGCAGTACTTGGAGCCTTGGAGTGAAAGACACAAAGACTAGTTTGTATTAGTGTAGGACCTTTATCTTGTTCGGCGAGGTCCTTTACCTATAACCCTAGGTTCTGGTTCCTTTATAAACCGGACATGTGGGAGCCTTTAGAGCAGGATTCATAACACCCTCGCACAGCGAACCTATCTATGTAATTCGGTGTATTGCCATTATAGTGATTTATAGCAGGAGTAGAGTTCCGCCATCGATGTGGGACTTGAACCTAGGTAAATTGTGTTACCTCATACCCGCCAAATCTCCACCTTACCCCATGTCTCTAAACACGCACTATGAGGACCCCTCCATGGCGTAATCGTTGGCAATACCACAACAGTTGGCGCCCACCTTGGGGCAAGAGGCGCTGCGAGCTCTACACCGGGCGAGGTCCAAGCTCTTCGCGGGAATCGGCGACAACGTAGCCGTCGTACGCGTTATCTTCTACGACAACATCCCGATCGTCCTTCCAGATGAGTTCTATGTGCCGGCAAAGACAAACCCTATGCATTGCTCCGTCATCCCCTTTGGAGACATCCAAATCTTCATCAGTGAAACTAACTCGGGTCCTAGCTCCCAGGAAGTCGGAAACTCATCAAGACCCGTACAAACCACCTACGGGAAGGATACGTTCACGGAAGAATCTTGGCCGTACCTCTCTCTAGAGTATTGTTGCTCAGATCAGGAACTTTCAAGGCCCACCTAAACCTCCCCTATGCAGGATATAACAGTGGAAGGACCCCGCAAATTCGCTTCGCTTTCCTGACCATTAGAGATGTGAAGGTCACACTTTGTCAGTGTAGTCACCATCTTCGATCTGGCCAGATGCATTCAGAGGGACAGAGAACCTCCCCGTGAATACCTTGCTAGATTGATGGGGGTGAGGGAAACCCTAGAGGTTCAGAGGGACAGAGAACTCGTTTACCACTTCATGGAAGGGCTCACGCCCGGAACACTCCTCCGGCATACCCTCCGAAGACGGCAGGCCGTAGGCCCTCTCACCCATGGTGAGATGGTCGTAATTGTCAATGAATACACGGATGTTGAGGAGAACACCCAAGCTATTCATGGGCCTGAAGCCAGAGGAAATAACAATAACCACCCGCCTCCATCACCCTCCACATCTGCCTTCAATAACATCAAAGACAACTCTGACTCCGTCCTCAACACGCTATACGCCGACATCAATGTGGATGGTGGCAGCTCAGACGCTAACTCGGAGGAATACGATGCTTTTATGAGGGAGATCGAGCAGGAGATGGAGAAGGAAGAACGCGCCAAGAACGCCAACACGTCCCACCAGGTGCTAGTTGCCATTGGGAGCGTGATGGAAGAAGATGGACATGAACCAGAACGTGAGAGAGATCCGCCCACACTTGCGGTTACCAGGGCGGCAGCAGCCAAGAAAGCCGCCGAGCCTCCGGCTCCGGCCAAAGCCATGCCCCCTCCAGTTATCCGCCCGCAGCAGGCATAGAAACTGACCACATCCCCCAGTACTGCCAAGTAGTCAAATCAGCTGCCACCGCCACTGTCAACGTCTGTAGCTGGCAACCCATTAGTTACTCCAGCCGACAAGGTGATCTACAGTGCACTCCTCATTGAACCCATCACCATCGCCCATATCCGAAGCGTTATGGAGCTCGATGAGAAGTGTGTAGCAATCCTAACTGAGGCCAAGTGCATCACAGAACATGGTGCTAAGCTGTACAAAGACATGGCCAAGGAACATCAATCTATCAAGGTGGAAAGAGCTATGGAGGTTGAGTACAAGCAGTTGCTACTAAAGCACAAAGCAAAGAAAGCACTAGCCCACGTCGTCGAAGACCCCAGCATTTGGCGCAAGTTGGGATATGGCGGAACCAAACCGGCAAAAGCCACCCCATACATTGATTCATAGGGGAGGCAAGTAATGCCAACTCTCTCCCTCAACATTGCCGTCTCCAAGACCCTGCTGGAGCAGGACAGGTCGCCAGAAGAAGTTGCTCAAGTATACGTCCTCGTCGCCAAGGCATGCAAGCAACATGAAAAGGCTACCTCGCAGAGGCTTGAGTCCAACCCGGAGCTTTGCCAGTCAACCCTGAACAGCCGTAGAAGGCAAAGATCTCCCTGTGACGAGAGATCCCACATAGTCTCCACGAAGCGAAAATGGAGGGATGCATGCAACAGAGCTGATACCATACCCATATCCTCCGATCATGGAGAAAAGCCTCGCCCTCGTCGATCGATGCCACCCCCGCCATCTTGGTGTCACAAGGAACCACAGCCGCGCCACCGTACAAGCATGCCACTGCCTAGGCGTCCCCAAGTCGGCATCGTTATATGAGACCAGGGCGAGCAACCCCGGCATGCTCGAGACCGTAGCGGCGCTCAAGGACATGGGAGAAAATCCTACAAGGAAGCACCACGTCTAACAAGCAACTGTGAAAGGCGTGAAGAGTCATAAGGAGGGAGCAGCAAGAAGGTTAACCCGCCACCTCCACCACCCCCGTCGCCACCTAGCAGCCATCATGGTGGATGGCATGGTGGATCTCATAAATCGCACCGCAATTCCCTTCCCCATGATGGAAAAGGGAATCAACCAGAGCATTATGACACACGTTCATGGCTGGACAAGATCCAAGAAGCACGGGAGCTCCCATACCTTGGGCCACATTGTTTTGGACCAGTAATACGGGCCATAACCTACCCCCAAGGCCTCTGGATAGACAAGACTATCAAGCCCTATAACGGCACTGCCAGGCCAGCCACATGGTTGTAGGACTACAGCGAAGCGATTTACATCGCACGGGAACCCCAATGTCGCCATCAAGTACCTCCCACTTATGCTTACCGGTACTGCCCGACAATGGATTAACGACTTACTGAAATCAATATGCAATTGGTTGGACATGCATGAAGCGTTCACTAAGAACTTTGAGGGTACGTACAAATATCACCGCACTGTCGGAGACCTACAACGGTGCATACAATAAAAGGATGAAACCTCTCTTTCTTACCTCTCCCACTTGCTGGATATGAAAAATTCCTGCGTAGGGGTGCACGAATAAACCGCTATGTCTGCGTTCATCGATGATCTGGAGAAGGGAACTTTGCTCCAGCATACGTTGAAGTGAAAATAAGACAACAATGAGCTCAACCTCAATGCAATGATCGCCATGGCTAGCGATTTTTCTACTGCTGATGATGACGCGCGCGGATCTTTGCCGGCAATAGCAATCCCTAGCCAAGCCATAAAATCAACAATAACAAGTGGAAGACTCCGCCCGAAGAGAAGCAAAGAGCCGACATGGTCGCCACAACATTCACTAGCACAGGCGGAGGAAGGCAACTTGGTCGTGGATGGGGGCTTGCCACGGTCAGCAGAGGAGTGATTCTACACCCTCAGCACCCCGCGTTCCCCAAACGTACAAAGAGTACGACAACATGCCTTGTTTCATCCACCTCGATGAAAACAACAAAGCCACCCACACCAACCGCCAATACAAGTTTGTCAATGACCTCAAGGAAGACCCTGAGTCCGGCTACAAGCGAAGTCAGAAGAACAAACCCCGTGAAAAGGGCAAAGGGAAGAAGGAGGAGGAGAAGTCCAAGCATTCTAATGATATGGATGAATACATGGAACCCAAGTCTGCCGACAAGGACAAAAGCAAAGGGAAAAAACCCTTCAAGAAGAAGGCTCCAGTCTACCACACTTTACTTGGCACCCCCACCGTCCGGGCCTAGAAAACCTCTCTGAGGATACTAATGGCTACCCTTCCTATGGTTCCCTAGTACGTCAGGTGGTCGGAGATTCCAATCACATGGGATTGGAAGGATCATCTAGATCTTATCCCAACAGATAACCAGTATGCCATGGTCATCAACCCTTTGATTGACGACATAGAGTTTACAAAGTGCCTCGTGGACAGTGGAAGCAGCATAAACATCATGTACTGGGATACACTGCACAAAATGAACTTGACAGAGACCCAACTAAGGAATAGCAACACCGTGTTCCATGGCGTTGTGCCTCGCCGACAAGCTAATTCACTAGGTTGCATCACCCTTCTGGTCGCTTTTGGCGATGTCAACAGTAACGACCAAGAACACATGATCTTCGAAGTGGTGCCTTTCAAGAGCATGTACCACGTCATCTTCGGACAAGACATCTTCCACTCCTTCCTCGCAAGGCCATGCTTTGTCTACAACAAGCTCAAGATACCCAGACCAAACAACATCATCACCATTGACGGAAACTTCACCAAGGCACGAGAGTGTGAGCTCAACGAAGTCGCCTTCGCTGAAGCGGTCCTCTATGGTCAGGAGATAAAGGATATCCAGAGCCAGGTCGATGCCTAAGAGATGCTGACTTCGAAGAAGCAAGTAATTGCTGCCGAAACTGCATTCAAGGCCGCCATCAAGACCAAGCAGGTGGAGCTTGTTGAAGGAGGTTCCTCCAAGACCACCGCCATTGGCATGGACCTAGATCCCAAATAGGAAAGCGTGCTCTTCAAGTTCCTCCATGAGAATAAGGACATCTTCGCCTGGCAACCTGCCGACATGAAAGGTGTACCTAGGGAACTCGCCGAGCACATCTTGCATATTGATCCTAATGCTAAACTAGTGAAACAACCTCTATGATGCTTTGGTGATGAAAGACGAAGGGCTATAGACAAAGAAATAGCTAGGTTACTTAAGGCTGGCTTTATCCAAGAAGTCATTCCCACCCGTTGGGTGCAAAATCCTGTACTTGTCCCCGAAAATGGAACCAATGAATTAAGAATGTGCGTTGATTACATCGGCTTGAACAAAGCGTGTCCGAAGGATCCGTTTGCTTTGCCTCGCATTGACCAAGTCATTGACTTGACGGCTGGCTCGAAACTTCTGTGTTTTCTCGATGCCTACTCAGGTTACAACCAAATCCTGGTGCCAAAGTCAGACCAATTAGCCACTTCATTCACCACACCTGATGGCACATACTGCTATGTCACGATGCCCTTTCGGCTGAAAAATGTTCGTGCTCCTTACCAGCAGATGATGCAGCGCTGCCTACACGACCAAATAGGTCGCAACGTACATGCTTATGTGTACGACATCATGGTAATGTCAAAGAAATCAAATGACCTTATCACCGACTTGCAGGAAACCTTCGACAATCTTCAGAAATACAACATGATGCTTAACCCCAAGAAGTGCATCTTCGGGGTGCCATCCATCAAGCTGTTGGGCTTCAGCATTTCGCATAGTGGAATCGAGGTGAACCCGGAGAAAATCAAGGCCATCCTTGACATCAAACACCCAACATGATTGAATGACATATAGAGGGTCACGGGCTGCGTAGCAGCAGTAAGCCGGTTCATCAGCCGACTTGGACAAATTCGGATGGACGGACGAGGCTGACGCTACACTTCAGGAGTTGAAGATAATACTCTCCTCCATGCCAATGCTGGCGGCACTGGTATCAAGGAATCCTATGTTAGTCTACATGGTGGTAACCAACCGAGTAATGAGCATCGTCATCATGGTGGAGCGCAAGGAGCCAACACATGAATACGGACTTCAGCGACCAGTTTACTACATAAGCGAGGTCTTGACAGAATCCAAGCAGCATTACCCGGACTACCAAAAGATAGCTTATGGAGTTTTCCTTGCTGCACGCAAGCTGAGGCATTACTTCCAGGAGCACCCCATCAAAGTAGTGAGCAAAGATCCACTGTCTGACATCATCAATAACGGTGACACTACAGGAAGAGTGGCAAAGTGGGGCATTGAACATGCCGCCTTTGAAATTACCTACAAGAGATGCAACGCTATCAACTCACAGACATTAGCGGATTTTATTGCAGATTGGACAGAACTGCCAGAAGACACTCCTGTGCGAGAGGAAGAATATTAGGTCATGCACTTTGACAAATCAAAGATACTCAATGGCTTGGGGGCTGGTGTATTACTACAATCACCAACAACGGATATGTTGCAATACGTCATGCAGATCCACTTCAACACTAGCAACAACATGGCGGAGTATGAGGCCCTCATTCATGGACTTCGAGTAGCCAAGGATATTGGCATCAAGCGCATAGTTTGTGGTGGAGATTCTGACTTGGTTGCCCAGCAAGTAGCTGGCACCTGGAACGAACGGAACCATATGATGGCGGCATATCGAGACGAAGTAGACGAGATTTCCAAGTACTTCGATGGCTACGAAGTCAAGTACATCAAAAGGGAGGAAAATGAGGCAGCAGATCTTCTATCAAAGCTTGGATCACCTCGCCGATCAATTCCACCAGTTGTTTTCCTAGAGCATTTGCGAACCCCATCCGTGAAGGGAGTGGACCCCGACAACCCGGATAGAGTGGACTCATTTGTTAACGTAGTAACAGTGACCTCTCCATCTTGGACGAAACCTTTCATGGACTATCTACAAGACATAACTTTGCCTACCAACAAAGTCAAAGGCCGACAATAGTATGAAGAGCAAAAGGCTACATCATCATTGACGGCCAACTATACAAAAGAAATACCATAGGATTTTTCCTTCGATGCGTCTCCCAGCAACAAGGTATTGATATCCTTAGACAAATACATCTCGGAGATTGCGGGAATCATGCCGCTCCCTGATCATTGGTGGCTAAGGCCTTCCGACAAGGATTCTACTGGTTAACTGCTAAGGGGGAGATCGACAATTTGGTACAAACATGTCTTGGGTGTCCGTTCTATGCAAGGCAACCAAATGTTCTAGCTAAAGAATTGCGAACCATATCAATAAGTTGGCCGTTTGAAATCTGGGGGCTAGACATGGTGGGACCTTTGCAAATAGCACCTTGTGGATTTACACACTTGCTAGTAGAAGTGGATAAGTTCACAAAATGGATTGAAGCTAAACCCATTAGAAATCTCGATGGGGCAACATCCCAAAAATTTGTCCAAGATCTAGTGGTGAGATTTTGTCTCCACACAACATCATCACCGACAACGGCAGAAATTTGTCTCCCAGAGAAGTTGAGGAGTACTGTCATGAAAAACGCATCCGCCTTGACTTAGCATCTGCGGAACATCCATAATCTAATGGACAAGTTGAACGGGCCAATGGACTAATTCTGCACAGAATAAAAGCCATGCTTAGAGGCACCGGTACACAGAGCAACTAGAGCCTGGGTGGAGGAATTACCATTTGTATTGTGGAGTTTAAGAAGAACACCCAACAGATCCACTGGCATGAGTCCTTTATTCACGGTTTATGGAGCAGAAGCCATACTACCATCCGACATCCTCCACGATGCACCAAGAGTTGCCGCCTATAGGGAGGATGACGCTGAAGACTCCAGACACTTATCTGTGGACCTACTCGAGGAAGAGCACGTGCCGGCATGCCAGAGATCCGCCATCTACCACCAGAAGCTATGTGGCAACCATAGTCTCCGTGTTAAGCATCACTCATTTAAAGAGGGGGATTTGGTGCTTAGACTCAAGTAGGAGAAATCACAAAAACTATCCCCGCCTTGGAAAGGACCGTTCGTCATAAGCAAAGCATCGCTCAATGATTCCTATTACGTCATTGATATTCGCGAGTTGAAAGATAGGCCTAAAAATCACAAGCGCAAGCAATGTGACTCTGATGATGATTACCCGGAGACAGATCAGCCATGGAACATAGCACAGCTACGTCCCTTTTACACTTAGCATACTTTATATTATGTAATAAATTTCTTATATGATCAATAAAATAAATCATTTGGTTCGCTCATACTCTCTGATTTTTTACCTCCTTTAGTTGTTCATTTTTGGATCATATAAACCATTTACGCGCAAGTTTGCATTTGTACTTGTGAAATTTCTGCCTACGGGCATTAGCTTAAGTTTTCTGGTCTACACGTTTTCTAAAGTATTTATGTGGATTCCGGAGTAGTGTCTTCTCAACACTCAAAGCCAGCAATTTTGCTCTTAGGTTCATGATGGTTCTATTAAGTATCATCACCTGATAACATAGTTCTGTGTTGCGAGTCTTCGGTCTCACAAAAGGTCAAGCATATGAACTAGTATAATGGATAAGCCAACACTTGCTTAAAAATATATATACATGCTGGAAATTGTTAAGTAGCAGGAAACTTGAGTACAAGTTTTTCCACCTTACAAATTCATCAGTTTTTCCACATACACATTGTAGATACACATTTAATATAAACATTGTTTTTACGACTCTGCTGCAGGGGACTTCGTGGTGGCATCATCAGCAATAGGAGAGCCAGGCCAGGAAAGCTCATCAAACACGGAAGGAGATGGGCTAGACTCAGAGGACGCCATGTCATCATCTAGTACCTCAGCAGACATGAATACGTCTGCCTTGACCATCTTGGCAACTCTGGTGTCGTACCCGACAAGGGAGTTCCAAATAGCATCGCTATCGATCTCTTTTCCTTCCGCATCCAGCTTGGGCATGTCAGAGATCACCAGGTCGACGTCAGCATTGATGTAATGTGATTTTACCAAGGACAGGGTCATCCTTGCACCAGCCTAGACGCAAGAGGCTTTCAAGTCCTCGACTTTCTCGGGGGCTCGGCGCAGGATTTCCGAATACTTGGCCACTGAGTCTGCCGCCTTGATATTTACCCCCAAAGGCTAGGCTATCTCCTTGGCCGGAGCGATGGCAGTGTTGACAAAGTTGCCGGCAAGAATAATGCATTCCTTGGGAGCCGGAGCACCTTCACCCAAGTTGGTCATGCCAATGGGAGCTGTGGTTTTCATAAGAAACAAGGATCATGAGTATCATTCCATCAAACATTTGTCCAAGGTACAGAATTGATCAAGACAGAGGAAATATACCGAAGATGCTGTATTTGGCTTGCTTGCATGTCTCCGCCAAGATGCCATGCTCATCCTAAAGTTTCTTGTATGCCTCAAGGCTATGGGAGTTTTTGTCTATGGCATCTTGGTTTTGCTCCTTGAGGCATTCAGTTTCTTCCTTCAGATGCTGCATCTCGTCATCTGCAGACTCTTGAATGACCTTCATTGCCTCCTCGTGTCCTTGAACTGCCTTGCCCTTGAATATCTTCTTTTCACTATCAAGCCGTTGAATATGCTTCGATTTCTCGAAAATGCCCTTGGCCTTCACAATAAGTACAAGAATAATATGAGAACACGAAAGAAATTGACAATGAGCAATAGCCAGGAAAAAGTCGGAAAGAAATAGACTCTTGCTATTCATGATCTCTTCCTTCTGGAAAGATATTTTACCCTTTTCATCATCTAGGTCCGCTTGGTACATTTCATATTTATCATTGGCCTTCTTCCTCCGAGCATTCTCATTCTGTGTAAGTAAAAATATTTAGTCTCTCTTAGAAGCTGCTACCCGGAACTATTTTAGTTTCATCTAGAAGCTCGGGGGCTATAGGATTAAAATTCAAAGACAAGTATGCTACTCTTAGAGCATCTAGCCAGAGATCGACAATTTGGTACAAACATGTCTTGGGTGTCAGTTCTATGCAAGCCAACCAAATGTTCTAGCTGAAGAATTGCGAACCATATCAATAACTTGGCCGTTTGAAATCTGGGGGTTGGACATGCTGGGACCTTTGCAAACAGCACCTTGTGGATTTACACACTTGCTAGTAGAAGTGGATAAGTTCACAAAATGGATTGAAGCTAAACCCATTAGAAAGCTCGATGGGGCAACCTCCCAAAAATTTGTCCGAGATCTAGTTGTGAGATTTTGTCTCCACACAACATCATCACCGACAATGGTAGAAATTTGTCTCTTGGAGAAGTTGAGGAGTACTGTCATGAAAAAGGCATCCGCCTTGACCTAGCATATGTGGCACATCCACAATCTAATGGAAAAGTTGAATGGGCCAATGGACTAATTTTGCACGGAATAAAAGCCATGCTTAGAGGCACCGCTACACAGAGCAACTAGAGCCTGGGCGGAGGAATTACCATTTGCATTGTGGAGTTTAAGAGAACACCCAACAGATCCACTGGCTTGAGTCCTTTATTCATGATTTATGGAGCAGAAGCCGTCCTACCATCCGACATCCTCCACGATGCACGAAGAGTTACCGCCTACAAGGAGGATGACGCTCAAGACTCCAGACACTTACCTATGGACCTACTCGAGGAAGAGCATGTGCTGGCATGCCAGAGATCCGCCATCTACCATCAGAAGCTATGTGGCTACCATAGTCGCTCTGTTAAGGTATCACTCATTTAAAGAGGGGGATTTGGTGCTTAGACTCAAGGAGGAGAAATCACACAAACTATCCCCGCCTTGGAAAGGACTGTTCGTCATAAGCAAAGCATTGCTCAATGGACCTTATTACGTCGTTGATATTCGCGAGTTGAAAGATAGGCCTAAAAATCACAAGCGCAAGCAACGTGACTCCAATGATGATTACCCGGAGACAGATCAACCATGGAACATATCACAGCTACGTCCCTTTTACACTTACCATACTTTATATTATGTAATAAGTTTCTTATAGGATCAATGAAATAAATCATTTGGTTCGCTCATACTCTCTGGGTCTTTTACCTCCTTTAGTTATTTATTTTTGGATCATATAAACCATTTGCACGCAAGTTTGCATTTGCACTTGTGAAATTTCTGCCTATGGGCATTAGCTTAAGTTTTCTCGTCTACACGTTTTCTAAAGTATTTATGTGGATTCTGGAGTAGTGGCTTCTCAACACTCAAAGCTAGCGATTTGCTCTTAGGTTCTTGATGGTTCTATTAAGTATCATGACCTGATAACATTGTTCTGTGCTGCGAGTCTTCTGTCTCACAAAAGGTCAAGCATATGAACTAGAATAATGGATAAGCCAACACTCGCTTAAAAATATATACATGCTGCAAATTGTTAAGTAGCAGGAAACTTAAGTACAAGTTTTTCCACCTTACAAATTCATCAGGTTTTCCACATACACACTGTAGATACACATTTAATACAAACATTGTTTTTACGACTCTGCTGCAGGGGACTTCATGGTGGCATCATCAGCAATAGGAGAGCCAGGCCGAGAAAGCTCATCAAACTTGGAAGGAGATGGGCTAGACTCGGAGGATGCCATGTAATCATCTAGTACCTCAGCAGGCATGAAGAAGTCCGCCTTGACCATCTTGGCAACTCTGGTGTCGTACGCGACAAGGGAGTTCCAAATAGCATCGCTATCGATCTCTTTTCCTTCCTCATCCAGCTTGGGCATGTTAGAGGTCACCAGGTCGATGTTGGCATTGTCGTAATGTGATTTTACCTATAACAGGGTCATCCTTGCACCAGCCCGGACGCAAGAGGCTTTCAAGTCCTTGACTTTCTCGGCAGCTCGACGCAGGATTTCCGAATACTTGGCCGCTAAGTCTATCGCCTTGATATTTATCCCCAAAGGCTAGGCTATCTCCTTGGCCTGAGCGATGGCAGTGTTGACAAAGTTCCTGGCAAGAATAATGCATTCCTTGGGAGCCGGAGCACCTTCACCCAAGTTGGTCATGCCAATGAGAGTTGTGGTTTGCATAAGATACAAGGATCATGAGTATCATTACATCAAACATTTGTCCAAGGTACAGAATTGATCAAGACGGAGGAAATATACCGAAGATCCTGTATTTGGCTTGCTTGCATGTCTCCGCCAAGATGCCATGCTCATCCTAAAGTTTCTTGTATGCCTCAAGGCTCTAGGAGTTTTCGTATGTGGCATCTTGGTTTTGCTCCTTGAGGCATTCAATTTCTTCCTTCAGACGCTGCGTCTCGGCATCTACAGACTCTTGAAGGACCTTGATTGCCTCCTCGTGTCCCTTAACTGCCTTGGCCTTGAATATCTTCTTTTCACTATCAAGCCCTTGAATATGCTTCGATTGCTCGATAATTCCCTTGGTCTTCGCAATAAGTACAAGAATAATATGAGAACACGGAAGAAATTGACTATGAGCAATAGCCAGGAAAATGTCGGAAAGAAATAGAATCTTGCTATTCGTGATCTCTTCCTTCAGGAAAGCTATTTTACCCTTTTCATCATCTAGGTCCGCCTGCAACTTGTCATATTTATCATTGGCCTTCTTCCTCCGAGCATTCTCATTCTGTGTAAGTAAAAATATTTAGTCTCTCTTAGAAGCTTCTACCCGGAACTATTTTAGTTTCATCTAGAACCTGAGGGGCTATAGGATTAAAATTCAAAGACAAGTATGCTACTCTTAGAGCATCTAGACAGAACTTTTTTTAGTTTCATCTAGATGCTCGGGGGCTACACTATCAAGTTATACTCTTAGTTCTTTGGAGCACTCAAGCCAATAACTATTGTTTATCTACCTAAGAGATCGGGGGCTACAGAGGGATATCTTATACGTTAAATGGAAAAGTTTAAAGAATTACAACAATAATAACTTTGAGATTGGTGGCCAGATTAGTATATGCAGTGTGGAAGATGTCGGCATTGTTATACACTGCATCCGCCTTCTAGATAAAATCGTCCAGGCTCAAAGTCGTAGCCATCGGAGGAAGTGGCATAGTAGAAGCCAGAGGCATGGATGAAGCTCTAGCCGACTGTCGTGTTGCTATGACAGTGGAAAGCGTAGAATCTCCCGACTTGTCAGGTGCCGATGTTGCTGTTGCTGCCTCTGCCCCCCTCATCAGCTCTTTCCCTTTCTTGGAAGCATCCTTAGACGGAGCTTCAGCCACTTTGGAGGAAGTACTCTCCTGTGTTACCTGTCCACTAGGAGCAACATCCATGCCGGTAGAATCTAAGACATCAAAGTTTGGATTGATATCTGTCTCCGTGGCGGAGGTCTCAGGAATGGCGAGGGACAAAGGCCCAGTGGGGCCAGTAGCAGGCTTGACGGCAGGATTTAGAGGAGCAGTGGCGGGAGAGGGATTGGCGGCCATGTCCTTGGTCAACATATCGCGATTTTTTTCCTAGAACCTTTGGAGGATCGCTTCAAGCTAACACCAGCTTTCCTTCTGAAATGTATGTAGTATAAGTACATGAGTTGAATAAGGTGTGAGATACTATAAAAGCCGGAGAATGAGTGCACTTACTCCACGGTAGGAGCCTTAGTCAAGGGGATGCCGGTGGATCTCTTCTTCTCCGCCTCTAAGGCGGTAGAGGATCGTCTAGAGACTTCACTCTCCTATTTCTTCCTCTTCTTGGCCTTAGCAACAGCGTTAGAGGTGGAGCTCTTCTGCTTTCGTGCTGCTGGAGCTAGGTGGTACTTGGGGGTGTCATCGTCGGACACCATCTGGATATCCTTCATCTTGGGATCATAGACCTGGAAGGCCATCTGATCATCCGCTAAGGTCGCCAGCTAGGAAACAAAAGGTGTGTTGGACTGATAACTTCAAGATGGAAAAACCTTAGAGTATATACGTAAAGAGCAACAAAGTAAATAGAAGCTACCTCTAGGCACTTGCCGCATTAGGACATGTCATAGGTGATCTTGAAGCCATGCTTCATGTCCTTCATATTGACCATGTCCTTAAGCCAGAGCATGATGGTGTCGTTGGAGAAGTTATCCCGCGAAATTCGCATGGGATCCTTTCTGTCCTTGGAGTACATGCACATTAGCTCAGCGCGGTGCTACAGAAGCTGGATCCATCTAGTGAACCAGCACATGGCCAGGTCCAAGCCCGCGAAACCTCTTTCTACAAGCCATTCGATCCGCCTTACGGCGTGATTGGCTTCTTTGTGAGATGGAAGGGAGGTAGGGGACCTCCAGGTGGGTGCTTCGGCGGACGCTCCATCGACAAAGTCAGATACATCTCAAGTCGGTCAGGCAGAGGAATGCCTGGGCCATAGAAGTATGTGCGCTGCCAGTTCTTGCAGGATTCATGACCAACGATGTCGGGGAAGCGTCGGCTAGGCTGAATCTTAAAGCTAATTGTTCTGCATATCCGCAGCTCATCCTTGGATTCTACAGACTCTCTCTTGATGGTAAAAAAGTAAACAAACAGATCTAACATAGGTTTGATTCCTAGGCACCCTTCGCACATAGCTATGAAATTTCTAAGTACGAGGATGTTGTTGGGAGAGAGATTGTGGGGAAGTACACGGAAACAGCAAAGTACATCCAGAAAGAAATCAGAGACTGGCAGGCTTATGCCACGTACCAGCTGAGCTTTGAGATACACATTCTCTCCAACTTGGGGAGAAGGGGTCACCTCGTCGGCCGACGCCGGCTGCCAGACCAAACCCTCCGTCGCGGGGAGGTACCCCTCAGTGATGAGTTCTTACAAATCTTCGGCGGAGAGGTCAGAGACCCTCCACACTCCTTTGTGGGAGTCGCTATCTTCTTCAGCAGCTTCTGGCACCGTCCTTCGTTCGTCATCGCCGGTGGTTTCCACCATGGCAGTGACAGGGACGACGACCCCTCCGATGGGACCGTCACTCCCTAGGATAGCTCCGTTGTAGCGTCGGGAGTCACCACCGTCGAAGGAGCAGAGCTGCTGGAGGCCATTGTGTAGATGGAGAAGATGGATAAAAGGGCAAGCTATGGCTAGGGTTTTCCCTTGAGGAGCTTGAACAGCCATGTGGCTGGAGGAAGACGAAGACATAGGGGAGAATGCGGGTAAAAGAAAATAATCTGACTGTAGTCAAAATATATAGGCCTAGTGTCAAGATTCATGCAGAAAGATCCAACGGGCGAAGTGTTGCCAACGTGGAGATGAGCGTGCGTGGTAATTTCGCCATGTCCTCCATCTTTGTTGCGTTACCGTTTCAGATTTCGCGCGCGTAAAAATAGCTAATGATTAATTCCTTGCCTTCTATGCATTTCAAGGTAGCGTAGGTTGTACCCTACGGCATCCTCCTGACAGTTGGAGTGGAGAGGTCACGTCTGAAGATTCCATGAAAGACATACGGTGTCCGGCTAAGGAAATGAAGACTCAAGAAATCTCCGGCTACATTGCAAAGCCGGAGAGGATTGCGGGGTTCTTTGGGAGATCTTTGAGATATTTCTTGACGGATTGCCAGCATCACATAGACGGAGCATTCAATACTACAGGGCAAGACGACGCTCGTGTTCAAAGTCCTCTGGGGGCTACTGTTGGGGTTATGCTAAATGGGTATCCTCATAGCATGTCTCGAATCTGGCTAGCCCGGGTGGCCCACAGTTGGTAGCAAGGCCTATGTCCTGTTGGGCGGACCAGTTAGACGGATCCAGAAGGGAGGCCCATGCCGGATAAAGGAAGGCTACGTAGGAGTCACTGACGTACTCGGAGCCTTGGAGTGCAAGACACGAAGACTACTTTGTATTACTGTAGGACTATTTACCTTGTCCGACAAGGTCCTTTCCCTGTAACGCTAGGTTCTAGTGCCTTTATAAAGCGGACCAGTGGGACCCTTTAGGGCACGATTCATAACGCCCTCGCACAACGAACCGATCTCTCCAACTCAGAGTACTACTATTAGAGTGGTTTATAGCAGGAGTAGAGTTCCGTGACCGTTGTGGGACTTGACCTGGGTTAACTATGTTACCTCGTACCTGCCAACTCTCCGCCTTACCCCACGTCTCAAAACATGCACTATGGGGACCCCTCCATGGCATACTCGTCGGCAATACCACAACAACCAGTTTTAAAGAGCTTGCATCACCACACCCACATGGATGTGTGTGCGTGGCCATGTGGATCATTGTGGTTTGGAAAATAACACATGCAATGTCACTCCCACATGTTTCCAAACATGTCAAGGAAACCTAGCAACATGCTGGGATTCAACTGCCACATACAGTAGCGCACAAGTTTGAAATATGTTGCATCACCACACCCACTTGGATGTGGGTTTAGCCATTTGTCTCATTGTGCTTTGGAAAATAACACATGCAATATCAGTCCAACATGTGTCCAACTATATCTAGGAACCATAGCAACATGCTGCGATTCAACGTCCACATGTAGTGGAGCACCACTTTGAAAGAGGTTGCATCGCCACACCCATTTGGATGTGTGTGTGGACATGTGGATCATTGTGGTTTGGAAAACAACACATGCAATGTTACTCCAACAAGTGTCCAACCATGTCCAGGAACCCTAGCAACATGCTGGGATTCAAATGTCACATGCAGTCGAGCAACAGTTTGAAAGATCTTGCATGACCACACCCACTTGGATGTGTGTGTATCCGTGTGGATCATTGTGGCTGGCAGTGGAGCACCAAATAGAAATATGTTGCATCACCAAACCCATTTCGATGTGTGTGTGGACATATGGATCATTGTGGTTTGGAAAAGAACACATGAAATGTCACTCCAACATGTGTCCAACCATGTCCAAAACCATAGGAACATGCTAGGATTCAACTGCCACATGCAGTGCAACACTAGTTTGAAAGATGTTGCATCACCACACCCACTTGGATGTGTGTGTGTGTACGTGGCCATGTGGTCATTGGGGTTTGGAAAAGAACACATGCAATGTGACTTCAACATGTGTCCAACCATGTCTAGGAACCCTAGCAACATGCTGGGATTCAACTACCACATGCAGTGTGATGTCTGCAAGAGCATAGATCGGTTGTAGCTAGCTTCGAAGTTCATATATCAATGCCACAAGGAGCCCAAAGGTAAGTGTTTATTGGTGAAGTCTCTGTCACAGCCGAAGTTGTTACAGGTCTTCGAGTGAATTGACTGCAAGTGTTGAAATAAGAATGGGATTTTGATTAAATGTGATAGATTTAAATAGAACTAAAATGTACACTTCAAAAATATAATGCATAAAAGTAAAAAACAACTTTGCTTGTTTGTTGTTTCCTGTAGATGGTGAAAGAAGGCGCGGGAAGATTTAGTTCATGGTGATAGTGACAGTGCCAGGTGGACGAGTTGTAAATGTAACAATTATAATCTTATAGATATATGTGTAGGTGAGCAACCCATAATTAGCCGGAACACCTCTTGGTAGATTTCATCCCAACTTCAATAATCCTACTATCCTCCTACCAAAACGATGGTCAGACACTAGACGATTAAGACCCCTCAGGTTGCTTAGCAACTAAGCTCCTTGGATCAGACTAATTCAATAAGCACAGTGGTTACTTGTTATCCTCGAGTCAACTAGCTTTCCATTGATATCCCCATGTCACCCGGGGGTCACCGGTCCACTAGCGTACAAGATCTTATCTATGTAGAACAAAGTATCATGTTGTTTGGGCCCTTAATTTGACAACAAGCATTAGGCATCCCACAGATAGTCAAGCACACATAATATAGTAATTAGAATCAATCACAAACTAATGGAAAATATATGAAGGCACAACACGTCTCACCAATCCCCTTCCCATGCCCAAGGGAATTAATCACACATGAGAGAAGAAAGGATCATCAATATAATCAAATAAAGGGAATTCGTCTTAGTATTACCGTGGAGATCCACAATAAGAATAGAAAAATATCCAACAGAGTTGTCCCTTTTGACAAAACAGAGGCGGTGGCAACTATACGGCGGGAACTATACGAACGAAAAAATATCCTGCCGTAGTTGCTCGTTAAAGCTTTTGTGAGCTCCCCTTGCGTGCTTCTAAAGTGAAACTTGCTTGTTTTCTCCAGAATATTGTATTTCTCTAGTTAAATCCTTTTGTGGACGTTTAGAACCTGAAACACATATTAAAAACCAAGTTTACTTTGCTACCGGAGTATTATCGTTAGGTAAAGGCAGAAAACAATCAAGTCCGGGAGAAAACCACCACTAAAAGCCATCAAAATGTGTTGAATCTCACAACTATCAAAGTGGAGCACCGTTTTGAAAGAGGTTGCATCAACCCACCCACTTGGATGTGTGTGTGTGTGTCCATGTGGATCATTGTGGTTTCGAAAATAACACATGCAATTTCACTCCAACATGTTTCCAAACATGATCAGGAACCCTAGCAATTTGCTGGATTCAACAGCCACATGCAGTGGAGCACCAGTTTGAAAGATGTTGAATCACCACTCCCACTTGGATGTGTGTGTAGCAATTTGGCTCATTGTGTTTAGGAAAATAACACATGCAGTATCACACCAACATGTGTCCATCCATGTCCAGGAACCCTAGCAACATGCTTCGATTCAACTGCCACCTACAATGGAACACTAGTTTGAAAGAAGTTGCATCACCACACCGACTTGGATATATGTGTGTGGCCATTTGTATCATTGTGGTTGGCAAACAACACATTCAATGTCACTCCAAAATGTGTCAAACCATGTCCAGGAACCCTAGCAACATGCTGGGATTCAACCACCACATGTAGTAGAGGACCAGTTTGAAAGTTGTTGCATCATCACACCCACTTGGATGTGTGTGTGTGGCTTTGTGGATCATAGTGGTTTGACAAAGAACACATGCAATGCCACTCAAACATGGTTGGAACATGTCTCCAACCATATCTAGGAACCCTAACAACATAGTGGGATTCAACTTCTACATGAAGTGGAGCACCAGTTTGAAAGATATTGCATCACCACACCCACTTGGATGTGTCTGTGGCAATGTGGATCATTGTGGTTTGGAAAATAACACATGCAATTTCACTCCAACATGTGTCCAACCATGTCCAGGAACTCTAGCAACATGCTGTATTCAACTGCCACATGTAGTGGAGTACCGGTTTGAGAGATGTTGCATCACCACACCCACTTGGATGTGTGTGTGGATCATTGTGGTTTGGCAAAGAACACATGAAATTTCACTCCAACATGTGTCCAAACATGTCCAGGAACCCTAGAAACATGCTGGGATTCAATTGCCACATGTAGTGGAGAACCAGTTTGAAAGATGTTGCATCACCACACTCACATGGGTGTGTGTTTGTGGCCATGTGGATCATTGTGGTTTGGAAAATAACACATGCAATGTAACTCCAACATGTGTCCAACCATGTCTAGGAACCCAAGCAACATGTTGGGATTCAACTGCCACATGCAGTGGTGCACTAGTTTGAAAGAGGTTACATCACAACATCCACATGGGGGTGTGTGTGGCCATGTGGATCATTGTTGTTTGGCAACGAACACATGCAATATTAGTCCAACATGTGTCCAACCATGTCTAGGAATCCTAGCAACATGCTAGGATTCAACTGCCACCTGTAGTGGAGCACCAGTTTGAAAAATGTTGCATCTGCAGACCCACCTGGTTGTGTATGTGTGCCCATATGAATCATTGTGGATGGCAAAGAACACATGCAATGTCACTCCAACATGTGTCCAACCATGTACATGGACCCTAGCAACATATTTGGATTCAACTGCCACATGAAGTGGAGCACTAGTTTGAATGATGTTGCATCACCACACCCACTTGGATGTGTGTGTGGCCATGTGGATCATTGTGGTTTGGAAATGAAAACATGCAATGTCACTCCAACATGTGTCCAACCATGTCTAGGAACCCTAGCAACATGCTAGGATTCAACCGCCACATGTATTGCAGCACTATTTTGAAAGATGTTGCATCACCACACCCACTTGGGTGTGTGGGCGTGTGTGGATAATTGTGGTTTGGGAAAGAACACATGAAGTGTCACTCCAAAATGTGTCCAAACATGTCCAGGAACCCTTGCAACATGCTGGGGTTGAATTGCCACATCGAGTGGAGAACTAGTTTGAAATATGTTGCATCACCACACCCACTTGGATGTGTGTCTGGCCATGTGGATCATTGTGGTTTGGAAAACAACACCTGCAATGTCACTCCAACATGTGTCCAACCATGTTCAACCTATAGAGACTCAGAAAAAACTGGCGGCTATTAGAGAGGGATAAGAAAGACCTATTCGGAACCACCTGATACTAATACCATTCATACCCATCCTGGTATTCCCCCTCGAGACCAAACGAGGAAGTCAAACCGAGGAACTCACACAGTTGGCAGTTTTATTCATTCCATTATAGTTGCAGCACTTACTAGTCAGATATAGATATCATGAGTCATCCTGATAGTATAAGTAGTGGGCAGTTTTAGTTAACCATTCAGTGGTAGTTGCGGTACTTACTAGTCAGATACAATTAGCATGTGATATCCCAACCCAGCAGTTGTTGGCACTTTTATTTCATTCCATTGGAGTTGCGGTACTTACTAGGAAGATATAACAAGACACGAGGAACCCCAGCTCCACCAGTCGTTGACATTATTAATATCCATTCCGTTATAGTTGAATCTGATTACTAGTCACATATTAAGTCAAATTTCTAGTACTACTTTAGTTATGGTTGTCTATGATCGAGATATTATGCTCCGAGTCGTCCTTAACCGTGGACACGGCTTTCAGAAAGATTTACACTGCAGGGGTGCACAAATAGCAACACACACTCGATCAACCTCGAAAAAACCAAATCAAAACCCAACGAGGCTTTCACGACAAAGCAATCATAGGATTCATAAAATATTTCAGGGGGCCACCCCACTAAGCTACCCGCAACGAAGTTGGCCGGCTCCGAGATGGACCCAGGCTTTGTGTCAATGGCTGTAAACGACCGGGAACCCGAAAGTGTGACTAGGCTTGTCGATACCGCGAAAACATTCTACGATCCAAAACAGTACAGGTGCTCCACGCACAATCTTAAATAAAACAGTAAAGCATGGCATAAGTACAGGATAGTAATAAAGCCCCAAACTACTTTGTGGCCCCAAGAAATAGAAATGAATCAAGCTCTGGCTAAGGGGGATTCATAGACTCTCCCGTATGTGGATAGTGCGAATAGTCAAGGAACAGGTACCAGGTACTCGGGGCCTACGGGACACAAGTGGACATGAAAACCAAATAGCATATATTGTCCACCGGTGCCTCTTTCATTAGTTATCCCAACAATTTAATAGTTGTATTTAAAGTCATGATCAACTCCACCGTAAACATCTGCCAGCATTCCAACAACTGTGGTACTGGACAACATGAGATTGCACCTGAGCAAACAACTACGACTCGCAAGGCCAGCTATCTACCAAACACAGGTAATAGGAGGTGTCCAAGGCAATATAGAGGATGCACGGGATATAACTGGTGTACGGAAATTAAAGCATCGCGACACGGATAGCAATAGATCAACAAGAGGAAATAAAGACTATAAATGCAAAAATAGGTAGAAAGGGGGAGAATGCTCGCCTGGGAAACACTACCAAAGTTTCATATCCGGAGAACTTATCGATATTCGCATCAACTCATCGGCCTAATCCGCGAAGAAGCAAACATTAGAACAAACACCGGATGCACTATTTAATACTACGGCAAAAGATCCGGCATGATTATGATATGATGCAGATGCAGTGCAATTAGGGAGTATTAAGCGGAACCGGGGCCCCGACAATTAATTAGAAGCTTCATGTTATTTTGCTACCCCACAATTTAAATGTTGTATTAACAAGGCAAAACATGGCATCGGTTCGCTACACAAATTTAAATGGAGTCCGGAATAAGACTAGAATAGCCTTCATATAGACTCCATATTTAATTTAGGTGATTCCTCGAAATAGCCCCAAACACCCACAATATGCATGTAAGTATGAATGATTTAATATGCAACAACTATATATAGCATTTATAAAATAGAGGCTCGGATAGGGGTCACACATAGGGAACTCGGCGATCTTGGGTTGGGTCTTCGGGTTCGGGTTCGGGTTCGGGGTTTCTAGGGTCTTGGTCATCGGATTCGTGAAGGTCATGGCGGTTCCATCCAATCCATGAAGGAGATCTTGTCACTTGGTGTCTGAGGGCCCTACAATCTTGCTAAGATGATCTTGGAAACACGGTCAACAGAGTTGGGTATATAGCAGTGCTGCATCAACACCGGAGTAGTACCGTGACATCAGTGGAACCACGGCCGCTAGAAAGACGAAACAAAGGATCGGTACAGGCACTACCTGAATAACCACTATACACATACAAAAAATGGCCACGGACGCACAGGCATGGGCGAAGACGATGTATGGAATGACACCGGCATTGACCTTGGATGGGGATGGGCTCGCTGAGGCACACACGAGATTGCAGGAGAGCCTAACGACGGGGTATCTGGGGCGGTACCAGCGACACATACGAGGTCGTCGGCCTATAGAAGGCAGGGTCGCAGGCGACAGGGACGGCTCGAGGGGGCGGAGCAGGGCACCACCATGAGCACAGGGAGGTAGTACGGGGATGACCCGAGGATGAACTTGAGGCGGCGTGGCGCAAACCGGTCCAGAGAGGAGGCGGATGTGGCAATGGGCTGCGCTGCAGGGAGCAGGACCGCCGGCGTTGTCCTTGGCAGCGGGGCTCTGGTCGAGGGAGGCAAAGCTAGCGTGGCAGTGACGTGATGCGACCGGGGCGAGGCCCAACTTGGGGAGGTAAGGGCGCCGGCGAGGGTGGTGAACGGCGCCAGCGGAGAGAGACGCGGCAGCAGCGGGGTTCGCACAGCGTGAGGTAGAGCCGAGCGACGTGAGGTCGCTGCTAGTAGGGTAAGGTGTGCGAGAGGGGTGAGGGAGGTCGTGGCCAAGCAGCCCTAGCGACGCACGCGTGGTGCCTGAGAGGGGCGAGGTGAGGAGGCCGGCGGTGGCACTCTGGAGCGAGGCGAGATGGTTAGGTGCGATGGGGGACAGGATATGGATCGTGGCAGGGAGCGTGTCGGTGCGTACGGCCAGGCGGGGAGTGGGCCGTGTCAGGCAGGTGGGGTGAGGGTCGCGTGAGGAACCGGTTGCAGACGGTTTTTGTGCAGGGTGGGCGACCGTCCGTGCTGGGCATAGGGCAGGATCGCGAGCGTGTAACGCGTGCGGTGTGCCGGCCATCTAGGACATGTTGGGTCCAAGGGAGGGGTTAGGTACCTGGGTAGTTGTGGGGTTAGTGAGCGTGGTGGCGTGCGCGCTGGGTGGGGCTGCAGGCGCTGGTGTGGCACGAGGTTGGCGGCAGGGTGTAGTGTGTGGCGGCGGGGTAGGTGGGGTGAGGATTGGTCGGCAGCAGGGTGTGGCTTTCGTGTAGGAAGCTAGGGTTTGGGCAGGGGGGTGGTAGGTGGCTGCTGGTTGGGCCTTTTGGGCCTGGCCGGTGGCTGCCTCCCCCACTGAAAATATTATTTTTTTATTTAACTTTTAAAATATTTTATAAATAGTTTTTAGACAAATAAAATATCCAGGAAGACCTAGTTTTATGATTTGAAATTAAAGGAGGGCTAATTAGAAAACAAAATAGGATTTTTGCAAAGTACTTTTATGAACAAACATGCATGATGATGTCATGATGATGTCATGAAGTAGAAACAACGAGCGATTTGATGGTAGTGGTTTTAGCGGGGTGCTACAATTCGACACCACTAACAATGCATCTCGCCCACGAGATCCGCCTCGTGGTACTGGGAAGAAGGTCGGCGATCTGAATCTTCTCGCTTCGTGTAGATCCTCGCGACACCACTAACAAGAGGTCGTTATCCGTGATCGTCGAGAGAACACTCCGGGAACAAAGGGCGAAGGTAGAGGTATCAACAAATAAAGCCACCTCTAGCTTCCGTGGACGGAGTAAAATTGCTTGATCCACCGATTCGATGTACAAAAGTGCACAGTGAGAGGCGGGTAGGGTGATCAGTCCAACCCGTACACAAAGCATCCTTCTGTAAATGAATCGCAGAATCGTGCAACCAACTCTCGGGATTTAGACTAAAGATCTTCACAAGCGGTGTTCGGAACAAGAGGGGTGATGCAGGATCTTCATCGGATCTGGCGTAGATGATGTCGTCGCATCGGAAAACACCGGAAGGCACGAGAAGGAACAAAGAGAAGTCCAACAGATGAAGGATTCCTCAGATAGCATGAAGACCGGATGTAGAAGCACGATTACCAAAGGAGGAAGTGAAACCCTGAAGGTACGACGAAAACCCAACCACGAGAATTCCTGGACTCGAATAAAGATAAGAGAGCAGATTCAAAACACGCAAAGGTAAGAGGAGAACAACAGAGGGATAAGGAGTAAAATCAGACCTAATCAGATCTATCCAACCATTTTTGCAAATAGTTTTGACACTCTAGATCGTTCGTTATCTAGGTCGTCCTACAGGCTAGACCAGTGGGGTATCGTAACTTCTGAGCTCTGATACCACTCTGTAACACCCTCGAATCGGCCCTATGCAAGTTTTAGCCCTTTCCGCCAAACCCGCATAGAAACGATTCGAGGACGCCCACCAGGCACTTTCGTGCGGGTGGAAAACGAAGTAATACCATTACACAACAGTCCTCGATGGGACCCACAGAACAGATATATATACAACAGCGACTCCATGAGTCAAGAATACAGATATAATATACAAAGATCCAAATCACCTCGAAACGATAGAGCGTCCGACTACGGACAAGATGCAAATGGGGCTAAGAGCCCTGTAGAATAACCAATGGCGTCCATAACCCTGCCCAGGCCAAGCCGGAAGGGTAACCTTGCTAACGACGTCGACCTCAAACCTGCTAAAACAAAAGGGGTGCCGACAAAGGGCAAAGGAAAAAGAGGAGCGTCAGTACTGAGGCCAGTACACGGCGAGGCTAGAATTCGGCGGCTCTCACCTACATAGGTATGGTGGAATGAAGCGGCAGGGCAGCAGCAATAAACAACCTATAGAGACTCAGAAAAAACTGGCGGCTATTAGAGAGGGATAAGAAAGACCTATTCGGAACCACCTGATACTAACACCATTCATACCCATCCTGGTATTCCCCCTCGAAACCAAACGAGGAAGTTAAACCGAGGAACTCACACAGTTGGTAGTTTTATTCATTCCATTATAGTTGCAGCACTTACTAGTCAGATATAGATATCATGAGTCATCCTGATAGCATAAGTAGTGGGTAGTTTTAGTTAACCATTCAGTGGTAGTTACGGTACTTACTAGTCAGATACAATTAGCATGTGATATCCCAACCCAGCAGTTGTTGGCACTTTTATTTCATTCCATTAGAGTTGCAGTACTTACTAGGCAGATATAACAAGACACGAGGAACCCCAGCTCCACCAGTTGTTGGCATTTTTAATATCCATTCCGTTATAGCTGAATCTAATTACTAGTCACATATTAAGTCAAATTTCTAGTACTACTTTAGTTATGCTTGTCTATGATCGAGATACTATGCTCCGAGTCGTCCATAACCGGGGACACGGCTTTAAGAAAGATTTACCCTCCAGGGGTGCACAAATAGAAACACACACTCGATCAACCTCAGAAAAACCAAATCAAAACCCAACGAGGCTTTCACGACAAAGCAATCACAGGATTTATAAAATATTTCAGGGGGCCACCCCACTAAGCTACCCGCAACGAAGTTGGCTGGCTCCGAGACAGACATAGGGTTTGTGTCAATGGCTATAAACGACCGGGAACCCGAAAGTGTGACTAGGCTTGTCGATACCGCGAAAACATTCTAAGATCCAAAACAGTACAGGTGCTCCACGCACAATCTTAAATAAAACAGTAAAGCATGGCATAATTACAGGATAGTAATAAAGCCGCAAACTACTTTGTGGCCCCAAGAAATAGAAATGAATCAAGCTCTGGCTAAGGGGGATTCATAGACTCTCCCGTATGTGGATACTGCGAATAGTCAAGGAACAGGTACCAGGTACAAGGGGCCTACGGGACACAAGTTGACATGAAAACCAAATAGCATATATTGTCCACCAGTGCCTCTTTCATTAGTTATCCCAACAATTTAATAGTTGTATTTGAAGTCATGATCAACTCCACCGTAAGTATCTGTCAGCATTCCAACAACTGTGGTACTTGACAACACGAGATTGCACCTGAGCAAACAACTACGACTCGCAAGGCCAGCTATCTACCAAACACAGGTAATAGGGGGTGTCCAAGGCAATATAGAGGCTGCACGGGATATAACTGGTGTACGGAAATTAAAGCATCATGACACGGATAGCAATATATCAACAGGAAGAAATAAAGACTATAAATGCAAAATAGGTAGAAAGGGGAGAATGCTCGCCTGGGAAACACTACCGAAGGTTCATATCCGGAGAATTTGTCGATACTCGCATCAACTCATCGGCCTAATCCGCGAAGAAGAAAACATTAGAACAAACACCGGATGCACTTGGTGTCCGAGGGCCCTACAATCTTGCTAAGATGAACTTGGAAACACGGTCAACAGAGTTGGGTATATAGCAGCGCTGCATCAACACCGGAGTAGTACCGCGACATTAGTGGAACCACGTCCGCTAGAAAGACGAAATAAAGGATCGGTACAGGCACTACCTGAATAACCACTCTACACATACAACAAATGGCCACGAACGCGTAGGCATGGGTGAAGACGATGTATGGAATGACACCGACATTGACCTTGGATGGGGATGGGCTCTGTAACTACCTCGGTGAATTACGCTCTTAGTTAATGCCTAGATGATCGAAAGTGGTTAAAATAGTACGGTGGGGCCCAGGGCCACTCACGGTAGACCTTTCGGCCGTCCTAACCACTTTCAAACAACGGGACAAGAACGAGCGGCGTAATCGGCAGGCGAAGGGATCAACTACATACACAAGTGAGTATGTATGCAAGCCACATACAACAGTACATCAGAGCCATTCCATCTAAAAGAAATAGAAATATTGCAACGCCATACGGCAAGATCCAAATATCCTAGATAGATATAATAATTTAGGATAGCTCCTCATACATCACACATCAGAGAATCAGGCGGAAGCGGAAACAAGATCCGAGTACGGATAAGAAGCAAATTGGCATAAGATGCCCCATAAATAAACACATCCCGCCCACAGATCACACGGATCCCCGTTCCCGGAATCTCTACACCAAATGATCGTTGCCAACATCATCTGACTCTTCCACCCAGTATCCATCTTGCGGGTACACCTGTTCATCTGAATCAACAATTTATCGTGTGAGACCCTAGGGGTACTCAGCAAGTCTTTATGCCACTAAAGGGGACACAACCTGGGGTGACGCAATTGCAGCAAAAGATAATACCTAACAATTCTATAGAGACTCGCTAACCTTCCGCCTAACCAATGATAGACGGAAGTCCGTGAATTAAGATCAACCGTTATAACAGTATAGTTAACAGATCCATCCTCCTCCTCGCTTACCAACGAGGAAGCGGACGAACAACCCCCATCATCCGTTGGCAGTTTTTATTATCCATTCCATGAGTATTGCGCTATTTACTAGTCAAGTACTTAGTCAAATTAAAAGCGGTACTTTAGTTATACTTGTCTATGATCGAGAAACTGTGCTCCAAGTCGTCCATAACCGCGGACACGGCTTTCAGAAAGATTTACCCTGCAAGGGTGCACGAATAGCAACACACACTCGATCAACCTCGGAAAAACCAAATCAAAACCCAACGAGGCATTCACGACAAAGCAATCACAGGATTCAGAAATATTTCAGGGGGCCACCCCATTAAGCTACCCGCAACGAAGTTGGCCGGCTCCGAGACGGACCCAAGGTTTGTGTCAATGGCTGTAAACGACTGGGAACCCGAAAATGTGACTGGGCTTGTCGATACCGCGAAAACATTCCACAATCCAAAACAGTACAGGTGCTCCGCGCACAATCTTAAATAAAGCAGTAACATGGCATAAGTACAGAATAGTAATAAAGCCCCAAACTACTTGTGGCCCCAAGAAATAAGAATGAATCAAGCTCTGACTCAGGGGGGTCCATAGGCCTCCCGGATGTGGATAGTGCGAATAGTCAAGGAACAGGAATCAAGTACTCGGGGTCCTACGGGACACAAGTGAGCATGAAAAACCAAATAGCAGATATTGCCCACCGGTGCCTCTTTCTTTAGTTATCCCATTACTACTCAGGTTATGTTGTTTAGGTACCTCGTTATCCATCCGACACTCACATACCCTACTCATGCTTTTCTACGACTCGCATGGCTCAAACAACCCCTGTAGTAATGGCTCATGGGACCGGAACAGGCTTAATGTGGTTTAAAAGTAAAGGCTATGCAGTACTTGGGATTCAATTTAATGCAATCGCGACTCAATGATGCAAGAATAAGATAGAGGCAATAGGTACTGTATGTATGCAAGCATGTGGTAGTGCTTGCCTGGCAGCTCAGTTGAAGCGGGAGATGGATCTGGGTAATACTCCTGTGATTCCTGATAATTCTCCTGCTGGGCGTCTATTCGAAGAAGAACCAAACAAACAAGGGCCAACATAAATAAAGTGCGCAAGCATATAAATTGAAATGCAACAAGCAACCAAGCATGCCATGATGAATGATGCACAATTTACATGGCATTGAAGTAGCACGGCAAAGGTGAGGTGTGGATACAAGAAGTAAAGCATTTTATCATTTATTTGCCCAAGTTTTATTGTCTTAAACGGTTCAGATTTTAGATGACAACATGATGCATGCTTCAATTCAGAACAAGGATTGCATAAATAGAACGGGCTCGTCGCGCTGATCGATTTAGACATATTATTTGTCAAATTTGGAGTTATAAAACAAAAGTTATTAATTAATTAAGTAAAGAGGGCATTTTCTTGTAATTTTAATCTACTCGAAATTTAAAGTGTTCAAAATATAATTTGAAGGGCATATTTGAATTCCTCACATTTTTCTGATTCCAAAACATATATTATTTGTATTATTTGGATTTGTATTTTAAAAATTATTTGAATCTGAAAAGAATTGAATTTAAATTAATTTGGAAAAGATTTGAATAAAAACAGATACGGAGAAATACTTTTTGCACCCAGGCAAACTCAGACCCAGTCACTGACGGGTGGGCCTGCGCGAACTGGGGCCACGCGCGCGAGACACACTTTTGCCACGCGGGCTCTGGCTAGCCGCTGACGCTGACAGGCGGGACCAGCGGCGGAAGGCCCACGTGCCAGCGAAGCGGGAGACAGGGGCTGACAGGTGGGTCGCCGGCTGGACCGCGGGTTGCGGCCGGGAAAAGCCGAGGGGTTTTCTGCAAAGGTGCTAGCGCGGCTGACAGGTGGGGCTGAAAGGAGCGCGGGTCGCAGTAATCAAAAAGGGGAGGGGCTTTTTGCAAATCGACCACGCGCCCGTACTGTTTATCGTTTTCCTCCGTCTGGCGGCAGGCGCGTGCGCGGGCGGAGCGGGGATTCGATCCCGGGCCGCGGGAGTGCGCGCGGAGGGGGCTGACCGGTGCGGCTGGCTCGGGCAGATGTCAGGAGGGTGGCGGGGGACTAGATAGGCTTGCTGCGGCGCGGGGAAAACTTGCAGACGTTGGCGAGCTCTAGCGCACTGAGAGTGCTCGACAAAGACAACGGCGGCGCTAGGGCGGTACGGCAAAGCGGACCATGTCAGGGAGGAGGGGATGCTCACCGCGGGCTCGCTGGTGGGCTTGGATCGGCGCGAGGAGCGGCGGATCGGCGAGGTCGCTGGCGTCCCGTCGGCTAGGGTTTCGCGTCGGGCGTCGACGTTTCCGGCGATGCTGGCGCTTCTCCTCCGCGACGACGTGTACTGGGCGACGCAGGGGGATGTCCTCGATCTGCCAGGCCACTTCCACGACAAGCTTGACGGCCGGAACGAGGAGATGGCGGCGGTAGACGGCGGTGACTGGCGGCAGGTGGGGACGACGGTGGAGAAGAAGGGGAAGGAGGGGGCGCTCTGGGGCGGATCTGGGCGAGGCCAGAGAGGCGGGAGGAGGAGGGGAAAGTGAGAGGGAGAGAGGGGAGGCAGGTGGGAGCGGGGTAGATGGAAAAAGGGGCTTCGGCCCTTTCCTCCTTTCTCCCGGGCACGTGGGCGAGCAGGCTGGGGCTGGTCCTGGAGCTGGACGGCGCGGCAGGTGGGGCTGCAGGTGGACCAGGCGGCGTGGTGGCTTGTGGGGCTGGCTTGGCCGGAGAGAGAAGAGAGGGAGGGAGTAGGTCGGGCTAGGGTTAGACATGGCCTCGGGTTAGGTTTAGCTAGGGTTAGGGTTAGCTGGGTGGGCCAGGGAGAGAGGGAGGAGGTGGCTGAGGTGGTGGTTCAGGGGAGAGAGGGGCTTGGCATGTAGACCAAGCTAGAGAGAGAGAGAGAGAGGGTTTAGGAGAAATTTAGAGAGAGAGAGAGAACTAGTTAGGTTAGGTCTTATTAGGTTTTAGATTTTAATTTTGAGTATGAGGCCAACACAAGAAGATCCATGAGGGCTTTGAGCTTGCATGACCTCATGTGGAAGAGAGACAAGAAAGAAAGATAAAGGGAGAAAAGAATCAGATGGAGAGGTTCTCATGTGATCATACATGTAGATAAAGAAAAATAAAAGAAAAGAATGTGGGGAAGACCAACTCAAGTGGAACATTGCAATGCTTGAATTAACATGAGGTGGAGGTGAAAAAGGATTCCAAGAAAAAGAAAAAGAAATGAATTATGGAATAGGCCTCATATGGTTCATGCATGGAGAAATAATAATAAGGAAGATGATATGGATGAGAATATGAGGATGGTGTAATGGTAGGTAGATGGTTTTCCCAAGATAAGATCCACTCAAACCAAAGAAAACCAAAGGAAGTAAAAGGTGGTGGAGAAGCTTGCATGGCCCATGCAAAAATAATAATGCCATTATTTATTTTGTGACAACAATAATAATATGATGGCATTATTCTTATGCATTTCCAAAAATGGAGATAAAACCAAGCACAAGAATTTAGAAGATTGATCCACCCCAAACTACATGAGCTAGAATTAAAATATCAAAGAAAAGAAAGCCAAGCTCATTGTTAATGGGATGGTGGAATTATAGGGTGGTAGAAAGAAAAGTGGTGGAATGGAATAAAAGATATGCCCCCAACTCAACTTGGGCATTTAGACAATATATCAAAAGCCAATTATAATATCAAGAAGCAAATACAATTAATAATGCATGTGAGAGAAGAACCAAAAGAAAAAGGGTTTTATATGATGCTCAAATGCAAGGTGGCATGATGACATGAGCATGCTATAATTATGATGCAACAATAATATATATGAAGTAGCCAATATCTTACTAGGACAAGTAGCATTCCAATTGTTAGACAATTGGGGTGCTACAACTCTCCCCCACTAAACAGGAATCTCGCCCCGAGATTCTAGGAAGAAGAAGACTCAAAGAGGGTAGGATACTTGGCACGGAGCTCATCTTCACGTTCCCAGGTTGCTTCATCAACGGAATGGTGCGACCACTGCACCTTGCAGAACTTGATGGACTTGTTGCGAGTCCTTCTTTCTGCGACTTCAAGAATTTTTGTGGGGTGTTCTTGATAAGATAGATCTTCTTGGAGATTGATGAGTTCATGGTCCACGGTCCTGCCGGGATCCTTGAAGCACTTCTTGAGTTGAGAGATGTGAAAAACATCATGGACTTTGAGTTGTTCAGGGAGCTCAAGAGCATAAGCAACTTCTCCTCTTCTTCCACGAATTTTGAAAGGACCGATGTATCTAGGAGCCAGCTTTCCTTTGATACCAAAACGGTGCGTGCCTCTCATGGGAGTGACACGAAGGTAAACGAGATCACCAGGGACATACTCCATGTCCGTGTGCTTTCTGTCATAATTGCTCTTCTGGCGACTTTGAGCAATCTTCAGATTTTCAAGAATGATGTGAACTTTCTCCTCCGCTTGAGTTACAATGTCGGGGCCAAACAATAATCTTTCACCTGCGCCCGACCAACCCATCGGAGTTCTGCACTTGCGACCATAGAGAGCCTCAAATGGTGCCATCTTTAGACTTTTCTGGAAACTGTTGTTGTAAGAGAATTCAGCATAAGGAAGACATTCTTCCCACTTCATGCCAAAAGAGATAACGCAAGCACGGAGCATATCTTCTATAATCTGATTGATCCTTTCAACTTGTCCTTGCGACTGAGGGTGGTAAGCTGTGCTGAAGTTTAACTTTGTTCCCAAAGCATTTTGGAAACTTCCCCAGAATTTGGAAGTGAAGATGCTTCCACGGTCTGAACTGATCTCAAGAGGAACTCCATACAGAGAGACAATTCTGTTGATATAGAGCTCAGCCAACTGAATTGCAGAAATTGTTTCCTTGACTGGAAAGAAGTGAGCTACTTTGGAAAGCCTGTCAATGACAACAAAGATTGCATTGTTGCCTTTTTGCGACCTTGGAAAACCAGTGATGAAGTCCATCTCTACTTTCTCCCATTTCCATTCCGGAGGCTTCAATGGCTGTAGAAGACCGGAAGGTTTCTGATGGACAGCTTTAACTCTACGACAGACATCACACTCCGAGACATACTTGGCACAATATCGTTTCAAACCAGGCCACCAATATTGTGTTTTCAAGTCCATGTACATCTTAGTGCTGCCAGGGTGGATAGAAAGAACAGAATCATGCGCCTCCTTGAGAACTTGCTCCCTTAAACCCGGGAAATTCGGAACAAACATCCGGTGTTCAAAGAAAAGAGTGCCTTGGTCGTCTACGTGAAAAGACTCATACTTCGGAAGCTGAATGTTGGAGATGATCTTTTTAGTGTAAGGATCCCCAAGCTGAATGGAACGGACCTTTTCTTCCAAGAGAGGTGTTGCTAGAAGGTTCAAAAGATAACCTTGATCCACAATTTCAAGGTTGAGCTTGCGGAATTCCTCGCACAAGAGAGGCTGTTGTTCTTCCACCATGAGGTTGTTGACATAAGCTTTTCGGCTGAGAGCATCTGCCATGACATTAGCTTTGCCCGGGGTGTAGTTGATGGTCAAATCGAAGTCATTGATTGTTTCAATCCACCTCCTCTGACGAAGGTTGAGATCAGGCTGTGTGAAGATATACTTCAGACTCTTGTGATCAGAAAAGATCTCACAACGGTTGCCCAGCAAGTAATGCCTCCATACTTTCAAAGCAAAGACAACTGCTGCGAGTTCGAGGTCATGTGTAGGATAGTTGATCTCATGCGTCTTCAACTGACGAGATGCGTAAGCAACAACTTGCTTTTCTTGCATAAGGACCGCACCCAATCCTTGCAATGAAGCATCACAGAAAATCTGGAAAGGCTTTGATGTATCTGGAGGAACTAAGACTGGTGTGGAAGTGAGCTTCTCTTTGAGTGTTTCAAAGCTTGCTTGACATGCAGGAGTCCAAAGATATTTCTTGCCTTTCTTGAGGAGATCGGTAAGAGGCTTCGCAATTTTTGAGAAGTTTTGAACGAAGCGACGACAGTAACTGGCCAAACCAAGGAAACTTCTGACTTCTTTGACATTTATGGGTGGAAGCCAGTCCATAATTGTCTTAATAGTTTCTGGGTTGACGGCAATGCCCTTGGCAGAGATAACGTGACCAAGGTAGGTGACTTGAGGCAGCCAGAATTCACACTTGGAGAACTTTGCATACAGGCGGTTCTCACGAAGCTTGTTTAGGACACAACGAAGGTGTTCTTCATGTTCTTCTTTTGACTTAGAATAGACTAGAATGTCATCCAGATAGACCACAACGAACTTATCAAGATACTCCATGAAAACCGAGTTCATAAGCCTCGAGAAGGTGGCAGGTGCATTGGTTAGACCGAAAGACATGACCGTGTACTCATACAGGCCATAGCGAGTGGTGAAAGCTGTTTTGGGAACATCTTCCTTGCGGATCTTGATTTGATGATAACCACTTCTCAAATCAAGTTTAGAGAATACCACAGCTCCGGCTAGCTGATCGAAGAGATCATTAATCCGCGGAAGGGGATATTTATTCTTGATTGTTTTAGCATTGAGTGCCCGATAGTCAACACAAAGTCTATCAGTCTTGTCTCGCTTCTTCACAAAGATGGTTGGACTACCCCAAGAAGAAGTACTGTGCTGAATGAAACCCAACTTCTCTTGTTCATCCAACTGACGCTTAAGTTCAGCCAACTCAGCAGGACCCATTTTATAAGGCCGCTTGGAGATAGGAGCGGTGCCAGGTTCAAGTTCAATGACAAACTCAACCTCACGATCCGGAGGCATACCTGGCAACTCTTCAGGAAAGACATCTGGAAACTCACAAACTACAGGAACACTCTGAATACCTTCCATAGCATCATCATTCAGAGCTGCCAAAGAATAAAGCTGAATTGCAGGAGTCAGACTTGGAGAATAGACTATATGGCCTTCAGGAATTTTCAGAGAAACCGAACGTTCAGCACAATCAATCACAGCTGCATTTGCTGTCAACCAATCCATGCCCAAGATAACATCAATATCAGAATTTCCCAGAATAATTAAGGAAGCCAGAAACGAAGAACCACCAATCTCAATTTGATTGCCATGGCTGATCTTAGTAGATAACAATCTTGCCCCGGGAGAAAGAACCATTAACTTTTTATCCAGCTGGTCGATAACAAGCTCATGCTCATTTGCAAATTTGTGAGAAACGAAAGAATGTGAAGCACCAGAATCAAACAAAACTCGTGCAGGAACTGAGTTAACAGGAAGCATACCCATCACAACTCCAGGAGCATGCTCAGCTTGAGCGGCGTTGACACAGTTGGCACGAGCAACCGTAGATCCCGGCTTAGTGTTGATGTTGAGAGCCCGAGGTGGGGGTGCACGAATCATAGGAGCACTTGCCGCAGGTCTTGGAGGTGGTGGTGGAAGAGCTTTGTTGTTCATAGGACAATTCCATTGCTGATGCCCGGTGTTTCCACAAGTATAACAAGCACCAGGTGGACGTGGAGCAATGTAGCCAGGGACTCCGCCAGGCGCTCCAGGGTAGTTGTGGTTGTAGCCCCTGGGAGCCGCAGTGAAGGAGTTTGGTGGCCTTGGTGCGTAGCTTGAAGGTCTTGGTGGAGCAGGGAGCGACGGTGGGGTGTTAGGAACCCAGACACGACGCTTAGAAGGAGCTGTCATAGCAGAAGAGCTTGCTATATCACGGCTGTGTTTCTTTGACTCCTCAAACACTTGCCTACTTGCTTCTTCCTGCAGAGCTGTGTGTTGAAGTTCCAGGAAAGATGCTGGCCTTGCATGAGTGATTGCATATTTGATGGAAGCATTGAGGCCTTGCCGAAACCTCTTTTGCTTCTTCTTGTCATCAGAGATCTCATCGCCACCATAACGAGAGAGGTTCATGAAGTTTCTGATGTAGGTGTTGACATTATCAGTGCCCTGCTTGAGGTTGAGAAACACTTCCTTCATCCTTTCCATGACAATTTCTGACAGATATTGCTCTTTGAAAGCAGCAGTGAACCGCTCCCAAGTAGGCTGAAAACCAGAAAGATCTGCCTTGAGGTAATTTTCCCACCAGAGAGCTGCATCTCCCTTCAGAAGGTGAGTAGCACACTTGACCCATTCTTGCTCGGGAACATCCGCAGTGATGAGCAACCTTGACACTTCACGAAGCCAATCATCCGCATCAAGTGGCTGATCAGACACCTCAAATTGGCGTGGGTTGAACTTGAGAAAACTCTTGATGTCTCCTCGCTTGGGAGGTGGAGGTAGCGGAGCAAACTCATTCCTCCTCACACTTTCCTCGAAGCGCTGCTGGTTTTGCTGCATAGTGCCCAAAGCATTTGCAATACTTGCCAAAGCGGCCCCAAGTTCAGGTGGTATATCCTCCTCAGAACGGCGTGGTGGTGCCATCCTGTGATTGATATAAAACACAAGTCAGTACTATAATGGAGAATGATAATAATCCAAAATAGTACCAAAATGGAATTAATCAAGATTAAGGAATGCAATTCACTGAGGTGATATTAAAATATCAACAAAGTTCAAGGAAATTAGAAGGTATTAAGCATAACACACACGACTGAACAAGGAGTGTGGTATACAAACTAACAACGAAAAAAAAAATTTCCGCAATTTTTGGCATTAAAATACCACTAAATGCGCAAAACCACTTAACGAATCAAGATTAGCAACTCTACTAGTTCAATATACAAAAGCAAATGACAAAAGTAGTGGTATGGTCGCGACTCCATCCCGCACTCAAATCATTACTTCGCACATGAATCAGTAAAACACATATCCCAACAACTTCTTAAGGTGAACCTAAAGATTGGTAACTACGGAAAAGAACACCCCAACAAGATAACGTCGGATAACAAAGAGTAAGATAGATCGCATCGGTGTACAACGAATCAGAATAGATCGCGTCGGTTTACAAAGGACTGTCGGTAGGGAATGTACCAACAGTTGATAACCAAAAGGCAGATAGTGCTAACATTTGGATGCAACAGATAGACAAGGAATTCACACACACACACACACAAACATAACCTATGGTCCTACGGAACCCAGAACACGTGAATCCTAGTTTGAAGTTTAGAAGAGGATTGAAAACGTTACACTTCCTTACCAGAAAATGATGGGTGGGTGGGTAAGAAGAAAAATGGAAGCAATCTTACTCTCACGTTTGTTTTTCCCTAGTATACATAACTACCAAAATATTTGCTAGACAGACAACGACCATTTTGGCTGAGACCCTGAAGGGCGGGATGGCTCTGATACCAATTGTAACTACCTCGGTGAATTACGCTCTTAGTTAATGCCTAGATGATCGAAAGTGGTTAAAATAGTACGGTGGGGCCCAGGGCCACTCACGGTAGACCTTTCGGCCGTCCTAACCACTTTCAAACAACGGGACAAGAACGAGCGGCGTAATCGGCAGGCGAAGGGATCAACTACATACACAAGTGAGTATGTATGCAAGCCACATACAACAGTACATCAGAGCCATTCCATCTAAAAGAAATAGAAATATTGCAACGCCATACGGCAAGATCCAAATATCCTAGATAGATATAATAATTTAGGATAGCTCCTCATACATCACACATCAGAGAATCAGGCGGAAGCGGAAACAAGATCCGAGTACGGATAAGAAGCAAATTGGCATAAGATGCCCCATAAATAAACACATCCCGCCCACAGATCACACGGATCCCCGTTCCCGGAATCTCTACACCAAATGATCGTTGCCAACATCATCTGACTCTTCCACCCAGTATCCATCTTGCGGGTACACCTGTTCATCTGAATCAACAATTTATCGTGTGAGACCCTAGGGGTACTCAGCAAGTCTTTATGCCACTAAAGGGGACACAACCTGGGGTGACGCAATTGCAGCAAAAGATAATACCTAACAATTCTATAGAGACTCGCTAACCTTCCGCCTAACCAATGATAGACGGAAGTCCGTGAATTAAGATCAACCGTTATAACAGTATAGTTAACAGATCCATCCTCCTCCTCGCTTACCAACGAGGAAGCGGACGAACAACCCCCATCATCCGTTGGCAGTTTTTATTATCCATTCCATGAGTATTGCGCTATTTACTAGTCAAGTACTTAGTCAAATTAAAAGCGGTACTTTAGTTATACTTGTCTATGATCGAGAAACTGTGCTCCAAGTCGTCCATAACCGCGGACACGGCTTTCAGAAAGATTTACCCTGCAGGGGTGCACGAATAGCAACACACACTCGATCAACCTCGGAAAAACCAAATCAAAACCCAACGAGGCATTCACGACAAAGCAATCACAGGATTCAGAAATATTTCAGGGGGCCACCCCATTAAGCTACCCGCAACGAAGTTGGCCGGCTCCGAGACGGACCCAAGGTTTGTGTCAATGGCTGTAAACGACTGGGAACCCAAAAATGTGACTGGGCTTGTCGATACCGCGAAAACATTCCACAATCCAAAACAGTACAGGTGCTCCGCGCACAATCTTAAATAAAGCAGTAACATGGCATAAGTACAGAATAGTAATAAAGCCCCAAACTACTTGTGGCCCCAAGAAATAAGAATGAATCAAGCTCTGACTCAGGGGGGTCCATAGGCCTCCTGGATGTGGATAGTGCGAATAGTCAAGGAACAGGAATCAAGTACTCGGGGTCCTACGGGACACAAGTGAGCATGAAAAACCAAATAGCAGATATTGCCCACCGGTGCCTCTTTCTTTAGTTATCCCATTACTACTCAGGTTATGTTGTTTAGGTACCTCGTTATCCATCCGACACTCACATACCCTACTCATGCTTTTCTACGACTCGCATGGCTCAAACAACCCCTGTAGTAATGGCTCATGGGACCGGAACAGGCTTAATGTGGTTTAAAAGTAAAGGCTATGCAGTACTTGGGATTCAATTTAATGCAATCGCGACTCAATGATGCAAGAATAAGATAGAGGCAATAGGTACTGTATGTATGCAAGCATGTGGTAGTGCTTGCCTGGCAGCTCAGTTGAAGCGGGAGATGGATCTGGGTAATACTCCTGTGATTCCTGATAATTCTCCTGCTGGGCGTCTATTCGAAGAAGAACCAAACAAACAAGGGCCAACATAAATAAAGTGCGCAAGCATATAAATTGAAATGCAACAAGCAACCAAGCATGCCATGATGAATGATGCACAATTTACATGGCATTGAAGTAGCACGGCAAAGGTGAGGTGTGGATACAAGAAGTAAAGCATTTTATCATTTATTTGCCCAAGTTTTATTGTCTTAAACGGTTCAGATTTTAGATGACAACATGATGCATGCTTCAATTCAGAACAAGGATTGCATAAATAGAACGGGCTCGTCGCGCTGATCGATTTAGACATATTATTTGTCAAATTTGGAGTTATAAAACAAAAGTTATTAATTAATTAAGTAAAGAGGGCATTTTCTTGTAATTTTAATCTACTCGAAATTTAAAGTGTTCAAAATATAATTTGAAGGGCATATTTGAATTCCTCACATTTTTCTGATTCCAAAACATATATTATTTGTATTATTTGGATTTGTATTTTAAAAATTATTTGAATCTGAAAAGAATTGAATTTAAATTAATTTGGAAAAGATTTGAATAAAAACAGATACGGAGAAATACTTTTTGCACCCAGGCAAACTCAGACCCAGTCACTGACGGGTGGGCCTGCGCGAACTGGGGCCACGCGCGCGAGACACACTTTTGCCACGCGGGCTCTGGCTAGCCGCTGACGCTGACAGGCGGGACCAGCGGCGGAAGGCCCACGTGCCAGCGAAGCGGGAGACAGGGGCTGACAGGTGGGTCGCCGGCTGGACCGCGGGTTGCGGCCGGGAAAAGCCGAGGGGTTTTCTGCAAAGGTGCTAGCGCGGCTGACAGGTGGGGCTGAAAGGAGCGCGGGTCGCAGTAATCAAAAAGGGGAGGGGCTTTTTGCAAATCGACCACGCGCCCGTACTGTTTATCGTTTTCCTCCGTCTGGCGGCAGGCGCGTGCGCGGGCGGAGCGGGGATTCGATCCCGGGCCGCGGGAGTGCGCGCGGAGGGGGCTGACCGGTGCGGCTGGCTCGGGCAGATGTCAGGAGGGTGGCGGGGGACTAGATAGGCTTGCTGCGGCGCGGGGAAAACTTGCAGACGTTGGCGAGCTCTAGCGCACTGAGAGTGCTCGACAAAGACAACGGCGGCGCTAGGGCGGTACGGCAAAGCGGACCATGTCAGGGAGGAGGGGATGCTCACCGCGGGCTCGCTGGTGGGCTTGGATCGGCGCGAGGAGCGGCGGATCGGCGAGGTCGCTGGCGTCCCGTCGGCTAGGGTTTCGCGTCGGGCGTCGACGTTTCCGGCGATGCTGGCGCTTCTCCTCCGCGACGACGTGTACTGGGCGACGCAGGGGGATGTCCTCGATCTGCCAGGCCACTTCCACGACAAGCTTGACGGCCGGAACGAGGAGATGGCGGCGGTAGACGGCGGTGACTGGCGGCAGGTGGGGACGACGGTGGAGAAGAAGGGGAAGGAGGGGGCGCTCTGGGGCGGATCTGGGCGAGGCCAGAGAGGCGGGAGGAGGAGGGGAAAGTGAGAGGGAGAGAGGGGAGGCAGGTGGGAGCGGGGTAGATGGAAAAAGGGGCTTCGGCCCTTTCCTCCTTTCTCCCGGGCACGTGGGCAAGCAGGCTGGGGCTGGTCCTGGAGCTGGACGGCGCGGCAGGTGGGGCTGCAGGTGGACCAGGCGGCGTGGTGGCTTGTGGGGCTGGCTTGGCCGGAGAGAGAAGAGAGGGAGGGAGTAGGTCGGGCTAGGGTTAGACATGGCCTCGGGTTAGGTTTAGCTAGGGTTAGGGTTAGCTGGGTGGGCCAGGGAGAGAGGGAGGAGGTGGCTGAGGTGGTGGTTCAGGGGAGAGAGGGGCTTGGCATGTAGACCAAGCTAGAGAGAGAGAGAGAGAGGGTTTAGGAGAAATTTAGAGAGAGAGAGAGAACTAGTTAGGTTAGGTCTTATTAGGTTTTAGATTTTAATTTTGAGTATGAGGCCAACACAAGAAGATCCATGAGGGCTTTGAGCTTGCATGACCTCATGTGGAAGAGAGACAAGAAAGAAAGATAAAGGGAGAAAAGAATCAGATGGAGAGGTTCTCATGTGATCATACATGTAGATAAAGAAAAATAAAAGAAAAGAATGTGGGGAAGACCAACTCAAGTGGAACATTGCAATGCTTGAATTAACATGAGGTGGAGGTGAAAAAGGATTCCAAGAAAAAGAAAAAGAAATGAATTATGGAATAGGCCTCATATGGTTCATGCATGGAGAAATAATAATAAGGAAGATGATATGGATGAGAATATGAGGATGGTGTAATGGTAGGTAGATGGTTTTCCCAAGATAAGATCCACTCAAACCAAAGAAAACCAAAGGAAGTAAAAGGTGGTGGAGAAGCTTGCATGGCCCATGCAAAAATAATAATGCCATTATTTATTTTGTGACAACAATAATAATATGATGGCATTATTCTTATGCATTTCCAAAAATGGAGATAAAACCAAGCACAAGAATTTAGAAGATTGATCCACCCCAAACTACATGAGCTAGAATTAAAATATCAAAGAAAAGAAAGCCAAGCTCATTGTTAATGGGATGGTGGAATTATAGGGTGGTAGAAAGAAAAGTGGTGGAATGGAATAAAAGATATGCCCCCAACTCAACTTGGGCATTTAGACAATATATCAAAAGCCAATTATAATATCAAGAAGCAAATACAATTAATAATGCATGTGAGAGAAGAACCAAAAGAAAAAGGGTTTTATATGATGCTCAAATGCAAGGTGGCATGATGACATGAGCATGCTATAATTATGATGCAACAATAATATATATGAAGTAGCCAATATCTTACTAGGACAAGTAGCATTCCAATTGTTAGACAATTGGGGTGCTACAGGCTCGCCGAGGCACACACGAGATTGGAGGAGAGCCTGACGACGGGGTATCTGGGCGGTACTAGCGACACATACGAGGTCATCGGCCTGTTGAAGGCAGGGTCGCAGGCGACAGGGACGGCTCGAGGGGGCAGAGCGGGGCACCACCATGAGCACAGGGAGGTAGTATGGGGATGACCCGAGGATGAACTTGAGGCGGCACGGCGCAACCCGGTCCAGAGAGGAGGCGGATGTGGCAATGGGCCACGCTGCAGGGAGCAGGACCGCTGGCGGTGTCCTTGGCGGCGGGGCTCTGGTCGAGGGAGGCAAAGCTAGCGCGGCAGTGACGCGATGCGACCGGGGCGAGGCCGAGCTTGGGGAGGTGAGGGGTGCCGGCGAGGGTGGTGAACGGTGCCAGCGGAGAGAGACGTGGCAGCAGCGGGGTCCGCACAGCGTGAGGTAGAGCCGAGCGACATGAGGTTGCTGCTAGTAGGGGAAGGTGTGCGGGAGGGGTGAGGGAGGTCGTGGGCAAGAAGCCCTGGCGACACACGCGTGGTGCCTGATAGGGGCGAGGTGAGGAGGCCGGCGGTGGCACTCTGGAGCGAGGCGAGATGGTTAGGCACGATGGGGGACAGAATGTGGATCGTGGCAGGGAGCGTGTCGGTGCGTAGGGCCAGGCGAGGAGTGGGCCGTGCCAGGCAGGTGGGGTGAGGGTCATGTGAGGAACCGGTTGCAGACGGTTTTCGTGCGGGGTGGGCGACCGTCCGGGTTGGGCATAGCGCAGGATCGCGAGCGTGTAACGCATGTGGTGTGCCGGCCATCTGGGACGTGTTGGGTCCAAGGGAGGGGTTAGGTAGCTGGGTAGTTGTGGGGTTAGTGAGCGTGGTGGCGTGCGTGCTGGGTGGGGCTGCAGGCGCTGGTTAGGCGCGGCGTTGGCGGCAGGGTGTAGTGTCTGGCGGCGGGGTAGGTGGGGTGAGGATCGGTCGGCGGCAGGGTGTGGTTTTGGTGTAGGAAGCTAGGGTTTGGGCAGTGGGGTGGTAGGTGGCTGCCGGTTGGGCCTTTTGGGCCTGGCCGGTGGCTGCCTCCCCCACTAAAAATATTTTATTTTTATTTAACTTTTAAAATATTTTATAAATAATTTTTATTCAAATAAAATATCCAGGAAGACCTGGTTTTATGATTTGAAATTAAAGGAGGGCTAATTAGAAAACAAAATAGGATTTTTGCAAAGTACTTTTATGAACAAACATGCATGATGATGTCATGATGATGCACAAAGTAGAAACAACGAGCGATTTTCTGGTAGTGGTTTAAGTGGGGTGCTACAGCCGCGAACACATGAAATGTCACTCCAACATGTGCCCAACCATGTCCATGACAATAACAACATGCTGGGATTCAACTGCCACATATAGTGGAGCACTAGTTTGAAATTTTTTGCATCACTACACCCACTTGGATGTGTGTGTGGCCATGTGGATCATTGTGGTTTGGGAAACAACACTTGCAATGTCACTCCAAGATGTGTCCAACCATGTCCAAGAACCCTAGCTACATGTTGGGATTCAACTGCCAGATGAAGTGGAGCAGCAAATTGAAAGAGGTTGCATCACCTCACACACTTGGATGTGAGTGGTCATGTGGATCATTATGGTTTTGAAACGAACACATGCAATGTGACTCCAACATGTGTCCAACCATGTCCAGGAACCCTAGCAACATGTTGGGATCCATCTGCCACATGCAGTGGAGCACCAGTTTGATAGAGGTTGCATCACCACGCCCACTTGGATGTGTGTGTACGGCCATGTGGATCATTATGGTTTGGAAAATAACACATGCAATGTAACTCCATCATGTGTCCAACCATGTCCAGGAACCCTAGCAACATGCAGAGATTCAACTTCCACATGTAGTGGTGCACCAATTTGAAAGAGTTACCTTACTACACCCACTTGGATGTGTGTGTGGCCAAGTCGATTATTGTGGTTTGGAAAACAACACATGAAATGTCACTCCAACAAGTGCCCAACCATGTCCATGAACCATAGAAACATGTTGGGATTCAACTGCCACATGAAGTGGAGAACCAGTTTGAAAGATGTTGCATCACCACACCCACTTGGATGTGTGTGTGGCCATTTGGATCATTGTGGTTTGGAAAAGAACATTGCGATTTCACTCCAACATGTGTCCAACCATGTCCAGGAACCCCAGCAACATGTTGGGATTCAACTGCCACATGCAGTGTAGCGCTAGTTTAAAAGAGGTTGCATCACCACACCCACTTTTGTGTGTGTGGACATGTGGATCAGTGCGGTTTGGCAAAGAACAATGCAGTGTCACTCCATCATGTGTCCAACCATGTCCAGGAACCCTAGCAACATGTTGGGATTCAACTGCCACATGTAGTGGAACACCAGTTTGAAAGTTGTTGCATCACCCGATGGAAACGAACACATGCAAGCTTTGATCATAACCTTAGCGCCCAATGGTGTCCGTTAGATTGAGTCTTCTAGAAGGCACACCCTAGGACACTTGTTCTGCATTCCGATTGTTACAGACTATTCCATCGAGGTGCTTGGAAGATTGGTAAGGATTTTCGTAAGAGTCATCTGCGAGTACGTTGGTTTGTGACATGATTTGCCATGCTTACTCTGCGCTTTGTCTCGACAAACTGGCATCACCACACCCACTTTGATGTGTGTGTAGCCATTTAGCTTAGTGTGGTTTGTAAAATCACACATGCAATATTACTACAACATGTGTCCAACCATGTCTAGGAACCCTAGCAACATGCTGGGATTGAACTGCCACCTGCAATGGAGCACCAGTTCAAAAGATGTTGCATCACCACACCTACTTGGATGTGTTTTTCTGGATCATTGTGGTTTGGCAAACAACACATGCAGTGTTACTCCAAAATGTGTCCAAACATGTCTAGGAACCCTTGCAACATGTTGGGATTCAACGGCCACATGGAGTGGAGCACATGTTTGAAATATGTTGCATCACCACACCCACTTGGATGTGTGTTGCCATGTGGATCATTGTGGTTTGGAAAAAACACATGCAATGTCACTCCAACATGTGTCCAACCATGTCTAGGAACCCTAGCTACATGATGGGATTCAACTGCTAGATGAAGTGGAGCACCCAATTGAAAGAGGTTGCATCACCTCACACACTTGGATGTGTGTGGTCATGTGGATCATTATGGTTTTTAAAAGAACACGTTAAATGTCACTCCAACATGTGTCCAACCATGTATACGAACCCGAGTAACATGTCGGGATTCATCTGCCATATTCTGTGGAGCACCCGTTTGATAGAGGTTGCATCACCATGCCCACTTTGATGTGTGTGTATGGCCATGTGTATCATTGTGGTTTGCAAAATAAAACATGCAATGTAACTCCATCATGTGTCCAACCATGTCCAGGAACCCTAGCAACATGCAGAGATTCAACTTCCACATGTAGTGGAGCACTAGTTTGAAATAGGTACCTCACCAGACCCACTTGGATGTGTGTGTGTGGCCATGTGGATCATTGTGGTTTGGCAAAGAACACATGCAATGTCACTCCAACATGTGTCCAACCATGTCCAGGAACCCTAGCAACATGCTAGGATTCAACTGACACATGCAGTGTAGCACCAGTTTGAATGAGGTTGCCCCACACCCACTTGTGTGTGTGTGGCCATACGGATCATTGTGGTTTGGCAAAGAACATATGCAATGTCACTCCAACATGTGTCCAACCATGTCCAGGAACCCTAGCAACATGCTGGGATTCAACTGCCACATGCAGTGCAACACTAGTTTGAAAGATGTTGCATCACCCATGGAAAAGAACACATGCAAGGTTTGATCGTAACCTTAGTTCCCAATGGTGGCCATTAGATCGAGTCTTCTAGAAGGCATGCCCCAGGACACTTGTTCGCCATTCCGATTGTTACAGACCGTTCGATCGAGGCGCTTTGAAGATTGGGATGGATTTTTGTAAGAGCGATCCGTGAGTAGGCTGGTTTGCGACATTTTTTCATGGTAATCCGGTGGGTGTAAACCCACTGTAGTTTTTTCATATATATATATATCAAAAGTCTAGATGCTTTGTACACCAGGATAGTACAAAAGGATGGGAAAAATAAAGAAAAAAGAGAAAAGCCAGGGGAAAACTACTCTAAACTTGGGTTTTTAGCCATTCTTTAGATGAGGTGACTTGCTTCCTCCTTATCCTGTAGCTGATCATTCTGAGCTCTTCATAATATTACATTCTCTAATTACGGAAAGTAGCTCTTTCATCTTTGAAAATTCTATTATTTCTCACAATCCAAATTGCCCAAGCTGCACAAATAATTATTTCCATTAAGAAAGGCAGATCCAGCTTATGTCTTATGTCAGTCAAGGTCTCGAAGATAGAAAGGCCCTTTGTTCAGTTTGGGCAAACAAAATCCCAGCATTCTGTAGCAAAAGGGCATTCCCAAAAAAGTTGTATAAAACTTTCTTTAGTTTTGTAGTCCAGAGTTGCACAATGATATGAAGGAAGGTTGAATTTTATTCTGGCCAGGAGATTTCTGGTGTTTAGCCTGTCATGCAGTAGTAATCAACATAAGAATTTATGTTTTGCTTGGCAAGAAGTTAGCAAAATCCAAGAGAAGTGTGGTGGGGTTTGAGCAGATCCAATCATTGCATTATAAGCCTTTTTGGTCGAGAATTCCTTACTGCCCCAAATGTAATGCCATGAATCTTCCTACATGTCAAGGTTTCTTGAAATTGTGGAGTGAATGATAGCTTCCACCTATTCAAATTCACTATAAGCTTGCTAGGAAAGAGGCAGATTGAAGAGGTCGTCCAGAAATTCAGTTTCTAAAACCTTCTGCACTGAATAATTTGTTTCCTTCGCACAAGAGAGCATATGTGTAAATTGATGTTGCAAATAATTTTCGTGCCAGGAAACTATAGCCTTGCCTTTTGTTTGCACTTCATTACTATCAGTGCCGTTTTTCCTCCACAAGAAGTGTCTTTGATATTTTATGATTTGTTCTTTAATTGTAGGAAGTATTTCCAAGCAGCACATAAAGAATATGGGAAGTGAAGCAATGATATACTTTACCAATAGTAATTTGCCACAATAATTCCGAAAATCAGCAATACCACATAATATTTTCTGAACTCTTTGAACCATTGCCAGAAAGAATTCCAAGGAAGGTTTTGCAATTCCAAGAGGGGGACCAAGGTAAGTGAAAGGTAGGATTCCTTTTTGGCAACTCATGATACAAGAAAAGTGTGTGAATCTATCCTCCTCGAGGTTAATGGGAATTAGATTGGATTTGTTGTAATTCACTCTGAGTTTAGTGGATTCAGCAAAAGTGTGAAGCAGGGGTTTTAAGCATAGGAGTTGTTGAGCATAATCTTGCATGACCACTAAAGTATCATTATCATATTAGATAATAGGAAAGTCAGGGTAAACAGGATAATTTATGGGAGGTTCATTGAGTCCTTTGGCCATAGCAGAATTGAGAATTGATTGCAATAAGTTAGCAGCTAAAACAAACAGCAGAGGCGATAATGGGTCTCCTTGCCTGACTCCTCTTTTGCAGGAGAACTTATTTCCTGGAAGACCATTTAGGAGAATAGTAGAGGTACCAGTTGAGAGAATCATTTCAATCCATTTAATCCATTTTTCCCAAAGCTTCTTTCTTTAAGAATTTCCAAAATAGAATTATGCTCAATCTTATCAAAAGCCTTTTCAAAATCTAACTTCAGAATGACAAGTTCCTTTTTTGAGAGATGACATTGATACAAGTATTCAAAAGCCTAGCCTAGACAATCTTGGATGGATCTTTGCTTAAGGAATCCATACTGGTTTTTATGAACAAGAGACAGGATAATATGATGTAGTCTATTGGCTAACAACTTGGTCAAAATTTAAGAACACTGTTTAGTAGAGATATTGGCCTGAAATCACCTGGATGTGTTGGACAAGCCACCTTGGGGATAATGGTAATGAGTGAGTCATTTATACTCTGTAAGCAACATTTTTCCTCATAAAAATCCTAGATTAGGACTTTAATATTTGGTCCAATGATGTTCCAACAGCATTTGAGGAATTCATTATTGAAACTATCAGGCCAGGTGATTTCTCATTGGGAAGTTCGTTTATAACATCTTCAATATCTTTATCAGTAAAGGGTTTTTCAAGTTCAGTCCTCTGCTCATCAGTCATGCTATCTCCATAAAAATATTCTAAATTGAATTTCATAGCAGGGATATTAGTCTGTCCCATTCTCTCTTTGAATGCTTTCCAAAGAATATTATCCTTTCCCTCATGATCCATAACTTCAGATGATCATCATTTTTCAGCATAGAAATGTAATTATTTCTGATTTTTATTGCTACTTTGGAATGAAAGAACTTTGTATTTTCATTTCCCAACTTTACCACTTGATTTTCCCTCTTTGTTTCTAGTATGTTTTTTGATTTTGTAAAAGAGAGATCACATGTGATTTCAGCAAATCTCTAAGGTTCCATTCAGAGATAGATAAAGGTCTCATTTCTTCAAAGATGTCCAAGAGTTCAATGGTATCATTAACCTATGAGATTAGTGATTTCAAGAAGGGTTGATTTTTAGCCCATACTTTTAGACTTCTTATCAAAAATTTCAACTTTGCATTAATCTTTTTAGCACTATCAGAGTGGTCAACAGGTATATTCCAAGCATTTTCCACAATAATCTTGAATTCAGAGTGCTGCATCCAATGATTTTCAAATCTGACTTTTTTGCCCTGGGAATGCTTGTTGCAATAGTAATAATGCAAGGAACATGGTCTGAAGTTGGTTTATACAGAGGGAATGCAAAAGTTGATGGATAAGTGTTTGTCCATGAGCTAGAAGTTAAGAACCAATCCAATCTTTCAAATAGGGGCTCTTTTTGCATGTTACTTGAAGTATATTTTCTTCCTTTTAGTGGAATTTCAATAAGTCCCACGGAACTAATTGCATCATTAAATTGGAGGATTTTATTTACATCAGCCATTCCTTTGTTTCTATCATCAATGTGTCTCATGAGATTTAAGTCCCCCACAATAAGCCAGTCTATGTTGTCAGGCATGTCAATGTTGGAAAACCAGTCCAGAAATTCATCTTTTTTTCTAGGTTGGCAAGAACCATAAATGTTTGTCAGAATCCACTCATCCTTACATAAATTACTAGTAAGCTTTACAGAGAGGGAGAAATCATTCGAAAAATCCAATTCCACATCAAAAGTTGAGCCATTCCAAATAGTGATAATTCCTCCAGATGCCCCCACAGAAGGTAGGAATTCAAACTTATTGAATTTCCTAGGACAGAACTTTTTAATATACTCAATATAAAAGGATTGTCTTTTAGTTTCTTGTAGACAAATAATGTCACAACCACTTTCCTCAATCTTGTTTGCTAAAGAAACCCATTTTTCTCAGAATTAATCCCTCTTCAATTCCAATTCATTATTCTCCATATTCGGTTGTTATCCATACACAAAAATATTTCATATTCAATGTCTAGAGACAAAAGTTGCTCTAGTATTGTAAGAATAGCCAGTGCACTAACAATTCTTATTTGCAGACATAAGCCAAAGTTCAGAAACCAAACAAACTGAAGCCATGTGTTAGCCAAACAAAGATCATGGTTTGCGACATGATTTGCCACACTTACTATCCGCTTGCTCTAGAGAAACAAGCATCACCACACCCACTTGGATTTGTGTGTAGCCATTTGGCTCATTGTGGTTTGGAAAATAACACATGCAATATTACTCCAACATCTGTCCAACCATGTCCAGGAATCCTAGCAACATGTTGGGAGTCAACTGCCACATGAAGTGGAGCACTAGTTTAAAACATGTTGCATCACGACACCCACTTGAATGTGTGTGTAGCGATGTGGATCATTTTAGTTTGGCAAACAACACATGCAATGTCACTCCAACATTTGTCCGACCATGTCTAGGAACCCTAGAAACATAGTCGGATTCAACTGCCACATGTAGTGGAGCAACAGTCTGAAAGATGTTGGGTTACTACACCCACTTGGATGTGTGTGTGTGGCCATGTGGATCATTGTGGTTTGGAAAATAACACATGCAATGTCACTCCAACATGTGTCCAACCATGTCTAGGAACCCTAGCAACATGCTAGGATTCAACTGCCACATGCAATGGAGAACTAGTTCACTACAAGAATCTGGATGATTCATGACTTTTTATTCATGACATGCCGTAAAAACGTCATAGATGCATGACATTTTGGGCCATTTCGACACAACTCTCTCGAAGGGCCTCTAGCCCATGTATCCCATGATGTTCCAGGTTTTGGTCCACAAAAATCATTGTGGATTTCGTCCGCGGCCCTGAAGCCCGGTTTGACATTTCGTCTTGCATAAAATCGTCACGGAATTCGTCAAGGGCCATTGGTTGACTGTGTTTTTGTCGACAACCGGGCCATATATGCCTGCACCCCATCTAATAGATCGGTTTAAACAACAAGGTCTAACGTGTTGTTCTCAGAGTTTTGGCTGGTCCCAGCTATCAGTCCATCTGATATAAATTAGATGGCATAAAAATAGAGTACCCTGACTAAGGTTCGAACTCATGAGCACACTCGCTGGCCGAAGGTCCGGAACCACTAGACCAGAGGACTCTATTCCGACAGATCTACTACTTTTCCATTCTTATAAGCATGTCCTAAATCAGCGGTCCTTCAATATTTACTCCGATGTTTTGACTAATAGCCACAACAAACTGAACAAGACAACTACATCATATTTCTTATACACATGTTCTCAATCACACAAAGAAGCAAAATGTGAAAGTACAAGAAATTACAGCAACAATCAACACAACACATATCAACTTGGAGATAACACCAATCTTACAAATATATAGAGTACATGGTTTACATAAAGTTCCAAACCAACTAGACAACCAGATTCACAAAGAGTTCCATACCAAGTACACAAACAGTAGGTTCACATTCAGTTCTAAACCAACTACGAGTTCACATGAAGCCAACCCGCATAACCAGGTACGGTGTGCCCTCATTTTAAGCGACTAACATGACACGTGAAGCCATATATGAGCTCCTCAAATAAGGTGAAGACGAACAAATCCCCTTTTTTGATTCAAGCCACCTCGACAACCTTTGACCAGTTGCTTGTCATTTGGGAAACATCATTCCGACCTTGGATGAACTAAACATGCTCACGTCCTACATAATCTACGACTATGATAGGAATCTCCAACGGTAGATACCTATTGAGGTGGGCATTGCTGTACCTAGCTGAAAAGTACTGGATGTGAAGAATAAAGTTAGTTGATGAAGTATAGTTCAATGTGCATAAGTAGATTTAGGGCTCGTTTGGTTCAAAGGATTTGTAAAACACAGGGATAGGAAAAGTGTAGGAATATTATGGCATGACACTAAGAATCCTATAGGAATGAAAAATGCAGGAATTGATAAGATAAGCTGTTTGATTGCACCGTAGGAAAAATGCAGGAAATTTTAATAGGGTTTAGGTACATGTCATAGTTGTCATAAACATGTAGGAATCTTTCCAAGAGGTCTCACCTCTTGTTAGAAATCCTATAGGATCCGTGTAGGAAAGTTATGCATAGGAATTTTGTAGGATTTACTCCTTTGAAACAAACACGCCCTTAAAGAGTCAAATCTTAGAAGTTTACCATCTTGGTCTTCCCAGGGATGAAATTTCACTTTTTCATCTTGCACACATAGTGTGGTATATGTGGCTTGTGTCCTAAAATTTCTCTGAGATAAACAACTTGGTTTGAAGTTAATTCCACGTCGTTTCCAAACACGCAGTAATTGTCGAAGTCCTCCCGCCCTTAATCAACAGACATAGAAAGAACATATTAGAAAGTAATCAGTAGCGGTATAAGAATGACTGTAACGTTAAGCCAATGTCAATTACTCTAACCTCTAGTAAGGTCCCTTGGTTTCTCAGCTTTCTTGGCTACATGTTGCTTCACCTCGTCATAAGATGGAACATTGTAGCCTTGCTTTTTAGCTTAAAATAGACATTGCACTAATTATATTGTTTTATATTGATGATATACAGTAAATTTCAGTAGTATCTAGTAGCAAAAATTTTAGAACATGCTCATATATGCCGCTAGCATTGTAATCATCATATTTGTGTCGGAGATTGCAATTTCTTGGCGCCGTCCCTATGATGTTTTGTGCAATGACTTCCAAATATTCCGGGTTCAACACCGTATGGTCCATCTAAAGATCATTAAGAAATCTTAGGACAACTATTACTATGATAGAACGAGAATGTGATGTGTAGAGTTAGTGCTAGTAGGAACAATTTTAGAACCTGCACTCGTATCTCCCTAGCCTTAATGCCGCAAAACCTACAATCCTCATAGTTCATCCTACGAGTCCTAGAGAGTAAATACAAGAATTAAATTAGAGGCACACTCATCAAGTGACTAAAACAAGTGTAAGGGCCTAGATCGAGTGTTGAACTGGGGCCTAGACCTAGATCATTTGTTTACCTGGGGCCTAGACCTATATCGAGTGCTTACCTGGGGCCTAGACCTAGATCGAGTGCTTACCTGGGTCCTAGACCTAGATCGAGTGTTTACCTAGGGACTAGACCCGTCGCCGGTGACCTATAGCACATACGCGGTGACCTAGATCGAGCACATCATTACCTACACGGGTCACCGGTGATCAAGCACATATGCGTGGTAGTTGAGATGCATGGAGATAGTTCAAGGAGCCTTACCCATGAGGCTCCTACCACCGCTGTCGCCGTCATCGCTGGGAGGGGAGGGGATTTGGTGGTTGCCAGGGAGGGGCGGGGATTTGGGTCACCGAGCAGAGAAAATGTGTGCAAAGTGGTGGGGACTAGGGAGGGTTAAGCGACCCGCAGCATGACGAGTGGATCCCTCACGGTATTAGATTTTGGTACTATCTTATTCAGGAAAGGTTAAATCGTTTGCATTTACAACGTTCTTTAGTTATAAGGATGTAGTTTGTGATAAATCCATCATGACCACACACACCAATGGGTGCGTCATGATGCAACCATGATGGGTTCACCATTCCCATGTGGCACTTGCATATTCCAGGGGCTCTTTGGGCTTTCTGACCACCATGTTTTGACAACAATGGAGTCTCTAGAGATAAATGCAAGTGTTATTCTCAAAACCACACCTTGATGATCCACACATGACCGCACAAACACACACACACTATCCAGTGGGTGTGGTGATGCAACTTTTGTCACACCGGTTCACCATTCCCATGTGACAGTTGCATATTCCAGGGTCTCTTTGGGCTTTCTGGCCATGGTTTAACACACATGGAGTCTCTAGAGATCAATGCATGTGTTATTTTCAAAACCACACCTTGATCCATATGACCAAACACACTCTAATGGGTGTGGTGATACAACTTCTATCACACTGGTTCACCATTTCCATGTGGCAGTTGCATATTCTAGGGGCTCTCTAGGCTTTCTGACCCCACCATGGTTTGGAACACATGGAGTCTCTAGAGATCAATGCATATGTTATTCTCAAAACCACACCTTGATGATCCACACATGACCACACACACACACCAGTGGGTGTGGTGATGTAACTTCTATCACACTGGTTCACCATTTCCATGTGGAAGTTGCATATTCCAGGGGCTCTTTGGGCTTTCTAACCATCATGGTTTGACACACATGGACTCTCTAGAGATCAATTCATGTGTTATTATCGAAACCACACCTTGATGATCCACACATGACCACACACACTACAGTGGGTGTGGTGATGCAATTTCTATCACACTAGTTCACCATTCCCATGTGGCAGTTGCATATTCTAGAGGCTCTTTCGGATTTATGACCACCATGGTTTGACACACATGGAGTCTCTAGAGATCAATGCATGTGTTATTCTCAAAACAACACCTTGATCTAGTTCTGAACAACACACTCCAATGGGTGTGGTGATGCAATTTCTTCTTCCACACTAGTTCACCATTCCCATGTGGCAGTTGCATTCCATGGACTCTTTCGGCTTTCTGACCATGGGTTGAGACATGGAGATTCTCTAGAGATAAATGCATGTGTTATTTTAAAAACCACAGCATGATCCATATGACCCCACACACTCCAATGGCTTTGGTGATGCAAATTTTGTCAGACGGGTTCACCATCCCCTTGTGGCAGTTGCATTCCAGGGGCTCTTTGGGCTTTCTAACCATGTTTTGACACACATGGAGTCTCTAGAGATCAATGCATGTGTTGTTCACAAAACCACCTTAATTAACCACATGAACACACACAATCCAGTTGGTGTGTAGTGATGCAACTTCTATCACACTGGTTCACCATTGCCATGTGGCAGTTGCATATTCAAGAGGCTCTTTGGGCTTTCTGACCACCATGGTTTGACGCACATGGATTCTCTAGAGATTAATGCATGTGTTATTCTCAAAACCACACATTTATCTAGCTATGACCACACACAATACAATTGGTCTGGTGAAGGAACTACTTTTGCCACACTTGTTCACCTTTCGCATGTGGCAGTTGCATTCCATGGGCTCTTTGGGCTTTCTGGCCATGGTTTCACACGTACAGATTCTCTAGAGATCAGTCCATGTGTTATTTTCAAAAACACAAATTGATCCATATGACCACACACACTCCAATGGGTGTGGTGATACAACTTCTGTCACACTGGTTCACCATTCCATTGTGGCAGTTGCATTCCTCACTTGTGATAGTATTGTTTTTGGTCTTACTTGCAAGTTGTATACACACGTTGTTGTCCGGAACCAATGGCGCCGAAGTGACAGAAATCGGGATAACCAGAGGGAATGGCTTTGATGTGAGGATCACATGTGTTCATGGAGTGTTAATGCTTTGCTACGGTGCTATATTAAAAGGAGCACCTTAATTGCCAGTAGTTCCCCTAGGCCCCGCTGTAAACGGGCTGGCAGGACAAAAGATGTTGTGCAAGTTCTCATTGCGAGCACGTATGACTATATTATGGAATACATGCTTAGGATTATCTAGTACTTGGATGCTTTATCTTATTTATCTGTAATTGCCCTACGTTCTGATTGCTATGTGAATTGTCTTGTCCATGCAACGCCCGTCCATCCATCCATATGCCTACCGCACTCGAATCCTATTGTTTACTGCTATTGTTACTGCTGTCTTTACTTTACTATTGCTGCTACTTTACTATTCCTACTACACAACTGTTGCTACTGATAAACTGATGTGAGCAAGATTGTTTCCAGGTGCAGCTGAATTGACTACTCAGTTGTTAAGGCTTATAAATATTCTTTGGCTCCCCTTGTGTCGAATCAATAAATTGGGTTTCACTTCCCTCGAAAATACTGCGATACACCCCCTATACTTGTGGGTCATCAAGACTATTTTCTAGCGCCGTTGCTGGGGAGCATAGCTTTATTTATCAAGTTCACTTGGATTCTCTATTGTTCGCTGCTATCCATCCATCATGGGTATGTCTCGTGATGGCAAGGTTCCTATTTTACCATCTACTACAAGAAGAGGTATGGTTTTGAACACCTATGTTGCTCTTGATTCATTATCTGTTATGAGTAAGCTCGTTACACCACCACATACACATGTTACACACACTGCTACTACTGCTGAATCTGAAACTTCTGATGCTTATGATGATGCTTCTACTGTGCTTGATAAGAGTGGTTCATTAGGTCCTTTCCTAGATGCTACGATTGCTCGAACTATAGCTGGAAATACTAAAGCTCCTAATGAAGACACTACCACACATATTAGTTCTCCTGAGGCTAGTCAGAGTTATGATACTGAAGATGGTTATGTTGAGATGACCGATGAATTTATTAAAGAATGTAAAAACACCCATGATAGGAGCGCTGCTAAGAGTCTCATTGAGAGGCGTACTATTAGACCCAAATTGTCTCCTATTGCTAAGTTTTCTGCCTCTCCCATAAACATGAAATATAAAGATTATGATTTCTCTCTCGATCTATATTACATAGCTATTGTTGAGAAAGAACCTTTTTGTGGGACTAAAAATGAATGTGCGGTAGCACATATGAATGAACTTTCTACCATGAGTGGCTTGTTTTATGATGATATTAAGATGCGTACTTACTTTGTTGCTAAGATTTTCCCTTTCTCACTGAAAGGAGAAGCTAAAACTTGGTTTAGTAATTTACCTCATGGATCTATTGATAGCCCTGATTGCTTGATTAGTACTTTCCTGCATAAATATTTTCCTCCTAGTGCTAGACATGCTATTTTGTAGGAACTTTTTGATTTTAAACAGGGAGAAAATGAGATATTGCCCGAATCTTGGGCAAGGTTTTGTGCTTTGATTCATGCACAGGGTGGAAGTCCATTACCTAAGAATGAGCTTCTTGATATATTTTATAATGGACTAACCGAAGAATCTAGGACATACCTAGATAGTTGTGCTGATTATGTTTTCATGAATAGGACTCCTAAGGAAGTTGAGAAATTAATGGCTAAAATAAGTAAGAACTATGAAGATTGGAATCCTCCTAAACAAGCTATACCTGAAGTAATTGTACCTGAACCAACAATTCCGGTGCCTATTCCAACATCAAAGAAGAGGGGAGTTATTGAATTAAATGATGAAGTGATGAAGGAAGCTAAGAAATGTCTAAAGGAGAAGGGAATTAAAGCTGCAGATGTCAAGAATTTACCTCCTATAGAAGAATTATGTAAGCATATTCCCTACTTATCCACTATTGAGGTACACTCTCTCCAAAACTTTGATGAAGGTGATATCCCTTACTGTAAACCTCCTGATTAATGCTTAGAAGAATTCGATATCTTTATTGTTAAGCAAGATAATTTTAATAAAAGGGTGCAAAATCATCTAATGGAAAACACTAGAGCTATTGTTGAGTTGAAAGATATTGTGGAAAGAACCTCTAATGATGTTAAAATGAGTGTTAAACACTTTCAAATGGTTCAAACTCAAATAGATCAACTCGTTAAAGTGCAAAAAGACTTGCTAGTTAATGCTGCTAAAGAAAAACATGTTTATGAAATTAGAACTAGAAGTGGTGCTGCTGCCTAGGATCCTCTTTATCTTGAGGGGCATCCCAAAAGAATTGAGCAGGATTCTCAACAAGCTGAAAATAGTGGTTCTACTCGTAAGAAAAGGAAAAAGAAACATAAAACTTTGTAGAACCCTCTGAACCTGCTATAGATCCTAATAGTATATCTATCTCTGATACTGAAACTGAAAGTGGTAATGAATAAAATGAAGCTCCTAATGAAGAAAGAGTTGAAGAAGAACCTAAAAAGCACACTAAGAATACTAAATACAGAAAAGAAGATTTTGTTGCTAAGAAACATGGTAGTGAAAGAGATCCTTGGGTCCAAAAACCTATGCCTTTCCCTGATAAGAAACACAAGTCAAAGGAAGATGAACACTATAATAAATTTTGTGAGTGGATGAAACCTTTATTCCTACAAATTCCTTTGACTAATGCTATTAAATTGCCTCCTTACTCAAAGTATATGAAGGATATTGTCTCGAATAAAAGGAAGATCCCTACTGAAGAAATCTCTACTTTGCTTGCTAATTATTCCTTTAATAGTAAGGTTCCAAAGAAACCTAGAGACCCAGGGATTCCAACTATCCCTTGCTCTATTAAGAACAATTATGTTAGAACTGCTTTGTGTGATTTGGGAGCTGGAGTTAGTGTTATGCCTTTCTCTCTCTATAAGAGGCTTCAACTAGAAAAACTAATACCAACTGATATATCTTTGCAAATGGCTGATAAATCTACCACTATTCCTGTTGGTATTTGTGAGGATGTACATGTTCAAGTGTCTCATAATTGCTTGATATTAACTGATTTTGTTGTGCTTGAAATTCCTGAAGATAATAATATGTCCATTATTCTTGGGAGACCTTTTCTTAATACTGCGGGAGCTGTTATTAATTGTAATCAAGGAAAGGTGACTTTCAATGTTAATGACAAGGAACATACTGTTTATTTCCCCAAGAAGATTGAAAGGACTTATGGTTTGAATTCAATTGAACATGTTGAGGGCATTCAAGTTGGAGAAATATATTGTCCCATACCAAGAGAAAAATTTGAAACTATTATGATTGGGACCATTGCTATCAAGGTTGAGGTAACATAATCATTAGTGGAATACAAAGTTTTGTCTCATAGGGAATTGTTTTGGTAACAAGACCTGATCAACCTTGTTAACAAAAGGATTTCATTGAACAAAACAATGTTTTCACTATGATTATTTCCGTGTACTTCTATTCTATCTAGTTTAGTTTTTACTTTCGTTTAGTTTTATTTTTGTTGTTAGTTGCTTGCATTTTAGAGTGTCTTAGAACTCTTGTAGTTCTAGCCTTGTTTTGTATTTGCATCATTCCAAAAAAAATCTGTTTGTCAGAAAATCATTCTTCTATACCTGAAAAATGCCCAAAAATAAAGTGTCTCGAAAAATTCCAAAAATTCATATTAAGTTTTACATGAAAAAAGGGGCAGAGGAGTGCCTGGAAGGTACCAGGGGGGCCCACCAGGCAGGCACACCACCTGGTGGTGCGACCTGCCCTGGGTGGCGCCATGCCATGGTGTGGGCCACCCCTGGCCCTCCACTAACTCTCTCACCTGCCACTTTCTTCTCTATCCCGAGTAAGCTCCAGTTCATTGCTCGATATCACGTTCTTGCTATCCTTGCTCTCGATTTTTTCGATCTCCTTGCTCAGCCCATCTTTCTTGCTGAAATTTGGAGCACTTGTTCCATGGTATGTGACTCCTCCCCTTGTCCAAGTAGATTTGTGTTTAGTGGATTATATCTTGAGTATTTTGCTGCTATAGGTGACAGGTTATGAGAGCTTGTAAGCTTGTTTGATGCTTAGAGATATAGTTTTGATGCATGTTTAGGCCTCTTACAAGTCCCTATGAGTAGAATCCTTCATTTTATTCACTTTGCAATCACTTGTTTAATAAGTGTTTAAATTTCAGAATACCAAGCATGAACAACCATACCTTTGGAGAGATATTTGAGAGGGATGCACCTAGGAGGTCGAGGCCCTCAAGATCAGCCTCTCAGTTTAGGCCATCATACAACGAAGATCTCATTGCAACTTGTATTGGTAATGAAAGGGATGATGGGGATGCTCACCCATCCACTTTTCCTTGTTCTACTTTCTTACAAGTTGCAGGGATTCTTGATGATCTCTTGTAATGATTGAGAGGGTTGGTCTGACCTCATATATGCAAGATGAGAGTGAGCAATACGCTATGCTCACCAAAACCTTTGTTGAGAGCTTCACGTTTACTAACACGCCCTATCAGTCAACTATCCCTTTCAAAATTTATAATCTGCCCTTTACCATGCCATTGGAAAGATTTTGTAGTATTGTAGGTGTAAGCATGAAAGGGACCGTGAAGAAAATTCAAGGGCGATCCGCTGATTTGCTAGAGCTCTACAGAGGGGTGACCAACGATGATGACCGCGTGGTGCAACGCGGAAAGATAAGAAACATCCAACTCCCTCCTCTTAGATACTTTGAATATTATCTTGCTACTAGCATACTTTCTAGGGAGAACACAAGTAATATCTCCAACTATCATTTAGCTTTCCTTGTTGCTGCGCTCAACAATGACACTCGGTATAATCTTGGCTCACTTATTGCTCGCCGCCTAGCTGCTAGGGGGGCTATCTATGGGGGCATCATTGCCTCACGTATGGTCAATGCATTAGGACTTTCAGTGGACCCCAATGATATTGTATTGGCACCACAAAGGCTTGACCTTGTTGCTATGAAAACTCATCACTTTGTCACTGCTCCTTCTGATTTGGACAGTCTAGTATATAGGATGTTGTTTACTGACGAGGATGAGAGGGAGATCCCTCTGCCGCAGTCTTCTTTGTTTAGTGTTCACAGGAGACCGTGGTCGTGCTCCAAGGAGAAGGTGGACGAGCATCTCCGCTTGCTGGGTTTCCACGAGCAGCACCAGGAGGATGTACCCTCCTACGATTACTCCGCACACTATGGAGGGACGCATTCGAGCTTGCACCAGGACGGCGGTACCTCCTCATCATACTACTATGACACGTCATCCTGGCCGGCTTGGGATTGATACCCACTTAGGCCAAAAGCCTAAGCTTGGGGGGAGGTACGACGGCATTGCACTCATCGCCTTATCATGTTGCGTCGGTACTTTGTTTATTCATGTTTCATTCTCTTTTTAGTTTTTGTTCCTTCTTTGCTTTTGCTTTCTAAAACACAAAAAGACCAAAAATATTTCTGTTGTTTCTCTTTGGTTTGCTACTTCTTCTTTTCGCCTTGGTTTGTTTTTCCCTTTTTTCTTTGTTTGTTTTTCCTTTTTGGTTCTTTCTTTAAAAAATCGAAAACACCAAAAATATTTGTTGTTCTTCTTTGGCTTTGTGATTTTGTTGTAGGGTTCGGCAGTCCTCAGTGGATATTGGTTTCATATTATTATTCAAGGCACACAAGTGAAGAGCAATAATGAGAATTAATGACAACTTGAGGAGTGGTAAGAGGCTGGTAACGAACTCTACTTGTTTTCATTTTTGTACATATACTCATCATTGTGGACATGCTTAGCTTGTTCGTGTAGGGTGTATGTTATCTTTGGATGCTTAGTAGTTCTTGCTTTCATATGATTAGTTCCAGCTTGCTAATAGTTTGTAGCATGTCATATGAATATTTGCTTGCATTACGCTATTCATAACTTGGTATGACATCGTGGTATCCTCCTCTGAATGTTTCATTTTAATTGACTTGGCACATGCTCACGCATGCACATGACCGAAATAATCAGTTAAGCCTCGATGAATTATCTTGCCTTGAGGATCTTGAATCACTTTCATTCCATGATTAGTCCTGTTTTGTTGCAATCATGATTATGATAGATATTGCTCTCTCGTTTGTCGCTCCCTTACTATTGCTAGCCTTCACTTTCACTGAGTATGTTTTACTCATGTTTCCAACTCCCTAAAACCAAATATTGCAAAAGTGTCCACCATACCTACCTATTAGCATCATCTGTTACTTCCGTGCATATTCAATATGCCTTGTTTTCTTCCGAATAAAATGTTTGCTTGTTATGAGAAAGTTAGTTAGTAAAGCTCTCACGAACTTGATGGCACACTGTATTTTTTTGCATTTAATAAACCTGAACCATTGCGTCCTTCTTTGTTGCGTATATGCTTGCGCTTTATATGTTGAAGTTAGCAGAACCATGTATCATGGGGAACGCATTCAACATTGCACTAGTACTTAGTACCTCGTTGATATCATAATCTTTTGCTTATGGATCCCGGCGGTGTGAAATAAAATTGGAACTTGTAAGATCATGCAGTTTGTATGTATGTTAGAGAAACGCCTGGGCCGCTAGCCTAAGCCATGCCTAATCATGGTGGAAACTTGCAGCAGAACCATAATGAGCATTCTATGAAGCATCCTCAATAAAAATCTATGCACATAGTAAATAAAAAGATCGCTGAGATGCTCATTGTCTGCTTGCCTTGTCATTCTGATTATGGGATAGCTCCTGTATCATGTGCAAGGGGTACCTCGTTGGCGGTTCTCTATGATACGTATATACTTACAATGACAAGAGCTTACTCGTGACTGAAGTTGAGTAGCATGAGGATCGGTCATCGTAAGTAAGGGGCATGAGACTTTGATTTATAACTTGTCAAGTATATCCTCTTAGTTGTGTCACTTTAACCTTAACCATTTAAAGATTCTTATGATACGGGCAATGAGAGCTCAAAGCTAACGAGTACCATACTTTCAGCATTTGGAAGCTTTTCAAATTATTCAAAACCTTTTCTTTTACTTGTTGAGTCTCCACATATTCTTTGAGCACCTTCTTGAGAGCATAGTTGTCATTCTTTGTGCTTGTCTCATTACTTGATTATTTGTGTTATGACTTTGATGCTTGTATCTTTGATATCTTTGCTTCTAGTCTTCACCTGAACTTCAGTGGTGCCTTGGCACTCATAATCAAAGGAAAACGAGATACCACTCTATCATACCTTGTTATGAGCATTGTAATGTTGCTTATGTTTATGCTTCATGCTACTTATTATTTTTGAGTTGGAATCTCTTTATAGCTTGCATTGCCTATTAGGTGAACTTAGTTACATACTCTTTATTATGAATTATCTAAGTAGTTGATCACATGCTGAGAATATATTCATCATATGAAGCAAATGTGTTCGTGAAAGTTCTTTTATCGCACTCAGTTCTCAACTGAATTGCTTGAGGACAAGAAATAAGCTAAGCTTGGGGGGAGTTGATACGTCCAAAACGTATCTACTTGCCCGAACACTTTTGCTATTGTTTCTCCTCTAAACTTGTGTGATTTGGATGCAACTAACGCGGATGACGCTATTTTCAGCAGAATTGCATTGGTGTCTACTTTTTGTGCAGAAAATCAACTATTAGAAAAAATCCCGGAAAATATGCCAAAAATCCTATTTCACCAGAAGACTCCCGGAACCAGAATACGAGACGGAGGGGGGCTGGGCCCAGGCCACACCACCTGGCCGCGCGGGCAAGCCCAGGCCATGCCAGGGGGTGGTCTGGCTGCCCAGACCCCCCCGGTCTCCCTCTTCGCCTATAAGTTGCCTTCTGACCTAAAAACTCAAGGGGGTTCGACGTTTTTCCAGAAGGAGTTCCGCTCCGCTGCCACCACCAGATTCCACGAAACAGCACCAGAAACTCTGTTCTGGCACCCTGCCGGGACGGGGAATTGGAGGAGATCATTGCCATCATCATCGCCATCGCTTCTCCATCGACCATCCATGTTTCCCCCATCCATGAGTGAGTAATCCCCTGGTGTAGGCTATGGGGATGCTAGGGATCGGATGAGATCGTTCATGTAATGGCATCAGATTGTTAGGGCATGCTGCCTAGTATCTTCTATTAGTGCTTTATGACTTTGTTGCAACTTGTTATGCTTAATGCTTGTCACTAGGGCCCGAGTGCCATGATTTCAGATCTGAACATGTTATTGATTCATTATGATAGTATTGTTTTTGGTCTTACCTGCAAGTTGTATACACACGTTGTTGTCCGGAACCAATTGCCCCGAAGTGACAGAAATCGGGATAACCGGAGGGAATGGCTTTGATGTGAGGATCACATGTGTTCTCGGAGTGTTAATGCTTTTCTCGGGTGCTCTATTAAAAGGAGCACCTTAATTGCCAGTAGTTCACTTGAGGCCCCGCTCCAAACGGGCTGGAAGGACAAAAGATGTTGTGGAAGTTCTCATTGCGAGCACGTATGACTATATATGGAACACATACTTAGGATTATCTAGTACTTGGATGCTTTATCTTATTTATCTGCAATTGCCCTATGTTCTGATTGCTATGTGAATTGTCTTGTCCATGCAACGCCCGTCCATCCATCCCTATGCCTACCGCACTCAAATCCTACTGTTTACTGCTATTGTTCCTACTGTCTTTACTTTACTACTGCTGCTACTTTACTATTCCTACTACACAAATGTTGCTACTAATAAACTACTGTGAGCAAGATTGTTTCCAGGTGCAGCTTAATTGATAACTCAGTTGTTAAGGCTTATGAATATTCTTTGGCTCCCCTTGTGTCGAATCAATAAATTGGGTTTCACTTCCCTCGAAAATACTACGATACACCCCCTATACTGGTGGGTCATCAGAGTCGCCCTTCAATTCTTGGACAGGGTGGTCGCTCGAACCAAATTAGCTCCTGGTAAGCAAAAGGCTCTTGGGGTTCGCATGTTTGTGTTGAATTGTAATTTTTGTTTTATTTACTCTATAGTATTAGGCAGTTATGCAACAATCCTATTTCTTTGACAGGAAGCGCTGCAAGGTTAGAAACATGACTGTCGGGTCAGTCATTTTGTTGTCGGAAGAAAATAAAAACGAGTGGAGTGATGATGCTGAACACGATTCTGGTGCTAATTGTCCCGGCGATGCAGAGTATGTGAAGCTAAGAAAATTGGCACCAAGGAAGAGGAAAAAGGATGGAAATGAGGAAGCCAGTGGACGTGAAGGCTTAGCACCCAGGCGGGGGAAGAAGGCTGCTGGCAATGAATATGCATAATAATGTGTTGAACTTGAACCTATATATGTAATTTGGTTAAATTCTGGAGCTCTGTGCGTGGAACTTGTCGGGCGAAACAATCTACCTACGTTCTCAGAGTAAAATGTACCGCAACTTAGGGTTTGGAAACTCTTGTGTCAGTAGTTGAATCCTAAATTGTGATTGTGCCACTACTATCTGAAAACACGCAGCACCGGTTCCACTATGGCTGAGGGGAGGAGGTCTCCAAATTTGATGGAATGTAAGTGGCACAGAAATAAATTATTTGAGCTGCTACAATCCACGAAACAACAACTTATTTTAGCTGCTGCACAATGACATGGCAACATAAACATCAATGGAAACCGATAATGCCGAGATGATGAGGAAATTGGTACCACATTCTGACCTAATCTTGAGCCCGTCTATCTCACCACCTCCCAGCTCCTGCATCGCCTGCATATGGAGAAGCTCCCGGATATCTAGTAACAGGGTGTATGTGCTTCCAGTTTATAAATTGCGGTTGTGCCATTTGCATGCGATACAATCCACGTAGATTACGTTTAAACAAACCACCAATGTCAGAATACCACCATCATTAGACAAAAGGAAGTAATGCAGGGTTAAGACAGACTAACGGGCGACCAATTTTTTCTCCCAGGACTCCGAGACCACTAGTTCAGACCCCTAGGTCAACAAGTACTACTATTACAACTTAAAAAAGTACACAGCTCAAGATAAATAGAACTAGTTATCACACATCTCCTTGATCTTCCTAATCTTAGCCCGATGTGCATCTTCCTACAAGAGAAAGGATCAAATCATCTGCTCCGTCCTTTTAGCATCTTCCTTGTGCAGCTTCAATTGTTTCTCTACATTTATCCTCATGCACTTGTCAATACTCGTAGTTGTGAACTGCGTGTCTTTGGCCTGGTGAAGTTCATTCCTTGCTTGAGTCAGTTCTTGCACTACTTTAGCCTTTAGGCCCAACGCCACGTCCCTCTCCTTCTCGACTTTGCTACCTTGTCTTGCACCCTCCTGAGATCTCGGTTAAGCTTGCTTGCGTCAACATGGTCAAATAACTTCATCTCAGCACTCTCAAGAAGTGAGCTGACTATGTATTATTTCAACTCAACAGTCATATCCCATAGTTTGTCCAGCGTGTTCTGCATCGATTTGGGCCACTCTAGATCTACCCATTTGACAACACCGCAACTTCTGTGTTGCAACATTGCACGATGTCCTTGACACCCTAAAAACCTCCTACCTAAGTTTCGTCCTTCGAACGCTACAAATTTAGTGGGCACATATCCATGTTTACATAGCATAGGACTGTCTTCCTCCGCTAAGCCACGATAGTCAGAGTCGTACAGCGTCTGTTTGGCCTAACACATCATACGTGCATGAGTAGACAGAGTAGATCTAACTCAAAATAGATAATTGGCCACATATGTTAGAGATGAGACGACTCACATAGAAATCACCGCCCCTGTCGTGACGACGCGTTTCCTCAACGTCCCCCCTTAAAACCCACCATGGCAATAGGGGGTGGGAGACTAGGGTGGTGATGGCTCAATGCACGGCGCCCAGAAAAATGCTTGATGGTGGTGTTGATGTAGAGCTCGTTGGGAACCCCAAGAGGAACGTATGATGAGCACAGCAGCAAGTTTCCCTCAGTTATGAAACCAAGGTTTAATCGAACCAGTAGGATCAAGGAAACACCTCAAAGCTGTTACTAGCTGAGCTTTGGCAGGGCGCACTACCGGTGCTAATAGCACGTGGAGACCTGCACAACACAACCACAGAACTTTGTCCCCAACTTGCGATGAGGTTGTCAATCTCACCGTGTTTTTTGGAAAACAAAGGATTAAACGTATCGAATGGAAAGAAGTAAAAGTTTGCAGAAAGTAAACACAAAGAAGTAAAAGATTGTAGATTGTATATAAAGACAAAGACCGAGATCCATAGTTCACTAGAGGTGGCTCTCCTTAGAAAGATAACATGCTGGGTGAACAAATTACAGCGTGGCAATTGACAAACATCGAGAAAGCAATTGACTCCTTTGAGACTTGATTGGGCATTACAACATTATACATAGACCGCCATCCAACTGCATCTATGACTAATAATCCACCTTCAGGTTATCATCCGAACCCCCTCCAGTATTAAGTTGCAAGCAACAAATTATTGCTTTACGAACTGCGTGTAAAGTAAACAATACGATTGTTCTATGAACAAAGGATTGTCGTCTTCTCCCTAGTAGCAACAGCACATCTAGTACCTTAGAGATTTCTGTCACTTCCCCAGATTACCAGAGGCATGAACCCACTATCGAGCATAAATACTAACTCTTGGAGTTGCTAGCATCTACTTGGCCAAGATAGCTACTAACAACGGAAAGCATGCAAGATCACAAATAACAAAGACATAATAGAATCAATAATCAATCTGAAATAGCATCTCAATATCCATCGGATCCCCGCAAACACAACATGCAAAATTACAAATAGATGATCTTGATGATGAACGGAGCTCACAAGATCTAAACATGAAAGCACAAAGGAGGAGAACCAGCCATATAGCTACTACATGGATCCGTAGTCCAAGGATGAACTACTCACGCATCACACCGGAGGCTTGCATGGTGATGAAGAAGGCCTTCAGGGTGAATTCCACTCTCCGGCATGGTGCCGGGAAGAGCTTCAGATCCCTCCCGATCTAGGGATGGAGATGACAGTGGCTACAGACTCTTTCGTGGATTTTTGATCGGGCCCTTAGGGTTTTCGTCCCAAGGGCAATATATAGGCGGAAGGAGAGGCCAAGGGGGTGCCGGGAGCGGCCACACCACCCCTGGCACGGGCCAGGCCTGGCCGCGCGGCCAGGTGGTGTGGTGGCTCCCTGGCCCTTCTCCGTTTCGTATTATGGCACTTCATGATTTCCGGAAAAATAGGCACTTTGGCTTTTGTCCCGTCCAATTCCGAGAATATTCATTTTCTGACTTTCTTGGAACCAAAAACAGCAGAAAACAGGCAGCTAGCACTGTGGGTCTTGTTAATAGGTTAGTCCAAGAAATCATATGAAAAGTACTCCAAAGTTGGAACAAAACACAAGAAAGTAGATAAAAACAAGCATGGAGCATCAAAAATTATAGATACATTTGCAATGTATCAGGTGGCCGCGGGAGAGATGGCTGGAGGCGCCATCGGCTTGAGGCTACGGCAGGATGGGGGAGAAGTGGCGAATGTGGCTTCGAGGGGAAGGAAGAGAAGTATGGGGAGGAAGAGAAATAAAGGGGACGTGACACTAGCATTTGGCCCATGGAACTCATGACACTCGCAAAAGGGGAGCGCGCAGTGTTGCTAGTTTGTCTAGAGCAAGCGGACAGTAAGCATGGCTAATCATGTCGTAGAATAGCCTACTCGCGGATCTCTCTTACAAAGAATCATACCAATCGTACAAGCACCCCTATCGAATGGTATATAACAATCGTCATGCAGAACAACTGTGTTAGGGTGTGCCTTGTAGAAGACTCGGTCTAACGGCCACCATTGGGGGCTAAGGTCAGGGATCTCCTAAGGTTAGGATCCATATGGTTTATGAAAAGAACACACATGTAAATGGCCTGGGTCGATCCATGTGGTTTATGAAAATAACACACATGCAAATGACTCTAGTGGATCCATGCGGTTTATGAAAATAACGCACACACAATGACTCTAGTGGATCAATATGTGGTTTAGAAAAACAACACACATTCAATGACACTGGTGGATCCATGTGGTTTATGAAAAGAACACACATCCAATGACACTGCTGGATCCATGAGGTTTATGAAAAAACACACATGCAATGACACTAGTTGTGGTTTATGAAAAGAACACACATGCAATGACAGTAGTGGGTCCATGTGGTTTTTGAGAAGAACACAGATGCAATGACTCTAGTTGTGGTTTATGAAAAGAATACAAATGCAATGAACTCTAGTGGATCCATGTGGTTTATGAAAATAACACACATGCAATGACTCTAGTGGATCCATGTAGATTATGAAAAGGACACACATGCAATGACTCTAGTTGTGGTTTATGAAAATAATACACATGCAATGACACTGGTGGATCCATATGGTTTTTAAAAGAACACAAATGCGATGACTCTGTGTAACACCCCAGCATTAGAGCTTAGAAATAAGCCGAGATGTGGTGTGTGCATTGCATTCATGCATAGAAAATCCGGATAATTTTCGCGCTTTTAAATAAAACTTGTCAAAGTGATTGAAGCTTGTCTTAACTTGGTGGAACTGAAGTAGATCATGAAGTTGGCAGCGATAAGTTTCAATATGACCTTTGCTAAAACCTTACCGTTGGGTAATATAATTTTGATCTAAGGGTAGATCAAATGTAATAAAACTTAGTCACAACACACTACTTTATAAGGAGTACTTGATCTTCTAGAGATCCTTACATGGTATTCCATTCCATGACTCAAGGATGAATACTTAATATTATAAATATGACATCAAGGTATTATCTACCACAAACTTTGAATACTCAATCAAGTATATAACTCCAAGTAAAGAAACCTCATAACTAAATCCTAAAACACTTGTTTGTCATAGTTATTCCTACCATGAGTATCATGGTGATTCTTAAATATTAACTCTTATCACAAATAGAGGGAAAATAGAAGTCAAACCAAGGCCATTCATCACATTCCCTTGTTGTCATATGAACATATGACATTCCTAAATAGCTAAGACCTAGTGTCAATTGATCATCAATGTTAAGTGATAAATTTCTGACCTAGAACTTATTGACTCTTAGATTTGACCTATTATATTAACCAGCCAAAGACCTTAAGGAAATTAATAAGAAGAAGGAACTGGATATGGTAGTGTGCCATCATCAATGGAATGATATTCTTAGTGGTGATCAAACCGTTGGATGTTGGAGGAGTTAACTCACTCATGAGTTCACTATAAGAAGTATCTAAACCTAAGGATTAACTAATATTTGTGAAGTTATAAGAAAGCTAGTAGTGTTAGGGTATTAGATAATAACCTTGTTAAGCCAAATAGGTATAAACCTAAAGTAAGTTTCCTTAACAGGATGAATCCTATAGAGAGACTAGTACAAGTCTATTACTTAGTTGATGATAGATGTTGATTAGACAATTAGAAGCCTAAGCTTAGTATGATCAAAGGATGGTGGTCATTGTTCTCAAGTTCCCTGAGGATACATGACTAGGTGTTGAAGTAGAATTGTGAGTATACCAAATTAGGCAAAACTCTAGTAAGCTGAATCACCTAGCTTGATCATGAGAAGTAGAGCTAGAGTATGATGAGGTATATAACATAAGTTGTAGGGAGTAGTTGAAAGCATAGTAGTTTAACCAAGCTCATACAATAACAAAATTGTATTATGGGAGTAGTATCAGATCTCTTCTAGAGGATTAATATCACCTATAATAGAGAGACATTTGTAATCTAGCAAGATTTGGAAGAAGTTGCAAGAGTGATTTAAAGGAGTTAATGGATGGAGTTAGAAGTAGCTACCTTGATGGATTCATCAAGGGGAGTTTAGGTATGGAAGTTATATAGATACTAGGAGAAGAATGGAGAATGAATATTGTTGAAGTGAATTGACCATGTCATCATATGATGATGGATATGGTGGAGTCAGATGATTGTCTTATTTAGGAAGATGGGATCTTTGTGAATAAGATAAGAGAGATATATAGAGTATATTTAGGAATGGAATTCCTTAACTATGATCTAATCTTAGTGAGGTATTAAGGACAAGAGTTCTTTAGAAATCGTTAACAACAGTATATCAAACCATGACAGGCCCATGTCTGCCTTATTGTCCAAAACTCTAGAATTAAGTTGATAGAGGAATCAATTCCTATTTCTAGGTAGCCTGAGAAAAATAGCTCTTGGTCAAATAAAGTTTCTAAGAGATAATTAGAATGCCATTTGATGAGGTCCTTAAAACCCTAAATTCATTATCATGGTGAAAATTAAAATCATTTTTATAAGATCTTCTATATAAGAAGGAAGTCCTTAAACCTCAATTCTTACTTAATCAAAAGAACCTTTCATATACTCATGAATTTCGAATATATAAATAAAAATAAAGAGAAGATTTATTATAATGAATCTCTAAACCATTCTGAATATTCTACCAAAATTTTAAAATGTTTAATCCCTTGTAGAAATATAATTGGAAAGGAATTGTAAATAGAAAATAAACAAAAATAAAAAAGAGAAAGAAAAAAAGACATCCATCCACTCCAGCCACGACCCGTTTGTCTCTTCGCTTATCTGTCGCTCGAGAGAAGCTGAAGCAACTCGCTTCGCAAGCTTTGCAGCATCCCACGCTGTACCGATGCGGAGCCCACCTAAGGCCCGTATCGATTCGTCGTTCTCTTCGTTTTCTTCTTCCTCTCGCCAGAAAGCAGCAACTGCAAAGCAACGCGGTGGAGCTCTGGCGACCGCGCATTGGCCATCTCGGTGCTACGATACGCGCCACCGCTTACATTGCCTATAAATAGCCCCGCGCTGCTAGAGGAACCCCGCCGTGCCCTATTTCTTCCCTTCCTCTTCTTCCTGTAGGGGATGCCGAAACCCTAACTCTGGTTCTCTTCCCCCCCGCCATTCTAGAGCTTCTCTAGCCACCTTGAGCACCCCACCAAACTCGCTCAGTTGTCCTTGTTCTTCCTAGCTTGGCTACGAGAGCTGGGGATATCGCTGTCAAACCAATCGACACATAAGTTCCACCCCCCGACATCACCGGTCGTCATCGATTCCCGCAGATACAGAGCTCCTCCGACCTCGCGAGTACGCGTTTCAGCTTTGTGGTGAGTTACCGGTGCTTGCACCTCTCTCTGACTTCTCTCTCGCTTCCTGGTCTACCCTGCCGTCGTGATACACCATCAGCCGCCGTAGTTCGTCATCGCTGGAGTAGCGCCGATGACCCTTTCCGAGCGACGCAACCATTATGGCTTAGTGTGCCGTGCTAAATCGAACCACAACAACCTCGCTTGCTCGCACGCTCTCGATCGAGAGATCGATCAACGACCTGGCGAGATCACCCATGGGTGTTGTCAGCATGACATCATGCCGATGTCATAATAGCATTTTATTTATTTGTTTTATAGTTTCTAGATATGACGTGGCATATTTCCCACCAGTCAGTGGCTTGGTTATAATAGGTTGGGTATAAAAAGTCTAACCCGCAGGTGCTGTGTCATGCGGATGTCTCCTTAATGCATTAAATCCTTTAAAATTAGTTTAATAATTCCCAAATATGATTCTTAGAAAAAGAATTAGTATAAAATTAGTATAATATATCCAAATTCTTAGAAAAAGAAAATATACATTTATAAAATTATTTTGTACATTTTTGTGATACTTAACTAAGTATTTATTATTTATATAGTGATAAAACTTATAAAAATCATATCTTAATAACTAAAAATCATAAAAATATAATTATTATACCAAAATGATCATAAAAATGAAATCTATACTCTGAAAATATCATTTTTCATAATTTAGTAAAATTAAAATGTAAAGGTCTAATAAATCTTATTTAAACACTTTTCTTTTAGTTTAATTCATTAAAAAATATAAAGCTTTACTTTTGCCTTTATCATTATTTATTTAAAATCTAAAAATGTCATAAGAAGTTGCATTGATATTTAAGTGAAGTCGAGATAGGTCTAACCATTTTAAGTTGTACCTACTAAAACTACCATTTAAAAATTAAGTAAATCTTACTCTCCTGAAAACATTTTATCAATTATAAAATCATTAAGGTTTGAGTACTAATTCGTTTACAAGTTTGGGAATCCACTTTAGAAGCTAAACAAAGTTTTTAAGTATTTAACATACTACCATTCCCATGTTGATAAAAATAAGTATTAATTCCATAATAAGTAAGTGATTCTATTCACTTATAACATCATGAGAACACCACTTCCATAAAGGCATAATACTTTTGTTTTACCTTCATGAAGTGTTAAAAGTCTTCACTTGCTAGTGGAATAGATATTCAAAAATACTAATTGTTTTCTACTTTAATACTTATAATTAATAAGAAAACCTTAAAGTGTTAGCTTTAAGTTTAAATACTTTTTACTTTGTAAAGTATTATTTTCCTCAAAAGTTATTCTTCTAAGAAGTATTCAAGAAACCCTTAAACATTTCTATAAGAACTTTAATTGTTTAATAATCTTGCTTAAGAAATATTTTAGATACCATGCCTCATTTGAGTACTTTAATATTACATTTTACTTGTTGTATCTACATATTGTTTGACACACTCTCACAAGCCTTAATAAAAAGCACAAGTCTGAAACTGATCTAAAAGTGAAACGCATCCTAAAGAAACCATTCCGAGTTCCCAAACCCTAGATCAAATACGATTAGTCCTGGGGTTCGCATTTATCAAATTGCATTACATTACTTATGCATCATTGCATATTGCTTCTTTAAACATTAGTCCTTACCGGACCAATGATGCTATTTATAGAATATGGATCTTCTAGTGTCCTGAAGACCGTGAGTGCATAATATTCCAACCACAAAAGGAAAGTTCACACTTCTCATGCCCTTTGATTATTTTCTATACTTGTAACTCAATTGTTGTCATCATATGCATTTCAAAAAAGATCAAAAATAGTATTTTCATAATTAACTTGAGGTATCGATTACTGATCCAAGGTGATCAGCTAATCTATCATAACTGGCAAAGGAAACGCCATTGTCCAGGAATATATCATCTAGGAATTAACAACCAATGTCGCCAGTGACTCTAGCACTGTATATTACGCGTTAACCATGAGATTTGGAATGGGACGAAGAAGTTAGCTGTATCTTCTTCCTCTCGCATGCATCCCGATGGCCAGGTCATGGCTGTTATCCTCGTAGCATGCATTAATTGGTAATTCATAGAGGATATGCAGCATATGGGGGAACCCTCAACATCTCACGATAGTTTTGGCATCTGACGATTTATACTAACTATTGCCATAATTCAAGATGTGGACATGGCGTACACCAAGGGGACATGCGGGGTCACGAAGGGGGCAGTGATTAGCTTGGATCTTATACTGGGCCCCATACCAAGGAAGTATGGACGAGCCTATAACTCAGATGTGCAACAAAGCTAAGGTCTCTTGTGGGTAAAGTAACGCACCTCTGTAGAGTGTAAGAACTGTGACATCTTACTCCCTGTATTGGGAAGGAGCTATGAACGCGACAGGAAAGGAACCCCATGAAGGTTCTAGTTGTCGTGGAAATGACCACGACAGTCACTGCTACTGGCAGTGATTGATTGTAATATGAGGAAGAGTTGGTGGCCATCTGCGGTGCGATATGGGGGTGGATGCACATGGTTTACCCAGGTTCGCCCCCCGGAGGGTAAAGACCTACTCCTGCTAGATTGGATTAATGGAGAGCGAGGTACAAGGATGGCGAGCTCGGTGTCTAAGAAGGGAGTCGCTCGAGGGGGTGTGTGATGGAACGTAAGTCCTTAGGATATCCTAGGGAGGTTTATATAGGAGTCACCTCGCTAGGGTTTACAAGTTACAACCAAGCCAGATATGGACTCGGAGGCTTTTTGACCTAATCCGACTGGGCTTCAGAAACGCTTCTAGGCCTTCAGTTTCTAGTCGCCAGGCTTCTCCTTCAGTCGTAGTCCAGTCGCCGTCCTCCAGGCCCACTCACAGGCCCTTCGGCCCAATCGGAACGTCCTGCTGGGCATACCGCCTTTGGCATATCCCCATCAGTAGTCCTCGAGGCCATCATTGATTCAGGTGCAGGTGTCCCTTCGGCGATCAAAGTAGGCAAGCCCAATTTGGATGCCCAGTCGAGTCGGTGATGGACTCCATTAGAACCGAGGAAAATTTCCCCAGGCTTCCACTCGCCACCCCGACGAATGTTACTACTGCCAAGTCGCCGTTTCGGTGAGTGGAGAAGACTAGCAGGTAGCGGTGGAATGGAGGAGTTGGACTGTCAATTCTGGTCAAACTATCCGTTGGAATTTCCAACGGTAACTTCGGCGCAATTACCGTAAGTAACGGCTACCCCGAATTTGGCGGGTGGCGTTCCAATATAAGGGGAGTGATGATTCAGTTCTGCAAATCCTTCCCCGCATTCTTCATTCTCCCATATTCATTCTTCCTGTCTTCAATCTTCCTGCCTTCAACCTTCCGATTCGACCTTTCCTCACCGTGCAATTCCACGTCCTACCTGATGGCGCCTCCCAAATTCTCATGGGGAAAATCCAAATGCACCACAGCCCAACTCAAGTCCTTCGAGGATGCCGGAGTCCTCCGCAAGGGGAACTGGCGGGTTCCCTCCTCCTCCGAGACTAAGCCGAAGCCGCGAGCCGGCGAATTCATCTGCTTCCCCAGCCATCTAGAAAGGGTTCTGGGATTTCCCACCTCGCTCTTCTTCCGGCGCTTCTGTGGGTATTACGCGATCAAGCCATCGGATCTTGCCCTGCACAGCATCGAGTGGCTAGCGATCTTCGTCGCCTTCTACGAGTGCTATCTCGGCTGCAGACCATATTTTCCGCTGTGGTTGGAGCTCTTCCACGGCCGCATCGGGCGCGAGGCATCCGGTGGCTGCAGGCGGCGTCACGTTCCAATTGAAGCCGAAGGCTAAATTCATCAAGCTCCTTTTGCCAAAGAAATTCACCAGTGAGTGGAAGAAGAGTTGGTTCTGCATAAAAGAATCCACTCCCCTCGGCGAGGTGGCACTTCCCGAGTTCGTCGCCGAGAGGAGCGAGCCTCGCCGGTTAGCGCCGAAGAAGCTTCCCGAAGACCAAAGGATGGCCGTCACGGAGATGATGGACCAGATCCAGAAGCTAAAGGACCAGGGGTTGACTTCGATCAACCTTTACAACTGCTGGCTCGGGCTGCGCCTGGTTCCGCTAGCGGCTCGGCCACATTGGATGTACGAATATAGCGGGAAGCACGACCCCTCCCGAACCAGCAAAGAATCATGGGAGGCCGAGGACTACAAGGCCGTCCTGAAGAAGATCACTAACGCGGAGTTCACCAGCGTGTCGGTCGGGCTCGCCCCGTACACTCCCGTGAAGAATGAAGCCCCTATAGTAAGTTTTCTCCCAAGTCGCTATTTCCGCACCTCAATTCTCAGTCGCTGCATTTGGTGCTTACTCGTGGTGGTTCTCAGCTGTTTCAGGTGTCCGAAGGGTGGCTTCCTCCGCTCGATGAATAGGTTCCCTAGGAGCTCGAGGAGGCCTCCGAGGGAGACTCTTCCGACAGCGACGGGGAGGAGCAGGAGGTTCCTCCCCCAGCGCCTGTGGCTCGCAAGACTCGCATGCAGAAACAGCGCGAATTCGAGGCAAGTCGTAGCCTCGATGAGCACGAAGGAGGCGACAAGGTCGCGCAGGAGCACACATCTCGGCGTACGGCCACACCATCGAAGCCCGCGCGCAAGCCCAAGTCACCAGCGAAGAAGCCAATGTCACCGGCCAACTCGGCGATGGTGTTTGAGTCAGATAATGACTCTGTCGATGAAGACTCCCCCAAAATCTCACGCAAAGCTCTGGAGGGTGCGATCCCGACAAAGGGGTTGGAGGGTGAGTACACCGAGGCGGTAGTAGAGGTTCCCCTGGCGGTGATCGCGCCAACGGTTTCGGGGGTCCTGAGTCAGGAAGCGATTGAGGCGGCGGTGTCTAAGTCGCCGCAGCCATCGAGAGCGGCCGCGTCTTTAGAGGCGGAAATTCCAGCGACCGCGACTTCGTCGTCGAGGAAGCCGGCGGTGTTGTGGGCTTCATACATATTTCAAAAGAGGCTCACTCGCAAGCTGGGTCCAGAATTGGATAAGCCTACCCATGTTAGCACCGGGCTGCGTGTTCTCCTAGTTGCTAACTAAGTATTGGTTCTTCATTCCAACTCGCCTGTTGTTTTTGTATAGTTGTTATATTGATTGTGAGAATTCGGGCAGATCTAGAGCCAAGAAGATTGGCCGTCCTTCGGTGACAAAGATTCCGCCGGCCGCCGCCACGGGAGAAGGCGACCTCCCCAAGAAGAGAAAACCTGCCGGAGATGTGGTGACCGCGGAAGGCGTGAAGAAGCATAAGGGGGTGCCGACGACTCCACATCCATGGACGGCGCCGTGGAGCCCGATTTTGCGGCAGTTGCCGAAGAAGTGGTGGCGGCGTGATCGGAGCCAGTATTGCTTGCGGCCGCGTCCGAGGCGCCGACCCTGACAACCAGTGCCCCTGCTAGAGCGTCGGCGATGTTCCCGCACTTCATGGCTAGGGGGTCTCCAGGCGTGGCGGACACCCAGTCTCCACAGAGTCCGGAGATCATGGATGCAGACATTGGGTCCCGTCGTGGGTGCACTTCCTTCATGATCCCATCGACTAACGCTGGAGACTTCCACAAGATGCTTGGCGCCGCTATTCGGGTATGTCCAGTCCCCGAGTTCTTAGTCGCTGAATTTCAGCGGCTAGGAGCTGAACTTCTTTCTACTCTTCAGTCCCCGAGTTCTTAGTCGCTGAATTTCAGCAGCTAGGAACTAGATGTTGATTTTGGTAAGTGCTGAGTTGTGTTGTTTGTTTGCAGGGTTTGCACAGGGAATCAACCGATCGGCAGGCCGCTAGGGAGCGCTTGGAGCGTGATCTGCACGAAGCGCAGGAGGCGAACCAGCGGCTTCAGGAAACTATTGGTAAGTATCTGCCTTTCTGTCCTTTCCTTTATCAAGTGTGAACTGTTGGTGTATGGCACGCTGATGGTTTCACTTTCAGATGGTCTCCCGGCTGCGATTTCCAAGGCCCGCGGAGGATATATTCCAGTCGCCCAGCTGGACGCGGCGAATGGGCGAATTGCCTCGCTGATCCAAGACTTGGAGGAGGAGAGAGCGGCCTTAGTTTCTTCGGAGGACCGAGTGAAGGCTGCTGTCGCTGCGGCTGAGGAGGAACGCAAGGCTACGGATTCTATCATCATGGGGCTGCACAATGATCAAGCCGCCTTGGAGAAACATGTCATGGAGAACTGCCGCAAACTCCTTGGTGAGTCTCTGTCTTTGCCTGACTTGTTTGGCGAGTCCCTGATTGGGGAGGTCCGTAGTTTCACTGACGCCTGATTTTGCAGCTGTGATAGGCCAAAGTGACCCGGTGGTTCAGACCTTCAACGCTTCATAGTGTGTGACTGTCGTGGTGAACGCGGCCACGGCTTCGGCATTATGTGTCCAAGCGGTTCTTCAAGGCATGTCCCCCACCGAGGTTATTCCTGGGGGGCTTACGGAGGTGTGGCGCTATCTGGAGGAGGCGCGTGTCGTCGTGGAGTGGATGGCGTGCTCGGCGATCAGGCGCGGGGCCACCACGGCATTGAGCTTGGGTCTCGCCCAGTTCCCCGACGACTTCGACCTTGACGACGTGACAAGTGGCTATCCATCGGCGACCGGCACGGTGGAGATGTCAGAGGTACTGAAGCTGACTGCGAAGGCCGCCCCTTACGCCGATCGGGTCCTGGCTATGGGGGATCTTCTGCCATACCAGGAGACGGTGTTGGCGCCTGGCGACCCCGAGCCGGAGCATCGCGATATGAAGTCGGAGCAGCCCTTCTGGTCAGCATTGTCAAAGTCGCTGACGACATACCCGACGAACCCGTGGCAGCCTTTTGTTCGTGTCAAGGGGGTGGTGGTGCTTCTTCATCAGGACCTGTGGAATGAACAATGTAGTTGGGCAGTTTGTGATGTATGCCAAGTGGCGACAGCTATAATGTGTTTTGTAATATATGCCAAGGGGAGTCAATCGACTCGTATTGCGACCATGATTGTGTGGTGTGTTTATTTTTGGTTGAGCAAGTCCCCGAGCCAGTCGCTTGGCGAGTCCAAGGCAGCTCTCTTACTTGGTGTGTTCCCGAGCTGCGTGGGGGTTCCCGTTTTGTGGAGTCCCCGTGCGGGGTACTTAACCGTTTGAGTCGCTTTGCGCGAGGATGGGAGGGACAGGTCGCTGTGAGAAGCGTATACCGGTTGTCTTGGCTTGGTGGGCTAGTCGGGCTAGGCGACTCCAATGGCAGCTCTGGGTTGGCGTTTTTGTGGACGACCCAAGGCCCATGTATTTCCGGTGCCCTTGTGCCGCACTACTTAACCGTACCGGTCGCTCGACCAAAGGTTGACTTCCGTCAGTAGCATATTGCTAATATGTACGAGTGCGAGTGGCACAAGAATATGGCGAGTAGACACAATTTGTGTGATCCGAATAAATTTCGTTATATATGCCAGCTGAGTACAATTTGAGGTTCTATGTATAGAATTTTCTGAGGAGGTTTACATTCCCTGGCCTCCCGACCTCGAGCTGGCCGTCACCCCATATGTCAATGAGGTAGTAGGCATCATTGCCGAGGACTCGTCCTATGGCGAATGGCCCCTCCCATGGGGGGAGAGTTTGTGCATGCCTTTCTTGTCTTGGGCCAGTCGTAGGACCAGGTCGCCATCCTGGAAGGTGCGAGTCCGTACGCGGCGGCTGTGGTAGCGGCGGAGTCCTTGCTGGTAGATGGTGATGCGAGAACGAGCCAGGTCTAGTTGCCAACTCGAGGTGAATCATGTTCTAGGTCAGTTGGCATTACGGCGTCGGCACCATACACCATGAAGAAGGGCGTGAACCCGGTGGAGCGATTGACAGAAGTGCGGATCCCCCATATTACGGAGGGAAGCTCGTCGACCGAGCATCCTGGGGTGTGCTCGAGGGGCACCTGGAGTCGCGGCTTGAGCCCGTGGAGGACGCTCTGGTTGGCGCATTCTGCTTGGTGGTTTGACTCCGGGTGGGCGACTGAAGCGAGGTCGAGTCGTACGCCATGTTCTTCATAGAATTCTGCCATGGCCCCCTTGGCGAAGTTGGTGCCGTTGTCTGTTATGATGCTGTGCGGGTAGCCGTATCGGTACATGAGCTCGCGTAAGAACTTGGTGGCCGTCTTGCCATCGCACTTTTTTATTGGCTTGGCCTCGACCCATTTTGTGAACTTGTCGACCGCGACCAGGAGATGGGTGAAGCTAGATGGGGCCTTCTTGAACGGTCCTACCATGTCCATTCCCCATACGGCGAATGGCCATGTAATGGGGATGGTCTTGAGTGCCGAACCAGGGAGGTGCGTCTGGTGGGCGTACTTCTGGCAGCCGACGCATCGCTGGACGATGTTGGTGGCGTCGGTGTGTGCTGTGAGCCAATAGAAACCGTGCCGCATGGCCTTGGCGACTAGCGACTTGGCGCTAGCGTGATGGCTGCAGTCGCCGGCGTGAATGTCTTGGAGGATCTTGCGGCCTTCTTATGGCTATATGCAGTGCTGGAACACGCCGGTCACGCTGCGTCTGTGGAGATCGCTGTTGATGATGACGAATGTTTTGCAGCGGCGCACGATCATTCGTTCCTCCGTCTCGTTGCTTCGTAAGATCTTGTGCTCCAGGAAGGCGACGTATGGTGCTGTCCCGTCGCTAGGCTCCACAACCATGACGACTAAGGACCGTTCTGGTTGCAGTGGTATCCCGACGTCGATCTCCTTTGGTGGGTTAACCGACGGTTTGTGGATGATGTTGAGGAAGACGCCTACTGGTGGCGCTTGTCAGGTCGATCCGATGCGGGAAAGGGCGTCTGCCTCCTCATTTTTGCGCTTGTCGATCCACTCGACGGAATAGCCGTCGAAGTGTCCTCCCAACTAGTCTACCGCTTGGCGGTACGCGATCATTGTTGGAGAGACGGCGTCGCACATCCTGGAGACCTGGCCGGCCACTAGATCGGAGTCTCCATAGCATCGTATGCGCTTGACGTTCATCTCCTTAGCGGCTCTCATGCCGTGGAGGAGGGCCTCGTATTCTGCCATGTTGCTGGTGTAGGGCTTGAAGTTGAGGTGGAGCACGTAGCAGAGCTTGTCTCCTTTGGGAGAGGTTAGTATGACCCCAGCCCCTGCGCCGTCGGCGTTCTTGGAGCCGTCAAAGTGGAGCGACTAGTAATGGAGGTATGAGAGCTTCTCCGACTGCTATGCTTGTTCCCAATCTGCGAGAAAATCAGCTAGGGCTTGTGACTTGATCGCTTTGGGGGGCACGTATTTGATGTTGTGGATGCCGATTTCGACAGCCCACTTGGCAACTCGCCCGGTCGCCTCACGATTGCGTATTATGTCCTGCAGATGTGCCGAGGAGGCCACCGTGATCGGGTGCTCCTGGAAATAGTGCGGGAGTCGCTGCTGAGCCCGGAATACCGCGTACACCAGTTTCTGGTACTATGGGTAGCGCTGCCGTGAATCCGTCAGGACTTCGCTGATGTAGTAGACATGGCACTGTATGAGGCGCTCCTTGCCCTCCTCTGGTCGTTCGACGACCATCACGGCGCTGGCGAATTGAGTGGAGGCCGCGACGTAGACGAGCATTGGCTCTTTGTCGAGTGGAGCCGTGAGGAGTGGAGCCGCGAGTAACACTTCTTTGAGCGCTTTGAGTGCATTATCGGCCTCCGCGTCCCATTGGAACGTGGGGTACTTGCGCATCAGGTGGTAGAGGGGCATTGCCTTCTCGCCTAGTCGAGGGATGACGCGCCTGAGGGTCGCGACTCGCCCTGCCAACTTCTAGACATCGCGCAGGCACTCGGGTTTCCCGAGTCGCACGATGGTGTCGATCTTGGTGGGGTTAGCTTTGATGCCTCGCTTGGAGACTACATACCCCAGGAGCTGTCCGGTGGGGACGCCGAAGGTGCATTTTTCGGGGTTCATCTTGATGTTGTACCTCCACAGGTTTGTGAAGGTTTTGGCCAGGTCGGCGAGCAGGTCGTCCTGGCGCGTGGATTTTACCACCACTTCGTCGATGTAGACGTGGATGTTGCGGCCAATTTGGCTCGCTAGGCACTCCTGCATGCGTCGCTGGTATGTGGCGCCGGCGTGCTTGAGGCCGAACGTCATGGCCGTGTAGCAGAAGACGCCAAATGGCGTGATGAACGCCGTCTACTCCTCGTCCTCGACCGCCATCTTGATCTGGTTATAACCAGAGTAAGCATCAAGGAAGCATAGCAACTCTGATCCCGCAGTCGAGTCGATGATTTGGTCGATGCGTGGTTGGACGAACTCCTCCTTCGGGCAGGTGCTGTTGAGGTTGGTTTAGTCGATACACATTCTCCATGTGTTATTCTTTTTCAGAACAAGGTTTCCCAGCCACTTAGAGTATTCGATTGGCCAGATGAAGCCTGCTTGACGACGCTCTTCATTGAAGGGCCGTAGCGACTGCTTTACTGGTCGCACTTTGGGGTCGGTGTTGAGTTTGTGCTCAGCGAGTTACCTCGGGACACCTGGCATGTTAGATGGATTTCATGCGAAGATGTCGCGGTTCTCACGGAGGAACCCGATGAGCGTGCTTTCCTATGCGGGGCTCATATGCGCCCCGATGGTGACCGTCTGGCTGGAGTCGCCCGGGACGAGCTCGATGGTGCGGGTTTGCATGGTCGCTTCAAACGTGGAGTTCGCAGCGGTTGGTTTCTTCAGGATGGTGGGGTCGTCCTTGTTGATGTTGCCCACGTATTTCGCAAGTTCCTCCGCGTGATCAGTCTCCGTAGCGATGACGGTGTCGGCGAGCTCGGCTCCTTTGACCGTGGATGGTGATGATGCCACTTGGCCCGGGGAGCTTCATCATGTTGTAGGTGTAGTGTGGGGTCGCCATGAACTTTGCGAATGCCTGGCGACCTAGGACGCAGTGGTAGGGGCTGCAGAAGTTCCCCAGCTCGAATACGATCCTCTCTCTGCGGTAGTTTGCCAGAGTGCCGAAGGTGACTAGCAGCGTCACTTTTTCGATCGGGTACGCCTTCCGACCGGGGACGATACCGTGGAAGGTCGTCAGGGTTGGCTCAATGGCTGCTTCTGGGAGCTAGAGCCTCTTGAATGTGTCTAGGTACATGATGTTGATGGATCTCCCACTGTCCATTAGTGTCTTGGGCAGCCAGTAGTCAGCCACCTTGGGCCTGACTACCAGGGTGACTCGCCCTGGGTATTCGATTCTTGGCGCATGGTCGTGGCGACTCTAGGTGATGCTCTGCTCGGACCAGTTGAGGAAGCGAGGGATGTTGACTTGTGCCACCGTGTTGACGGCGACTGCGCGGGCGAGAACCTTCTTCTCGCGCTCGGTGCCAAGTCCGGTGAAGGTGTGTAGTGAGCAGACGGTGGTGCCGAAGCCGTCGGCGTTCCCGTTGTCCCGAGGTGGGTTGTTATTGGGGTCCTCCCTTGCTTGCCTCGCCTTCTCAATCTCTTTGAGAGAGTGGCAATCAGCGGTGGTGTGGGTGGCTGGTTTTCCCTCCCTGCTATGGTAGATGCAGGGTTAATTGAGGAGGGCAGCAGGGTCGAATTTCGGCCTCGCTATGTTGTTGGAGCGGTAGTTTCTGCTGTCGCGGTACTTTCCTCTGTCGCGGCGGTAACTCTTGGGGTCATGCTGGCCGTAGCTGGCATTGGTGACAAAGTCGACTCGCCCGTCCGTGCGGCGCTTGCCGGTGATGCAGGTGTTGCTGTAGCGCATGTCGCGTAGGCGCCCCCTGTCGTGGATGCTGGTTCGGCGTCGTCCTCCCGAGTCGTCGTCAGAGTCTTGGTTGGGGTCCTCCTCCGCGTAGCGCTTGGCGATCTCGAGGAGTTCGGGGATGTTGTCGAGCGTCCAGTAGACCCTCTTGATCTCAGCGACCAGGAGTTCATACCGGCACGCGTTCTTGTAGCAATGTATCGCCGTACCTGGGTGGATGCCGGAGGCGTTGATCCACAGTTCTTGCCATTTTTGGATCCAGCGGCGAGTCAACTCGTGTTGTCCCTGGATGCATCGCTCCAGATCTTCTATGATGGTGGCGCAAGTGTAGGAGCCCTCGAAGTGCCTGATGAAGGCGTCCCACATTTCTTCCCAGGAATCGATGCTGTCGGCAGGGAGGGTGTTGATCCATTGCCGGGTCGCATCCTCCATCATCAGGGGGAGGTAGCGAGCGGCGAGCAGGTCAGTGTGGCTTGCGATTCCTATTACCATGAGGTATGTGTCCAGCCAGACAGCTGGATCGTACATTGGGTCGTACTTTTCGATCTCTTTGGGAGCCTTGAAGTTGGTGGGGTATTTTCCCCACGGATCATGGGCCCAAAGTATTGCGGTCCGACTCGACTGAGCGAGCCTCTTGGTTCGGGGTCGACGCGGTTGGTGAGGGTGTGCCTCAAGTCGTTGGGCTGGCGTGCCCGCCATGCCTGGTTGTTGATGATGTTCGTTCGGGCATCAATGGGCTGCCCGTTGGCGGTGATCGTGTTATTCGCCGGTCGCGGTTCATTGGTGGACAGCGCGGGGTTGGCGGCCCGTGGCTGGTTCACCAGGGGCTGCGGAGGGGGGCAAGTCAATGCGTTGGCGATGGTGGGGTGACCGCTTGACGCCGCTCTGCTTGCTAAGGAACGGGAATAAATCCGCCCCCGTGGGTCGACTCCCGCAGCTTGTTACTCGACGACCCTGACGAGTAGGGCCTTGGCATACTGGATCTGTAGCGCACCGTCGCCTTGGACGTCGAGGTTGGAAATCGCGGCGTCAGCCGCGACGACATTGTCCATCGGGGTTGAGTAGAGTGGTAGTCCATTGGTGTCGCGGGCTTGAGGCGAGATGATGATCCGCGGTTGGTCCGGCGGGGGCGCGCGGCCAATGGGTGGTGGTCTCGCGGGATTGCTTCTGCTTGGCGGCGCGTTCTCATAGTATTCGCGCTCGGCCGCACGTGCGGGGTCGCTTTCGTCGTTGAAGTTCAGGACACAGCCCCGGACGTTGGAGTTCAGGCGGGTCCTGATGCGGTGCTGGTGATAGAGCGATAACTCCCGCGCCGTTTCCCGGTCGAGGCGTTATTTCTCACGCTCGCTGAGTTCGTTGCGTTGCGCCTTCGCGAGCCACAGGCGGGCTTCCTCCACCTCTGTGGCTGTTGCAGTCGGCGGGGTCGGCATGGAGAACGAATCTAGCGGGGTAGCCATGCTGCCCGCCATGTAGATCGCGTTGAAGCGATTGGATCTGGCGCGGAAGTCTTCAAGCGATTCCGAGCCGGAGTCAGAGTCGAAGATCCCGAGGATGGAGGGGTCCTTGAAATCCTCCGGGTTGGAGACTCGCGTGATGGAGTCCTCTCGTCGTGCGGTGGTGATAGATCCGTCGACCGAGGCAGGGGTCGTGGAGTCGGCGTCGTCGTTTAGGGTCTCGTCGTTGGTGGCGGCGTTGGTTTCGGTCGCGCCGCTGGCGGCCGAGTCGTACTTGGTGACGAGGCTCCTGATGGAGCGGACCTGCTCTTCTGAGATCAGGCCGTGGTGCGGCGGCGATCCATCGACGATCATCACTGCAGCTGGGTCGACTGCGCCAGTGAAGCCGACAAAGAGGTTGATGGAGCCGACCGGCATCACCACACCGTGACTAACCGGGCGTGACGTCGGGATGTAGCTGTTTGGCAGGATCTGTAAGATCCCGCCAATGGCGATCATGCGGCCGGTGGCGAGCGGCCGATCGATCGGCGAGTAGGGTCTCGCCGCAGAACTTAGGCCAGTCCCGCTATGCCCCACGGTGGGCTCCACTGTCGTGGAAATGGCCACGGCAGTCGCTGCTACTGGCAGCAATTGATTGTAACGTGAGGAAGAGTTGGCGGCCATCTGTGGTGCGAGATGGGGGCGGATGCACATGGTTTACCCAGGTTCGGCCCCCCGGAGGGTAATGACCTACTCCTTCTAGATTGGATTAATGGAGAGCGAGTTACAAGGATGGCGAGATCGGCGTCTAAGCAGCGAGTCGCTCGAGGGGGTGTGTGATCGAACGTAAGTCCTTAGGATACCCTAGGGAGGTTTATATATGAGTCACCTCGCTAGGGTTTACAAGTTACAACCGAGCCAGATATGGACTCGGAGGCTTTTTGACCTAATCCGACTGGGCTTCAAAAATGCTTCTGGGCCTTCAGTTTCCAGTCGCCAGGCTTCTCCTTTAGTCGTAGTCCAGTCGCCGTCCTTCAGGCCCACTCACAGGCCCTTCGGTCCAATCGGAACGTCCTACTGGGCATACCCCCTTTGGCACATCTCCATCACTGGTCAACCTGTGAAGGCTGGCGGACATAGTTTTCAGAATAAAAGCAACCTTTGAAGAAATGTTTATGAAAACCTGCATTTCCTAGGACCCTTGGTCTGTGGCTATAGAGATAGTCCACCAAACACTCATTTTTAGTGAACTTGCTGAGTACGCTCGTACTCAACCGTACGTTCTTAACCCTTGCTAGGTTCTAAGCTTCTAAAGACGATGTCAACACCAACTTATGCTCAAGAAACCATCATCAAGAGCTCATGTTCTTCAATAAAGTCAATGAAATCAACATACACATCAACTGAAGTGAAAAAAAGTTCCGTATTAGCTAGGAATAGAATCTCTAGCCGCAAAACCTACTTCTATAGAGCATAGCATTAGCAGCAATTTTGCAAGCTAATTAGTTCAGATGCCAGTCTTAGTCACTAGGTAGTTGTGAGTTGTTTTTTCTGGTTCTTCTTTGTAAAGAGTTGTGTTCTTCCTCTTTAACCTAGAGTGTTGTTTGGATCTTTTGTAAAGAGTCGAGTTGTAATCTATAGTCATGTCTTGGACCTGCTGTGTTTCTGTTGTACCAATTTAAGGGATGTGATACTAGTGAACGGTGCTTCATTGGTGTTATGTCAGCGACTATAGTGTACTACATCATGTAGTGGTATGCTGGGTCACCGCAGCTGGTATCACATCATATGCTTTGACCTTAGGATTAAAACTCTTTTAGGAAGATCTATAGGTTGGATAGTAACTATAGGAAGCCATCTTGTCTAAATCAATACTTGTCATGGGTATCACTTTGAGGATAAACATTGTCACACTTAAGTTGGATACTTTTGTTATCTTTCTTAAGAATTAGTATATGCCTTCTCTAGAGAAATGGCATTTGAGTGTAGATGTAAATAGGTATAACACCACTAAGATATCTTAAGTAAGTTAAAATATCAAAGAAGATTACGACTAGGATTATGATATCATGTGGAGTAGTATTAGTGATGGAGTCTACATTTAGAATCCCTGTGAAGCAGTAGAATCTTACCACTAGTTGATACCATTATATCACTTAAGGTAGACCATTAGAACATGTATAACTATAATGGGAAGTAAATCATGTGGGATTCACTTGAGAATTCTATGTGATGAAGAAAGATTTGGTTTAGAACCAATAATAGTAAGTAAAGAACAATGTAGGTCTATGATAGATGTCATAGGTGTCATAACCTTACGATAACTTTTTGGATTAAGGTAGTAACGACAATTTGTTAGTAGTTTTGAGAGATCATGTGAGGATAGTGTACGATAGAATGGAAAATTGGTAGGCTTTAGTAGTCCCGAAATAAAGGTAAGAAGTTAGTCCGAACCAAAGTGAGACCACTTTGATCCAGATTATCCAATTGCAATTCAGACATTTGAGTTAATAATGAGACAAAGAGTAGTTTAACACCTAAGTGCTAAGTATCATGAGCTAAACCTATAGGAGGAGGTGTCATATACTACACAACTTAGCCTACATTTTAGAGATGTTCTACTCAATTACTATATTACGGGCTTAGAATGATGTGTGTTATAAGTACCACATTTGGATTCTTTGTTTTTCTTGGATCTTCTTGATTAACTAGATCTGTGCATGCAGTTTGACTTGATGTGCAAATGCATGTTGCATCACCAAGTTATTACTTGATGTTATAGACCTAGATAGATAAGGGAATTTTTGTAATGGAGTGACGAGTTCCGAAGGTCAAGACGAAGAATGGCAAGAAGAAGGAAGCCAAATATGAGGAGTATCAACATGATTTTGAAGGATGGATCAGTCCCAACTCACTATGAGCTAGCAATCAGAAGGAATAGTAGTGCAAATAAAAGGTGTGGAGCAACATGGAGGAATGAATTTAAGTTCACTCAAGATAGGTGAGGTTGCTCAGAAGGTAATCAAGTAGTTGTACTAATTTCGTGGAAGTAACCTGGAAGGGTACAAAGAAGAAGTTTTGGAACAAAAGTGGTATTCAAGCTCTGTCAACTCTGAGAGAATGCCAGTAGTACGTCCGGAACCTATGGGGTAATCCATACACCTAACATGATTCGCAGCTAGTATCCATAGCTCGTATCCTTGCTATCGTCGGATTGATGACAAGTACGCAATGAGGGGGTCCTTGAGTCATGCGGAAGAGAGGGGTGTGAGATGTAAGGTGTTCTGGGACGGTGAGCACACAAGTTTACCTAGGTTTGAATCTGCCAGCCTTGGACGGATCCTACTCCGGCTAGCAATCCAGTAATACGGCAGAGGCGGAATATGGGTTACAAGGGTTCGCCTGTGCGAGTTGAGATTGTGATTGTAAGGTGTTTCCCTAAAGGCTCTCCCTAGGATGGCTTATATAGATATCTGGCCTAGGGTTTACATGAGAGACCTATCCGGCTACGTCTAAGAGTCGGTTATAGAGTACATCTTGAACTACAAGTAACACTATGGGCCTATGTCGGTAAGTCTTCTAGGCCTTCCCATAGCCGGACTGGACTCCGTCTTTTCTCCCTGACTGGGCCGCCCGTGAAGCAAAGCTCTAACCCGAAGTGGGCCACCCTGGTCAGTAAGGAGCTATGAGGATACCCGTAAAGTATATCCCGAGCAGCATCCCTCGGAAGTCTACAAGATCCAAAGTAGGATTCATCAGCGTCTTGCTTAATCTTCAGCTTGGAGAATCTTGAAGGGTTCCTGAAACTTCAAAACAAAAGATACGATCCGGGTCTCAAAACAAAGCCAAACCTATCAGTACGTTATTCTTCTTTCCATCTCGCAATTCAAACTAAGCCGGAACATGGTCTCTGACGTCATCAGACACCAGTCATGGTCAAGTCAGCACAACCGTTGTCAGCACAACCGTTCGTGGGTCCGTCGTTCGTGGAACCGAGGCGCCGTTTCAATCCGTACACGGAGATCGAGGCGACGTAATCATCGTGTGGGACCTTCCCAGTTTTTTCCACGACGTGTGGCGTTTACATTGTGTCATTTTCACGAATCTTGGCGTGGTTAGGTGGTTATAAGGGGTGAGGATTCTCTTTTCCTCATCTTCTTCACCTATTCCTCTTGTCGTTTCCTTTCCTCCACTTCTCCCTCACGCACAGAACTCCCCTGCTCCCATATTCCCGGCGCCGCCCATCTAAGGTCACCGGCGCACCGGAAGAATGGCTTCTTCATCATCCGGCTTGGCTGGGTTCGTGATACATTGCAAATGTATCTATATTTTTTGATGTTCCATGCTTGGTTTTATCTACTTTCTTGTGTTTTGTCCACACTTTGGAGTACTTTTCATATGATTTCTTGGGCTAACCTATTAACAAGATCCCACAGTGCCAGTTGCCTGTTTTCTGCTGTTTTTGGTTCCAGGAAAGTCAGAAAATGAATATTCTCAGAATTGGACGGGACAAAAGCCAAAGTTCCTATTTTTCCGGAAGACTCACGGAGCCAGAATACAAGACGGAAGAGGGCCAGGGCCTGGCCACACCACCCCCAGGCGCGGGCTAGCCCTACCCGCGCCACCAGGTGGTGTGGGCCCCCTGGCACTCCACCGACCTTGCCCTCTGGCCTATAAGAAGCCTCCCGACACCAAAACCCTAGATAGTCAATCAGAAATCCACGAAAAGTTCCGCAACACCACCGCCACCGAACGGGAGATTCGGGGGACATAATGTCTCTGTTCCGGTACCCTGCCGGGACGGGGAAGTGCCCCTGGAGCCATCTCCATTGATCTCCACCACCATCTCCATCACCGTTGCTGATTCCCATGATGAGGAGGGAGTAGATCTCTCTCGAGGCTAAGGGTTCTACCGGTAGATATGTGTTCATCTCTCTATTTCTCTATGCATGATCTTATTGACATCATGAGCTTGTAATCTATAGATCTACTTTGCTACTCAAGTGCTTTAATAGATCTCTGCTCTCCCCATGTGTGTGAAAGTGACAGCGTGCACACCATGGTGGCATTTAGGCTAGACATTACAAATACTTATTATGAGTTATATTAGGAGTTGGATGTTTCTATGAAATTGTGGTGTTTGTTGGACCGATCTAGTACTCAAGGTGACAGTGTGGGGTTTTCTAAAAGGGAAAGGCTTACTTTGAGGTGTGCTGTTATAGCCCTACCATCGATTAGAGTGTTCAATCGGAGAGTAGTTAAGAGTAGTAACATAAAGAGAGGATATATTTATATGAGAGTGTTCACTAGTGAAAGTATGATCCCTAGGCCTTGTTTCTAAGCACTAAAACACCGTTTACTATTAGATCTGTTACATGTTTGCTTGCTTCCACCTTTATTTTAGTTTGCCTTTAGTCTCTTACACGCCATCAAAGTATTTTCTAGCACCGTTATCTTATATCCATACCACTTGTACTTCACTATGTCTTCGCCGAACTAGTGCACCTATACACCTGACAAGTGTATTGGGTGTGTTGGGGACACAAGAGACTTCTTGTATCTTGATTGCAGGGTTTCTTAAGAGGGGATACCTTTGACCACTTCCTCCCTGAGTTCGATAAACCTTGGGTGATCCACTTAAGGGAAAATGTGCTGCTGTTCTACAAACCTCTACACTTGGAGGCCCAACAACTGTCTACAAGAATAGAATTGCGTAGACATCAGTTCGCAGCAGCGGCAGACAAAGAAATCAATCGCGAGGTCTGGATCCCCTGCGTCCTTGATGACAAGAAGCTCCACGACATGGAGAGTAAAGGGCTCCTCCGTGTCGGCAACTGGCGGAGCGGTTTCAACGAAACCATCACTAACCCGCATGCCGACGAGCGGGTACACTTCGGGACCCACCTCGACAGAGGTTTTTCTTTCCCTCCCTCGGAATTCTTTTCCGAGGTGATAGATCATTATGGCGTTCAACTTCACCATCTTCCCCCCAACTTCATCTTAGAGATGAGCGCCTATGCGTCTTTATGTGAGGGATATCTCGGCATTAGGCCGAGTCTCACTTTATTCCGGTACTACTTCCATGTCCGGAGAAACTCCATTACTGCCGGTAATCCTTACATTACCGGGACGATTAGCCTTTCAGTTAGACGTGAGCGCGTTTATCCTTGCATTTTAGCTAGTGAGTCGGTCAAACAATGGCCGACCACCTTCTTTTACCATAAGGATATTCCTGCTGCCGGCAAAGCTATGCTTTGCCGGCTTTCATCGATGGAGCCGCCACGGCCCTAGTGTATTGGGACGAGGCTCCTCCGGCTCTTAGTGACGATCTGATCCTCGCCAAGAGGCGGATTGAATACCTGATGAAGCACAAAGGATTGAGAGGGTCCGACCTGGTCCAGTGCTGGGTGGCGCGCCGGATCCAGCCTCTCCCGCACCACGGCGACCGACTGATGCATTCTATCACAGCGTCGAAACAAAGACTCCATCCGCATCAGCCCCAAGGCCCTAAAGCCACAGGACTATATAAGCCAGATCAAATGGCTGATAATGGAGCGGATCAAGAGAAAGATTCCGGATTTATCTCTGGACATGCACACAGTGAAAGACCCTATAGTGCCGGTAAGCTTTTAGAAGTAAACCCTTTTTATGCATTTCACCTTTAAGTTATTTCGCAACGCTGAGATATTATCTTCTTTTCAACTTGCCGACCTCCCCGAGTCGGAACTGGCTCCTATCGAGGGATATCCTCCGGAGTTTTCTCAGGAGGTGGAACTGGTCCCACTGCCGGACGGTGTGTCCAAGAAGCGTAAAGCTCCGACAGTGGCTGTCGGCACAAAGGAAGTGCCAGTTGTGAAGAGGTAACTTTCCACACAACTTCCGCCTTTGTACCTTATTCGTAATTTCTTCGAGATGTAATGTTTTCCATTCTATTACATTCTCAGAGCTAAACAGCTCATCAAGGGAAAGGGGAAGGGAACTTCTTCGAAGCCCCTGCATCAGACGAAGCTAACCATGGCTTTGCCTGCCATAGCTCCTCTGACTCCTGTCCCTCAATCTTCTGCAACGCCGGCGATTACTCCATCCTCGGTTGTCGCAGAAGATCCGGTTCCCTCAACAGAGCCAGTGACCCTTGAGTCGCAGACTGACGCCACCATGGGTGGTTCAGGTTTTGATAAGTGTGAACCCTCTTTGGGTAATGATCCCGCGGCAGACACCTTCGCCGAAAATCTCCTGAACAATCCAGGACTTGCCAAATTTGGCTTGTCTCGGAAATCTGTAGAGGAACTCTAGCGGCTGGCCTAGGAATTCCTGGAAAGCCGTAATCTCTCTTCTGAAGAAGAAGCACAAGAAGCGTAGGACGTCAAGTACTCTGAACTTCTTGAACAAGTATGCCTTCACGACGAGGGACTAAGAGCTGGTGTTCTTCCACCACCTCCGATTATTCCAATCACCCTCGCCGAGAAGGTTACTGCTACGGTGAACATGTGCCTAAGCAAGCTCTCAAATGAACATCATGTAAGTCGGAATTCCAACTCACGCTTTTCCGTTACTGTATTTTATGTCATATCCTCTATCCCCCAAGCATGAAGTTGGATAGTAGATCCGGGTTTATGCTTCACTAGGATGCCAAAGAACGAACTAGTATAGCCCCCAAGGCTCGTGCTAATATTAGCTACAATATTATCTCGAGTCTTTAGTAGACTTCTGACTCTAGGTATTCTGACTTATAGAAAGTTAATTCATATAACCAGGAATTGTTGAAGAACATCTGCAATAAGCAGAGAGAGATCAAAGCTCTCCGACTTAAAAATGTTGAGCTTAAAATTTCCAAGGATGAGGCCGAAGGTGAACTTTCCGAGACTCAAACCTTGTCTTGATTTTTCATAGTCAAATAATTTTTGTTGAACTATTGTTCTTTTTGACTTACAGCATTGATAAAGCAGTCATGTGCTATGATCGAAGAGGCCGAGAATCTGAAGACCCTGGTGGTGGAAAACAAGGATCTCCGCTAGGAGCTATATCAGCTTAAGGCGGATCATGAGAAGAGCATTTCTCAAGTTCTCGAATCCTCCTCCATGGCCACCGGGGAGCGTGATCGCAAGATTGCACTCCACGAGAAGAAGATCTCGAATCTCAATGACGAGCTATGCAAAGAGAAGGATATTTCCGAGGAGCTCCGAGCTGAACTTCGGAGTCTTCATGGAGAGAAGACCAAAGTTGATGACGTCATCTTTGGTATGTTTCCATCTTTCTGACTTGTCTATATTCTTCAACTCTTTTGATGTTGGATTTACTTATCTATTTTGCGTTTATACGCATAGGTCCTCTGAACTTGACGGACTCCACCTCTACCGAGCCCCGCACCCACCGGCTTACCTAAGTGGGTGATTTGCTTCATGACTTCTGCCAATCCATTGAGATATTGGAGAAGCTCTCCAGGTTCCGGACATGCATAGCATGTCCGACTTTTAGGTGCGAGACAAGGCAAGGGAGATGCCGCAGCTTGTCCGGGACTAGAACATGTCCTACGCGCGAACCGCAGCGCAAACCACTCTCACCATGGTCATGAGCCACCATGGAAGGATGGAAATCTGGCAAGTGACCAGAGGGTACTGCAAGGTGGACGAAGACGGACAGGAGCAAGACATTAAGGCCATCATGGACTCCTGCGCTGGATATGGGTGTCATGTAGCTGACTTAACCAGCTATGACACTCCCTTCTTCACCCGCGTCGACACGCTGCCTCCGCCTCCTGAAGAAGTAACCGAAGTTTCCGACGATGACCACACCATGTCGGTCTGGACATCTAGGAACGATATCAAGGCGATGTCTCAAGCGAGCCGGCAACTCCTACCTCTTCTCCTGCATCATAGATTATCAGAAACAAATGTATTATTCTGAAAACATTATGGGTCTGTAAATATGCAGTATGATACTTTTGCTAGTGCTAAGTTTAATCTATTTAGCACTTTTGGTTTAAATTTTTGTGTGCCTAAAATGTTTACATAAGCACCTGTACTTTTTTGTCTATACTTATCGTTTATCTGGCTTTCCGCCTCGTCCCTTTCGTGAGCCGGTGATGACCCACAAGTATAGGGGGTGTATCGCAGTATTTTCGATAAGTAAGAGTGTCGAACCCAACGAGGAGCAGAAGGTGCTGGCTAGTGGTATGGATCAGGAATTCTCTCCAAATACTTAGCAAACGGATTTTTAGGGGTTTTAGATAAAGCAAGTAAACAAAGTATGAGTAAATAAAAGACAGTAAGAGTGAATGTAGCAAGTGGCCCAATCCTTTATGCAGCAGAGGACCAGCCGGTTGTATTTCTATAGATGACCAAACGTTCTCAAGGACACATGGGAAGACTGTCAAGTGCTTTCGCTTCATATAGTCGATTCATCTTCTCTATCTTGCTAAGTGTTGTGTGGGTGAACGTGTGCTAATGTACCGCCCCATCCAAGACTAAATACATACTTGTGATTATACCCCTTGCAAACATCCGTAAGTACAAGAAAGTAATTAACGTAGAAACCTAACCACAACTTTAAACTCTAAGACCCTTACGTCCCTTGTGCAATGGTTTCCTAACGGGGGTTCAGGTTTCTGTCACTCCGGCAACCCCTACGATTAGTAGCCAAATACACAATGCATTCCCCTAGGCCCATATAGGTGAAGTGTCATGTAGTCGACGTTCACATGACACCACTAGAAGAAGTACACCACAACAGAAATAACAATCTATTGAATCTTTCTCAATGCAATTCCACTACTAACAACAAGACTTCTCCCATGTCCTCAAGAACAAAACGAACTACTCACAAGACATCATATGGATCATGATCAGAGATGGAATAATGATGTATAACAATCTGAACATAAACAAAAATTCAATGGTTCACTCAATAGCATCAACTACAAAGAGTAATCAACATCGGGAAAGTTTCCCCTATGAACAATGCAAGATTCAACTCAATTGTTACAGCAATATGGAGATGGTGATGAGGGTGCTGATGGTGATGATGGTGGTGATGATGATGATGATGATCCCGATGAAGTCCAGCTTGATGGTGATGTTGATGGCGACGATCTCCCCTCTCCAGGAAGGAATTCCCCCGGCAGAAATCTGTCTACCGGAGAGATCTTTCTCTCTCGGTGTGTTCCGCCCCGCAGAGGCGGCGGAATCTTTCTGTGGTCGCTCCCCCTGTCTTAGGGTTTCATGGGGATGATATACGCTAGAGGATAGAGGCTGGAGTGGGCCAGGGCGGCCACACCACTCCTAGGCGCTTCCTAGGCATGCCCGCGCCATGGGGTGATGTGGGCCCCCTATGGCCCACCTCCACTCCATCTTCTGGCATCCTGAGTCTTCTGGAAAAATAGAATTTTCAGTATATTTTCTCGGATTTTCTGATCTTCGCGAATTTTGCCTCCAGACAGCACCTTTTCCATCAGAATCCTAACTGCAGCTGTCCATGCTCCAAAAGTCATCAACCATGCAAAAATAGATGAAATGACATAAGTATCACCTCTCAATACAAAATATATCAATGAATAATAGTGAATTAAGACATAGAATAGTGATGCAAAATGGACGTATCAGCCGGCTAAACCTTCTGCATGGAAACTTTGTCGAGCAACGGAGCTCAATTGCTAAACCAGTTTAAACTCGAAAACAAAGCCGGCTTCCAGTACCAACAATTCACTACTCGGAAAATACCCGCATCCGGCAATCAGACAAATAACCAAAGTATAGCCTAGAAAATTTAGATTTATACCCGAGGGTAGCAATTTTAGAATCAGAAATCTAAACCAGAATGAACATGAGCATAAAGTACTTTCAAGCATTCTGGGATTTTCGACTATGACATGATCATTCGTAAATAAGATGGTAAAAACTTCTCAGAAAAAACTTGAGGCAACCAAGACTTTTATTTCTCACAGAACATGTACATATATATGATTACAAGGAAGATTAAACTAAGAATAAAAGGGACGTAGCTGCGCAATATTCCACGGTCTGTCTAACTCATCTGGATTTGTACTACCTCCAGCTCTCTTTCTCTTCTTAGTAGCAGGTCTTTCTTTGACTGGCCTCAAATTAGTTAGGTAGTACGAACCATTGTGCAATACTGGACTAACTAAAAATGTCCCTTCCCATACTGGGGAAAGTTTGTGCTTACTTTGTTGCACAAGCCGGAGAACCAAATCGCCTTTATTGAAAGATCTGTTTCTGACTCTCTGGCTATGATACTTGCGTAACTTCTGCTAATAGGCTATTGATCTCATTTCAGCAATGGCGTGAACTTCTTCGACTAAGTCGAGATCATTTTTTCGAGAAATCTCGGCATCCTCTTCGATATACGCAGCCACTCTAGGAGAAGTGTAAATCAAATCACTAGGAAGAACTGCTTCCGCGCCATAGACCAAGAAGAAAGGTGTGTATCCGGTTTGTTGGAGATATGCCCAAGAGGCAATAATAAAAGTGATTGTTATTATATCTTTGCGTTTATGATGAATGTTTACATCCCATGCTATAATTGTATTATTAGGAAACACTAATACATGTGTGTTTTGTAAACATGTAAGAGTCCCTAGTAAGCCTCTTGTTGAACTAGCTTGTTGATTAATTGATGATCATGGTTTCCTGATCATCGACATTAGGATGTGATTAATAACAAGGTTGTATCATTAGGAGAATGATGTGATGGACACACACCCATAGTAAGCGTAGCATAAAGATCAAGTCATTAAGTTCGTATTGCTATAAGCTTTTAAATGCATAGTAACCTAATCCTTCGACCATGAGGTTGTGTTAATCACCATCACCGGATGGGTACTTTGATGACATCAAACACCGCTTCGTAACTGGGTGGTTATAAAGGTGTCATTGGGTATTCTGAAAGTATGTGTTGAAGCGCATGAACCAAGATTGGGATTTGTCCATCCATATGACAGATAGATATGCTCTGGGCCCTCTCGGTGAAATGTCCTCTAGTTAGCTTGTAAGCATGTGACTGGGTCACAAGGGATGACATATCACGGAAGAAGTAAAGAGTACTTATCAGTAACGAGGTAGAACTAGGTATGGAGATGCCGACGATCAAACCTCGGATAAGTATAGTATCACGTGACAAAGGGAATTGGTTTCGTATGTAAATGGTTCAATCGATCACGAAGTCATCGTTGAGTGTGTGGGAGCCATTATGCATCTCCAGGTCCCGCTGATGGTTATTGATAGGAGATGTGTCTCTGTCATGTCTACATATTCACGAACCGTAGGGTGACACACTTAAGGTTCAAGGTTGTTTTAAGTAGATATGGAATGTGCGTTGGAGATCGAAGGTTGTTCGGAGTCTCGGAATAGATCCGGGACATCACGAGGAGATCCGGAATTGTCCGGAGAATAAGATTCATATATTGGGGATCATTTTCTGAGTTAGGAAATGTTCCGGAGTATTTGTATGAGGGTTCTAGAAGGTTTCGGAATGTTCCGGAAGGTTCTAGAAGATATCTTGGAGTTTGCTTGAAAATCAAGATAGGGATCAAGGAGTCCTGGTGGGTCAGGACTAGGAGTCGTGGGGGAGGAGGACTCCTCCCCCCCTCCCCAATCCGCCGGCCCAAGGAGGTGGGGAGTCCTACTAGGACTCCCCCTCCCCAGGCGCCTTCCGTCCTTTAAATAGAAGGGGGAGGCGCCACCCCTTGCCCCTCCTCCACAACACCCAATCTCCGCCGCCTCACTCCTCCTCCTTTCTTCTGCACAGGCATAGGCAAAGCCCTGCAGAATTCTCTACTCCACCACCACCACCACGCCGTCGTGCTGCTGGGATTCCGTGGAGAAGATCTACTTCCTCCGCTGCTCGCTGGAACGAGGAGAGGAAGGTCTGCTTCGACTCCGCACGTGTGACCGACTGTGGAAGCGCTGCCCGAACACGGCGCCAGAAGGATCGTCCACTTGACCGACTGCAGAAGCGCTGCCCGAACACGACGCTGGAAGGATCGTCCACACGATCTTGAGATCGGCAAGTGATCGACTACATCAACCACGAGATCTAATCTCGTTAACGCTTTCGTATCTACGAGGGTTAGTTCCTATCTATATCGTTGCACATGTCTAATAGATTGGAATCTTGGCTTTTATCTAGATTACATCTGGGTTTTATTCGTTCTTGCGGTAGAAATTTTTTGTTTTCCATGCTACGAACCCTTTAGTGGTATCAGAGCCGTATCTATGCGTAGATCTGTTGTACGAGTAGAACACAATGTTTTTGTGGGCGTTGATGCTTTTGTTGTCGGTGTCTTAGCGTGTACTTTGCATCTTGCGGCATGGTGGGATGAAGCGGCTCGGGCTAACATTACATGTCATCACACATGAGACTTGCTCCACGCTTGCACAAGTGGCTTTGCGGGTGTCTGTCTCTCCCACCATAGTTAAGATTCAATTTACAATGAGCATCTGACAACACTTGTATCAACGTTGTGGTCCTTGTTCGTAGGTAAGATCGGTCTTATGCGAAAGCCCCAAACCACGTAAAACATGCAAAGAAAATTAGAGGCGTCTAACTTGTTTTTGCAGGGGTTTTGTGATGTGATATGGCCATCATGTGATTGTGATTTTATTTGATGTATGCAATGATCCTTGTTGTAATATGGCAACCGGCAGGAGCCTAATGGTTGTCTTTAATTCTGTTAAGACCTGTGTGTCTATTCATCTTGTAATATCTTTATTCCAAGTAGTTGTAATAGTTGCTAGTGATGATGGACAACCATGAAGCGGCGCCACTGACCTTGATGCAATGCTGGTGATGATGGAGATCATGTTCGTGCTTTGGAAATGGAGATCAAAGGCGCAAGAAGAAAAGGCCATATCATATCACACTAATTATGAATTGCCTGTGATGTTAATCCTTTATGCATCTTGTATTGCTTAGATCATGACGGTAGCATTATAAGATGATCCCTCTTACTAAATATCAAGTAATAAAGTGTTCACCCTTAGTTGGCACAATTGCTAAGACTCGTCGTTTCGAAGCATCTCGTGATGATCGGATGTGATAGATTCTACGTGTGCATACAACGGGTGCAAGCCAGATTTGCACATGCGGAAGCTAAGGTTATCGACAGACATGGTCTCGGAACACGGAATACCGAAAGGTAGAGCATGAGTCATACAAATGATATGATGAACATGAAGATTGTTCGCCGATGAAACTACATCTTCTCTCGTGAAGATCAGACTTGGTGTAGTGGACTTGGTTCGTGTAATCACTAAGACAATGTGAGGGATGTTGTTTTGAGTGGGAGTTCACCTAGTTAGTTTAAGAATTAAATTTGAACTCAATTTGTCATAAACTTAGTCTAAACTACTTGCAAATTGTTGTAGATTATGGCGACCCCCTCCATCAATTTCAATGCGTTCCTAGAGAAAGAAAAGCTTAAGAACAATGGAAGCAATTTCACGGACTGGTTCCGTGGACTGAAGATCGTCCTCAGGGCTGGTCAGTTGACCTATGTGCTTGAAGCACCGCTAGGTGACCCACGTGCAGATAATGCCACCGATGACGAAAAGAATGTTTTCGCCACTCGAAAAATCATTACTCCACAGTTCAGTGTGCCATCCTGTACGGTTTAGAAGCGGAGCTCCAAAAGCGTTTTGAGCACCACGACCCGTTCGAGATCACTAAGGAGCTCAGGCTAATTTTTGAGACTCGCGCGGCCATGGAGAGCTATGAGGCCTCCGAAAAGTTCTTTAACTATAAGATGGAAGAGGGAAGCTCTGTTAGCGAGCACGTGCTCACCATGTCTGGGTACGCAAAGAAACTCCAAGAGTTGGGAATATCGATTCCTAATGAATTGGGGATTCACCGTCTCCTTCAATCACTGCCACCAAGTTACAAGAACTTTGTGATGAACTACAACATGCACTGCATGAACAAGACATTGCCTGAACTGTCGTCCATGCTGAAAACTGCTGAAGTGGAGATCAAGAAGGAGCACCAAGTGTTGATGGTCAATAAGACCACCAATTTCAAGAGACAGGTCAAGCCTAAGAACAAGGGAAACTTCAAGAAGGACGGCAAGAAAGTTGCCGCACCTGCTAAGAAGCCCAAGGCTGGTCCTAAGCCTGAAACTAAGTGCTTCTACTACAAGGGTGCTGGTCACTAGAAGCGTAACTACCCCAAGTACCTGACGGATCTGAAGAACGACAACATCAAGAAGAAATGGTATATTTGATATATGTGTTATAGATGTGTATCTTACTAGTAATCGTAGTAGTGCCTAGGTATTTGATACTGGTTCGGTTGCTCATATTTGTAACTCGAAACAGGAGCTGCGGAATAAACGAAGACTGGCAAGAGACGAGGTGACGATGCGCGTTGGAAATGGCTCCAAGGTTGATGTGATCGTCGTCGGCACGCTCCCTCTACATCTACCTTCGGGATTAGTTTTAAATTTGAATAATTGTTATTTGGTGCCTGCGTTAAGCATGAACATTATATCTGGATCCTGTTTATTGCGAGCCGGTTACTCTTTTTAAGTCCGAGAATAAAGGTTGTTCGATTTATATGAGTAATATCTTTTATGGTAATGCACCTGAGATGAATGGTTTATTCTTACTGAATCTCGATAGTAGTGATACACATGTTCACAACATAGATGCTAAACGAATAAAATTGAATGATAATTCTACATACATGTGGCATTGTCGTCTTGGTCACATTGGAGTGAAGCGTATGAAGAAACTCCATTCTGGTGGACTTCTTGAATCACTTGAAAGATGCGAAGCATGTCTAATGGGAAAAATGACTAAGACTCCATTCTCTGGGATAATGGAGCGAGCTACAGACTTATTGGAAATAATACATACCGATGTGTGCGGTCCAATGAGTGTAGCATCGCGTGGTGGATATCGTTATGTTCTCACTTTCACGGATGACTTAAGTAGATATGGGTATGTCTACTTTATGAAACATAAGTCTGAAACTTTCGAGAAGTTTAAGGAATTTCAAAGTGAAGTGGAAAATCATCGTAACAAGAAGATTAAATTTCTATGTTCTGACCGTGGAGGTGAATATCTAAGTTATGAGTTTGGCATGCATTTAAAGAAATGTGGAATACTTTCACAGTTGACACCGCCAGGAACACCACAGCGTAATGGTGTGTCCGAACGTCGTAATCGAACTCTCTTAGATATGGTTCGGTCTATGATGTCTCTTACAGATTTACCGTTATCATTTTGGGGCTATGCATTAGAGACAGCCGCATTCACTTTAAATAGGGCACCATCTAAATCCGTTGAAACGACACCGTACGAATTTTGGTTTGGTATGAAACCTAAGTTGTCGTTCCTTAAAATTTGGGGTTGCGAAGCATATGTAAAGAACTTACAACCTGATAAGCTAGAACCCAAAGCGGAGAAATGCGTCTTCATAGGATACCCTAAAGAAACAATTGAGTATACCTTCTATCATAGATCCGAAGGCAAAGTTTTCGTTGCCAAGAATGGATCCTTTCTTGAGAAGGAGTTTCTCTCGAAGGAGGTGACTGGAAGGAAAGTAGAACTCGATGAGGTTATTGAACCTTCTCTCGGATTTGAGAGTAGCACAGCACCAGAAGATGTTTTTGTGCCGCCTGCACCAATTGGAGAGGAAGCTAATGATAATGATCATGAAACTTCAAACGAAGTTACTGCTGAACCTCGCAAGTCAATGAGGGTTCGTACCACTCCTGATTGGTATGACTCTGCCTTGAACGTCATGTTGGTGGACAACGCTGATGACCCTGCGACGTATGAAGAAGCTATGGTGAGCCCAGATTCCGACAAATGGCTAGAAGCCATGAAATCCGAAATGGAATCCATGTACGAAAACCAAGTGTGGACTTTGGTGGACTTACCGGATGGTCGTAAGGCCGTCGAGAACAAATGGATTTTCAAGAGAAAAACAGATGCTGATGGTAATGTTACCGTCTATAAAGCTCGACTTGTCGCGAAAGGGTTCTGACAAATTCAAGGAGTTTACTATGATGAGACATTCTCACCAGTAGCGAAGCTAAAGTCTGTGAGGATTTTGTTAGCAATTGCTGCATATTTCGATTATGAGATTTGGCAGATGGATGTCAAAACGGCATTCCTTAATGGTGACATTGAGGAAGAGTTGTATATGGTACAACCCAAGGGTTTTGTCGATCCTAAAGATGCTGAAAAGGTATGCAAACTTCAGCGCTCCATTTATGGACTGAAGCAAGCATCCCAGAGTTGGAATCAACGTTTTGATAAAGTAATCAAAAACTTTGGATTTATACAAACTTATGGAGAAGCTTGTATTTACAAGAAAGTGAGTGGGAGCTCTGTAGCATTCCTAGTACTATATGTAGATGGCATATTGTTGATTGGGAATGATATAGAACCTCTTAGTAGCGTGAAAACCTATTTGAATAATAGTTTTTCAATGAAGGATCTGGGCGAAGCGGCATATATTCTAGGCATCAAGATTTATAGAGATAGATCAAGACGCCTAATAGCGCTTTCACAAAGTACATACTTAGACAAAGTTCTAAAGAAGTTTAGAATGGAAGATAGCAAGAAAGGTTTCGTGCCCATGTTGTCAAGTAAGACCTTGAGTAAGACTCAAAGTCCAGCTACGGCAGAAGATAGAGAAAAGATGAATAATATTCCCTATGCCTCGGCCATAGGTTCTATCATGTATGCCATGTTGTGTACAAGATATCAAAGTGATCCTGGAATGGAACACTGGACAGCTGTCAAGAATATCCTAAAGTAACTGAATAGGACTAAGGATATGGTTCTTTCTTATGGAGATGATGAACAGCTTATTGTAAACGGTTACACAGATGCTAGTTGGAACACTGATCAGGATGACTCAAAGTCACAATCGGGATACGTATTTATTTTGAATGCTGCTGCAGTGAGCTGGAGGAGTGCAAAGCAAAGCGTTGTGGCAAAATCTTCAACTGAATCGGAATACATAGCTGCTTCGGAGGCTGCACAAGAAGCCGTATGGATGAAGGAATTCATTACTGAACTTGGCGTGGTTCCCAGTGCGTTGGACCCGATGGCCATCTACTGTGACAACACAGGTGCCATAGCTAATGCACAGGAGCCAAGGTCACATAGCAAGCTAAAGCACATCAAGCTACGTTTCCACGCTATTCGCGAGTATGTCTGAGATGGTGACATAAAGATTTGCAAAGTACACACTGATCTGAATGTGGCAGATCCGTTGACTAAACCTCTCCCTAGGGCAAAGCATGACCAACACCAGAACGCCATGGGTGTTAGGTATATTACCATGTAATCTAGATTATTGACTCTAGTGCAAGTGGGAGACTGTTGGAGATATGCCCAAGAGGCAACAATAAAAGTGATTGTTATTATATCTTTGTGTTTATGATGAATGTTTACATCCCATGCTATAATTGTATTATTAGGAAACACTAATACATGTGTGTTTTGTAAACATGTAAGAGTCCCTAGTAAGCCTCTTGTTGAACTAGCTTGTTGATTAATTGATGATCATGGTTTCCTGATCATGGACATTAGGATGTGATTAATAACAAAGTTGTATCATTAGGAGAATGATGTGATGGACACACACCCATAGTAAGCGTAGCATAAAGATCAAGTCATTAAATTCGTATTGCTATAAGCTTTTAAATGCATAGTAACCTAATCCTTCGACCATGAGGTTGTGTTAATCACCATCACCGGATAGGTACTTTGATGACATCAAACACCGCTTCGTAACTGGGTGGTTATAAAGGTGTCATTCGGTATTCTGAAAGTATGTGTTGAAGCGCATGAACCAAGATTGGGATTTGTCCATCCATATGACGGATAGATATGCTCTGGGCCCTCTCGGTGAAATTTCGTCTAGTTAGCTTGCAAGCATATGACTGGGTCACAAGGGATGACATATCACGAAACAAGTAAAGAGTACTTATCAGTAACGAGGTAGAACTAGGTATGGAGATGCCGACGATCAAACCTCGGATAAGTATAGTATCGCGTGACAAAGGGAATTGGTTTCGTATGTAAATGGTTCAATCGATCACGAAGTCATCGTTGAGTGTGTGGGAGCCATTATGGATCTCCAGGTCCCGTTAATGGTTATTGATAGGAGATGTGTCTCTGTCATGTCTACATATTCACGAACCGTAGGGTGACACACTTAAGGTTCGAAGTTGTTTTAAGTAGATATGGAATGTGCGTTGGAGACCGAAGGTTGTTCGGAGTCTCGGAATAGATCCGGGACATCACGAGGAGATCCAGAATTGTCCGGAGAATAAAATTCGTAGTTGGGGATCATTTTCTGAGTTAGGAAATGTTCCGGAGTATTTGTATGAGGGTTCTAAAAGGTTTCGGAATGTTCCGGAAGGTTCTAGAAGATATCTTGGAGTTTGCTTGAAAATCAAGATAGGGATCAAGGAGTCCTGGTGTGTCAAGACTAGGAGTCGTGGGGGTGGAGGACTCCTCCCCCCCTCCCCAATCCGCCGGCGCAAGGAGGTGGGGAGTCCTACTAGGACTCTCCCTCCCCAGGCGCCCTCCCTCCTTTAAATAGAAGGGGGAGGCGCCACCCCTTGCCCCTCCTCCACAACACCCAATCTCCGCCTCCTCTCTCCTCCTCCTTTCTTCTGCACAGGCATAGGCGAAGCCCTGCAGAATTCTCTACTCCACCACCACCACCACGCCGTCGTGCTGCTGGGATTCCGTGGAGAAGATCTACTACCTCTGCTGCTCGCTGGAACGAGGAGAGGAAGGTCTGCCTCGACTCCGCATGTGTGACCGACTACAGAAGCGCTGCCCGAACGCGGCGCCGGAAGGATCGTCCACTTGACCGACTGCAGAAGCGCTGCCCGAACGCGATGCCGGAAGGATCGTCCACACGATCTTGAGATCGGCAAGTGATCGACTACATCAACCACGAGATCTAATCTCGTTAACGCTTTCGGATCTACGAGGGTTAGTTCCTATCTATCTCGTTGCACATGTCTAATAGATTAGATCTTGGCTTTTATCTAGATTAGATCTGGGTTTTGTTCGTTCTTGCGGTAGAATTTTTTTGTTTTCCATGCTACGAACCCTTCACGGTTGACCTGTTCGGAGTTGTTCGTAAACTCCATATTACAGAAGGTAATTCTTCTACCCAAGCCCCCGCAGCACGTCGTAGTGGTGCTTCAAGTCTCGGTTTTAGGCCTGGTAGGATTAAACCGTCTGCTCTTTCGACTTGTCCATTAGCCTGTGGATGTGCGACTGACGCAATGTCAAGCCGGATATTTTGTTCATTGCAGAGAAATTACTCCCATTGTCCATGATAATACTATGCGGATAACCATACCGGATTATAACATCCTCGACAAATCTTTTGGCTGTTGGTCCATCACAACTAGTGACGGGTTTAGCCTCAATCCATTTGGTGAACTTATCCACCATCACTAAGAGGTGAGTGTAACAACCTCGGACCCTACGCTCTAAGTTCAAGCCTGGATGAAACGGAACTGGTTAAAATAGTATAGCGGGGGCCTAGGGGACCGCCCACGTGTAGACCCGTCAGCCATCCTAACCACTTCCAAGACATCAGGACAAGAGTGAGCGGCATAGGCAACAGGCGAAGAGATCAAATACATACACAAGTGAGCATGTATGCAAGCTACCGTACAATAGTTCTCAGAGCCATTCCATCTAAAAGAAATAGAAATATAGCAACGCCATACGGCAAGATCCAAATATCCTAGATATAGATAATAGACACCCACATACCCTACACATGCTGTTCTATGACTCGCATGGCTCAAACAACTCCTGTAGTAATGGCTCATGGGATGGAGGAATAAGCTTCGGTGAGGTTTAAAAAGTAAAGGATATGCAGTAATTGGGATTCAATTTAATGCAATCGCGACTCAATGATGCAAGAATAAGATAGAGGCAATAGGTACTATATGTATGCAAGCATGTGGTAGTGCTTGCCTGACAGCTCAGTTGAAGCGAGAGACAGATCTGGATAGTACTCCTAGGATTCCTGATATTTCACCTGCCTGGCGTCTATTCGAAAGAAGAACCAAACAAACAAGGGCCAACATAAATAAAATGCATAAGCATATAATTAAAATGCGACAAGCAAACAAGTATGCCATGATGAATGATGCACAATTTACATGGCAATAATGTAGCATGGCATGGGTGAGGTGTGGGGTACAAGAATAAAGCATTTTATTAGGTTTTAGTCATGTTTTGCTCCCATAACACTTGCTGTCCACTTAATATTTATATGATGCATGGTGCAATTTAGAACATGGAATACATAGTTAGAACAGGCTCGCCGCGCTGATCGATTTAGACATATTATTTGTCCGATTTGGAGTTGTGATTTAAAGTTATTAATTAATTAAGAAAAGGCATTTTTATTGCATTTAAAAAAATTCGAAAATTTAAATTAGTCAAACATTACTTTGACTGGCATATTTGAGTTCCTCACATTTTTCTGATTCAAAAACATATATTATTTGTATTATTTGGAATTACAAATTAAAAGTTATTAAAAACAGAATTTAAAACATATTTAAACATTTTCTGAAATTGTTTTATTTTAAACAGAAAACATAAAGACTTTTTCTACTCAAGCAGAGCTAGCCACAGCCACTGATGGGTGGGTCCAACGCTGACTGGGAAAAAACGGCGCGCTGCAACCTTTCTCACCGCGAGGCTACCCAGCCACACCGACCGACAAGCGGGCCCGTGCCTCAAACGGGCCCACGCGCCTGCGAGTGGAAGGGGGGCTGCCACGCGGCTTAGCGAGGGACTGCGGGTTGAGGGCTTAGGAATCGTAGGTAGCTTTCTATAAAACGGACGCAGCGACCGACAGATGGGCCCTAGAGGGAGCGCGGGTTAAGGAACTAAAAAGGGTGGGGCGTTATCTGCAAAGCGCGCATCTAATACTGTTTCTCTTCCCTAGGTGAACTGACGGAACTGACAGATCGGTGCGCGGCGTGGAATGGGGGATCGAACTCGCGATCGACCGCACACGCGCAGGAGGCGGTGACCACTGGGGCTGGCTGGTTTTGTTGGAGGAAAAGGGGAACACGGCTAGATAAGGCGACCACAGCGCATCGGCGGGGAAACGCACGCGAGCGCGCCGCCCAGAGGGCGTTCGACGGAGCGATCAGCGCGCACAGGAAGAAAAGCTGGCCGAGAGGGTGTCAGGAGGTTCGAGGACACACCGCGGTGGCGTCGGTGGTGGTGGAATAGCGAGAGGCGCGGCCGATCACCGGGGAAGAAGACGGCCGGTGAGTTAGGGTTTCGTCAGAGTGCAGCGGCGTCCAGCGGCTACATGACGTCTCCTCCTCGCTGTTGTGCACCGGGGATTTGCCGGGGACTACCTAGCCTTCCTCGACACATCCACTACCGTGCCCGCCTACTAGATCTTGTGGTGGAAGCCGATGCCGAGGGTGGCTGGAGTTGGAGAAGAGATGGTGGCAGGGGGAGAAAAAGGGTGCGGCGTAGAGGCCTGGGGAAGGGTCTGGGGTGCTCGGCACAGGGAAAGGGAGCAGATAAGAAGAGGAGGAGGGGAGCCGCACATGGGGAGGCTGTGGGAGGCTCGGGAGAAAAAGGTGGCTTCGGCCACCTTTTCCCTTCTCTCCTCCTCACGTGCTAGGCACGGCGCAGCAGGGTGGCTGCAGGTGGGGCCAGGGCAAGGACAGGGAGGTGAGGTTCGGGTGGGTCCAGCTTGCAGCGAGAGAGAAAGAGAGAGGGAGAGGCTCGGGTAGGGTTTGAGCTAGAGGGGAGGCTTGGCATGGGTAGGTTTAGGAGTGGGGTTAGGTTACAAAGGGGTAGGGGTGGTGGTCACGGTTGGGGATGAGCATGGGGTGGTGGTGAGGTTAGGGTTTTAGCTAGATCATGCAAGGGGTGGTGATGGTTAGGAGAGGGATGGGGTAAGGGTGAGGATCTTGATGCACATGGCAAGAAAACTAAGACCAAGATGAGGAGGTTTGAGAGAGAAAAGGGGCGTTCACAAAAGAAAGGATCCACTCAAAAACAAAGGAAAACCAAAGGAGAACTAGATGGTGGTGAGTTGCATGGTCCATGCATATCCATTAAATGCCATGCTTGTTCTTGTGAAAACAATAATAATTCACATGGCACTTATTCACATGCATTCCAAAAATATGGATCTAAGGCCAAGCTAAAGGAATTTAAATGGATGTTCCATGTGGAGTAGATGGAGATGCTCAATTTGAATATAAATTGGACTTGCTAGTGTGTATGTTCCACTAGATGCATAATAGCCTCAAAAATATCCCAACATGAGTATACATTCAAAAACAACCCATATGGAAGCTTGATAAGGGGTTCCACTCACATAGCATGCAAAGGTGGCCATGTGGCTCTCATATACCAATAATGTGAAAACAGCATAGATCATGTATGGGAGCATGTAGAAAGGCAAGAGGATCCATCTTTATATATGTGAGCTAGACAAAAACCAAAATAAATGCAAATGCCCACATATAGTTTGGATGGTGGAATTATAAGGTGGTGACAAGGTTAAGGTGGTGGAGTCAAAAGAGATATGCCCACAACTCATCTTGGGCATGAAGCAATTTATCAAGAAGCAAATACAATATATCAAGAGGCAAATACAAGTGATACAAATGCATATGGGATAAGAACCAAATGAAAGGGGTTTTATATGATGCCCAAATGCAAGGTGGCATGATGACATGAGCATGATATAATTATGATGCATCAATTGTATGTAGGAAGTAGCATTTTATAGACTATCCTAGTAGCATTGCAATTGTTAGACAATTGGGATGCTACAGTGAGTAAATCCACTTGGAGCCCGTTTAAACGGTCCTACCATATAAAGCCCCCAGACCGCGAAAGGCCATGTTATAGGTATTGTTCGCAACTGATCAGCCGGAACGTGAGCTTGTTTAGCGTACTTTTGGCAGCCTTTGCACGTCTTGACTAGCCGTCAGCATCTACCTTGGCTGTAAGCCAGAAAAAACTGTGCTGGAAAGATTTTTCCACTAAAGATTTGGCTGCAGCATGGTGACCACACTCGCCTTCGTGGATTTCTCTTAAGATTTCCACTCCTTCTTCTGGAGATACGCAGCGCTGAAAGACCCCAGATACACTCCTCTTATAGAGCTCACCACTAACCACAATATAGGCTTTTGCTCGTCGGATTATCTACCGGCTTAGAACTTCATCTTCGGGTAATTTGCCATCTACCAAATAGTCAAGGTAGGGTTGGGTCTAGCTCGGAATTACAGCCAGAACTGCTATTAGTGGTGAGCCGGATTTGATCGGATATTCCTCGTCCACTCCCTTTATTGATGGAACTTTGAGGTGCTCTAGAAAAGCGCCATCCGGGACCTCTTTCCGTGCAGAGCCTACTTGAGATAGTGCATCTGCTTCCTCATTTTCTCCTCGAGGGATGTGTTGAACCTCAAACCCTTCGAACGATTTAGATAAATCATCCACGACAGCTTTATATGCTGCCATGTGCTTATTTGCATTACAAATAGCCGACACTTGCTAAGCAACAAGATCCGAATCTCCGGAACACATCAAACGTCGGATGCCGATATCCTTAGCAATCCGGATACCATGCAACAGTGCTTCATACTCGGCAATATTATTTTTCACTCTGAAGTGAATCTGCAACACGTATAGAAGTTTATCTCCTTGGGGTGATTTGAGCACCACGCCAGCCCCCGAGCCCCCGCGAGCCTTAGACCCATCAAAATATAGGGTCCAATATTCTGACTCAGGGAGGGTCATATTCTCCTTCGTCTCTGTCCAATCAGCAACAAAGTCGGCAAGGATTTGGGATTTGATTGTTGTCCGAGGTTTGTACTCAGTATCGAAAGCTGAGAGCTCTATGCCCCATTTGGCGACGCGTCCTGTGGCGTCACTGTTGTTGATTATATCTCTCATGGGAGCTATGCTCACCACGGTAATTGGATGTTCCTGAAAATAGTGTCGTAGCTTACGAGATGCCAAGAACACACGATAAGTTAGCTTTTGATAGTGTGGATACCGCTGTTTCGATTCTGTCAAGACCTCGCTGACAAAGTAAGTCAGACGCTGCACCAAGTGTTCCTGATTTTCCTCCGGTCTCTCCACTACCATGACAATACTGACGACTTTGTTGGTGGCAGCGAGATAGAGCAACATCGGTTCATGTGGTTCCGGGGCTACAAGGATAGGAGCAGATGAGAGTACTTTTTTTCAGGTCTTGTAGCGCAGCTTCTGCTTCGTCGGTCCTTTTTCAGAAGTTTGTATAATGGTGCGGCTTTTTCACCAAGCAGGCATACAAACCGACTGACTGTGGCAATGTAACCAGTTAGTCTTTGTACGTCTTTCAGGCGGGTTGGCCTGGAAATATTGAGTATAGCCTTGATTTTGTCCTGGTTCACCTCTATGCCTCTTTGAGACACGATGAAAGCTAACAATTTTTCGGCTGGGATTCCAAACGAGCATTTGTTCGGATTAAGCATTATGTTGTATTTTCGTAAATTGGCAAACGTTTCCTCCAAGTCGGGAATTAATGTTTCCTTCTTTTTGGACATCACCGCAATATCATCCACATATGCATGTACATTGCATCCGATTTGATCGTAGAGGCAACGTTGCATTGTGCGCTGGTACGTAGCTCCTGCAATCTTTAGCCCAAAGGGCATCATAACAAAATAAAAGGTTCCGAAGGGGGTTATGAATGATGTTTTGACTTTGTCAGATTCCTTTATCCGGATTTGGTGATAACCGGAATATGTGTCGAGAAAATAGAGGAGTTCCGAGCCTGCCGTAGAATCGATAACTTGATCAATACTAGGCAGAGCGAACGGATCTTTGGGGCAAGCCTTGTTCAAGGCATTATAATCAACACACATCCTTAAATCAGTGGTGTCCTTTTTAGGGACCATTACGGGATTAGCCGACCACTCAGTGTGGATGACCTCTTCTATGAATCTGGCTAACTCGAGCCATGCTAGTTCCTTAGCTATTGCCTTACGCTTTTCATCGCCGAACCGTCGCAAGGACTGTTTGACAGGTTTAGCATTCGGGTTTACATTTAGAGAGTGTTCGGCAAGTTCCCTAGGTACTCCGGTCATGTCAGATGGCTGTCATGCGAAGATATCTTGATTTGCTTTGAGGAACTTGATGAGCGCGCTTTCCTATGTGCTATCTAGTCCTACACCTATCTGGGTCCCCTTGGAGGGGTCATCATCCTTCAATGGTGTCTTCTCTCTCTCTTCTCGTGCCTTGAACTCCATATTCGTCTTTGTCACCTCCTTCTTGGTTGCAGGCATCTTGGATGGATCTATGCTCTTCTTGATCTCCTGGTACTCCTGGGCGTGTAGCACGGTTTCAGCACCGGCGGCATTTCCATCCTTGCACTCTCATGCTTTCTTCGGGTCTCCCCTAATGGTGATCACGCCGTTGGGACCTGTAATTTTCATCATATTGTAAATGTAACACGGACGAGCCATAAAAGCCCAGTAAGCCGAACGTCCGAATATAGCGTGGTACGCCCTCTTGAACGGGACCACTTTGAAAGAAAGTGCTTCCGTCCGAAAGTTCTTTGAAGTTCCAAAGGTAACATCCAAAGTGATTTCTCCCAGGGAATTTGCTTGTCTTCCAGGGACAACCCCGTGAAAGATCACAGAGTTGTGGTTCAGCTGGGTCTCCGAGATCTTCATCCAGCGTAGCGTTTCGACATACAGAATATTAATACCGGTGCCACCATCCATGAGAGTTTTGGAGAAACCATAATCGTCAATAAGTGGATTGACGATTAAGGCGTATTTTCCTCGCCTGTGCAACTTAGGCGGATGATCAGCACGGTCAAAGGTGATTGCCACTATCGACCAGTCCAAGAATTGAGGGACAGCCGGAACTTTTGCATTGAGCTCATGTAGCACTGCCTTTTTGACTTTTGCTGGTTGAGATCCGAGGAAGGTGACATTAGTGTCTTTCTTGGTCGGAAATTTTTTCTTCCGTTCCGGCTTGGGATTTGAAGCATCAGCTTCCTCCATGTCGGAATCTTCCTTGGTCTCTTTTTCTTTTTCGGGGTTCTCCTTTCCCTTCTTCCGCTTAGCTTTGTAGCTGGTGGTATCATCTCTCTTAATGTCGTCATTAAAATGACACTCGCCGTTTGTGTGGGACGAGCCCCCATTGGCGTCTAGGTGATGCACACATGGGTTATTGGCAATGTCGGCCCAAGAGTAGATTTTGCCAGGCTGTTGGTCTCCTCTACCTTGAACTCTTGACGTCCCACAACCGCGTCCACGGCCACCGCCACCTCCTCCTCGTCCTCTAGACCCGAAAGTAGAAGTTACTACTGCCGTTTCCGCATTGGGTTTTTCTTCCGAGGTATTCTTGCGCTTCTGAGCTTGTTGCTTTGCTTGTTTTGCTGACTGTGGCACATCCAGGGCGTTGAGTAATCCCTCTACAATGTCGTCAGCGTCTGCATACTTGCTCGTTGTTTCTATCATCTCTCCCAAATCAGTGACTTTGTCACACTTCAAGCGATGACGTAGTAAACCAATTGGGAGACCTACAATGAAAGCTTCAATCGCAGTTTGGTTATTTACTCCCTCAAAGGAGTTCTTAGTGTCGATCCATCGTCCAAGATAGTCTCGGCAAGTTTCTCCAGCTTTCTAGGTGCAACGTTTTAGGTCTCCAACCGTACAGGGCCTCCGGTATGTGCCTTCAAAATTCCGAAAGAACGCACTTTGCTTGTCATACATGTTGTGGATGGTGTTCTCCGGAAGTTCATTGAGCCATGATCGTGCCGTCTTCTGCAACATAAGTGGGAGATATCGGGTTGCGACCAAGCTGTTTCCGCCTTTGGCGATGCAGCAAGCTTGGAAAAAATTCTATAGCCAAGTGTTTGGCCGAGCTATGCTGTCGTAGGCCTAAATATGTCTTGAGATAGCAAATCCTTCCGGGAATCTTGTAGCTCTTATGCGTGGTCCGAAGCATTTTGGGCCGATGTATATGTCATTGTTTTCATAGCGCTGCGCCTCTATATTGGAGTTGATCATGTGTCTTGCGTCATTGGGGGATAAAGATCGTCCTGAGTGGCAGCTATGGCTGCGGTGCCTTGGAGCTGGACGTCGGCTTCTGCCACCACCTCCTCCACCACGACGCCCTCCTTGCCCTCCTTGGGAGCCATTGTGATGGCTACTTGGCGGAGAGGGTGGAGCAGCTGGGTTATTTCCGGCTGATCGCCGGCCTCCATCCGGAGCGTCATTATTCCCTTTTCAAGGAGGGTCTTCATTGTGACGAGCCCCCAGCCAGCTTGACTCGGCATGGTTTCCGTCGTTCCTTCGTCTGTTACTCCCACCATGGTGGGGCTCAGCCGGACGGTTTGTATGTCTAGGAGGTGGCATTCTTTGTCGGTCCTCCACCCGACGTTTCTCTTTATCTTCTCCCCTACAATCATTCGACTCTCATCGGGGAGGGTTTCTCGGATACAGTGCAGCAATTGCTTCTTGCTCGATGGCTCGAGTGACATTGCGCCAGTCACGTGCAGATCGGTGATGCTGTCCTGATGATCTGGTTCTGGAGTAGTTGTCTTCCCGTTTGTTGGAACGATGATGTTGTTCCGAAATGCGCTGGGGCCTTATATTATTCCAGACTGAGTCCATGCGACATTGGTCGGACTTGGAGACCAGTTTTCCGCTTCCGGATTCCATGGCCCTTTTCTGTTTCAGACCCTTCGTGAGTAGTTTGATGCCCAATCGAACCTCCTGTTGGCCTAGATTATTTGACAGGATATCCCGTGCCGCAACAGTGTTCTGTACCGATGTTGGATACACCAGATCTCCTTTGCTGTCGTGATGAGGCATCCCTGGGTCTCCTTCAAAGAGAACCTTGTGTACTTCCGGGAATTGATCGCCACGTGTGTGACGTTTCCGGGTCTTCTGATGCTGCCGAGAGATGTACTTCTCCACAGTTGCCATGCGTTTCTTCTCCTCCTCGATGTTTTTGGCTTCATCCAGGAGTTGTTGACAACGCGCTCCTAGGGCCTGGACCTTTCATCCAGCTCTTCGGCACTAAGTTCTGTAGCTATAGGAATATGTGTGGTTAATGCAGCATTGATGAATTTACGCGCACCTTCAGTGATCACTTGTCCATCCACCGACTCTTCTTTAGGCTCGTCCGGGGTAAGTGCTACATCCGAGTCTTCCTCGTATTCCTCGGCAATCACTTCCTCTAGCGGAAGGTATTTTGTCGGGGTCTTGTTCTTCTTGTTCTTCTACTTTGCCTTCTTGGCAGCGCCGGTAGCAAAGACGGCTTTGGGTCTATTTCCCGTAGTCAAGCTCTGATCGGTACTTTCGGACATCTAGACCTCGGGATTATCTCTGATTTCCATGTCATCCTGTGTTTTGGGAGAGTTTTCCCCGGATCCTTCATCCATGGCCTCCCCTTATTCTGTAGCTTTGGAGTTGTACTCCTCTTCATATTCCACTGAGAACTTTCGGAAATCTGCTGAGTTCATCGAATCATCCGAGGATGCGAGTATGTCGGCGTTTGTTCCAGATCCCACATATCCGATAAAGTGCGATGTGCCCCTCCCGAGACAACTACGGTCTTCATAGTAGGCTTCGTCGAAAGGTTTGATGGTCTCGAGGATTTCATCTACGCCTGAATTTTGCATCATCATGCATCTTAGTGTGTATCTCAGGAAAGGCATGTCTGTTTCGGCGTCATCAGAGCCAGAACCAACGTTGTTGTTATGCTCCTCCTGGATTTCGACTTTGGCGGGCGGGTCGATCTGGGATTCAATCTCTCTAGTGAGATCTGCTCCAGATTCAACTTGGACCGCCAGGTCTGCTTCAGGCTCGGATTTCTCCACAGTCTCCACAACTGGTGTGGGCTGGGTGGGATTAGGATTTTTTGTGATCCGGAACTCTGCCGCCTCCGCGGGCAAAGTGGATCCAGAAATTTCTTTTGCCTCTATCATCACCGCTAGGGTGGGTGAGGCAGGTTTAGCAAAGCCGATGTAAACATCGATCTCGCCAAAAGACATGATGGTGTAGGCAGTCAGAGCCTCCCTAGCTGGAATCCAGGTCTCGTCGAGAACGATGAGAGGGACATCGCTCGCGTAGAGGATGCGACCGACGGTGAAAGTTTCGTTGATTCCAATTCTTGCAGATTCCGCTCGGAACACAAATCCGAAGCTCACTTGCCCCACGGTAGGCGCCAACTGTCGTCGGATTGATGACAAGTACGCCATGAGGGGGTCCTCGAGGCGTGCGGAAGAGAGGATTGTGAGACGTACGGTGTTCCGGGACGGTGAGCACACAAGTTTACCCATGTTCGAATCCACCGGCTTTGGACGGATACTACTCCTCCTAGCAATCCAGTAATACGGCAAAGCCGGAATATGGGTTACAAGGGTTCGCCTGTGTGAGTTGAGATTGTGATTGTAAGGTGTTGCCCTAAAGGCTCTCCCTAGGACGGCTTATATAGACATCCGGCCTAGGGTTTACAGGAGAGACCTATCCGGCTATGTCTAAGAGTCGGTTACATAGTACATCTTGTCGTGGAAATGGCCACGGCAGTCGCTGCTACTGGCAACGATTGATTGTAATGTGAGGAAGAGCTGGCGGCCATCTGCGATGCGAGATGGGGGTGGATGCACATTGTTTACCCAGGTTCGGCCCCCCGGAGGGTAAAGACCTACTCCTGCTAGATTGGATTGATGGAGAGCGAGTTACAAGGGTGGCGAACTCGGCGTCTAAGCAGCGAGTCGCTTGAGGGTGTGTATGATGGAACGTAAGTCCTAAGGATACCCTAGGGAGGTTTATATAGGAGTCACCTCGCTAGGGTTTACAGGTTACAACCGAGCAAGATATGGACTCGGAGGCTTTTGACCTAATCCGACTGGGCTTCAAGTATGCCTCTAAGCCTTCAGTCTCTAGTCGCCAGGCTTTTCCTTCTGTCGCACTCCAGTCACCGTCCTTCAGGCCCACTCGCAGGTCCTTCGGCCCAATCAGAACGTCCTGCTGGGCATATCCCCTTCGGCATATCCCCATCAGTAGTCCCCGAGGCCATCGTTGATTCACGCACAGGCGTCCCATTGGCGGTCGAAGTAGGCGAGCCCAATTTGGGTGCCCAGTCCAGTCGGCGATGGACTCTATTAAAACCAAGGAAATTTTGCCCAGGCTTCCATTCGCCGCTCCGGCAAATCTCACTGCTACCAAGTGGCTGCTTCGGCGAATGGAGAGGACTAGCGGGTAGCGAGTGGAGTAGAGGAGTTGGACCGTCAATTCTAGTCAAACTATCCGTTGGAAATCCCAACGGTAACTTCGGCGTAATTACCGCAAGTAACGGCTACCCCGAATTTGGCGGGTAGCGTTCCCCTATAAGGGGAGTGACGAATCAGCTATGCAGATCCTTCCCCGCATTCTTCATTCTCCCACATTCACTCTTCCTGCCTTCAATCTTCCTGCCTTCCTATGATTCGATCCTTCTGCACCATGCGATTCCATGTCCTACCTGATGGCGCCTCCCAAAGGCTCATGCGGAAAATCCAAGTACACCACAGCCTAGCTCAAGTCCTTCGAGGACGCCAGAGTCCTCCACAAGGAGAACTAGCGGGTTCCCCCCTCCTCCGAGACCAAGCCGAAACCGCGAGGCGGCGAATTCATGTGTTTCCCCAGTCATCTAGAAAGAGGTTTGGGGTTACCCACCTCGCTCTTCTTCCGGTGCTTCTGCGCGTATTATGTGATCAAGCCGTCGGATCTTAGCCCGCACAACATCGAGCAGCTGGGGATCTTCGTCACCTTCTGCGAGTGCTACCTCGGCTGTAGGCCGTATTTTTCACTATGGTTGGAGATCTTCCATGGCCGCATCGGGCGCGAGGGGTCCGGCGGATTGATATTGGCTACATGTGGCGTCACATTCCAATTGAAGCCGAAGGCTAACTTCATCAAGCTCCTTCTGCCAAAGAAAGCCACCAGCGAGTGGAAGAAGATATGGTTCTATGTGAAAGAGTCCACTCCCTCCGGCGAGGTGGCACTTCCCGAGTTCGTCGCCGAGAGGAGCGAGCCTCGCCGGTTGGTGCCGTCGCGGAGATGATGAACCATATCCAGAGGCTGAAGGACCAGGGGTTGACTTCGATCAACCTTTACAACTGCTGGCTTGGGCGGCGCCTGGTTCCGCTAGAGGCTCGGCCGCATTGGATGTACGAGTATAGCGAGAAGCATGATCCCTCCCGAACCAGCAAAGAATCGTGGGAGGCCGAGGACTACAAGGCCGCCCTAAAGAAGATCACTGAAGCGGAATTCACCACCGTGTCGGTCGGGCTCGCCCCGTACACTCCTGTGAAGAATGAAGGCCCCACAGTAAGTTTTCTCCCCAGTCGCCATTTCCGTATCTCGATTCGTAGTCGCCGCATTTGGTACTTACTCATGGTGGTTCTCAGCTGTTTCAGGTGTTGGAGGGCTGGCTTCCTCCACTCGATGAAGAGGTCCACCGGGAGCTCGAGGAGGCCTTCAAGGGAGACTCCTCCGACAACGGCGAGGAGGAGGAGGAGGCCCCTCCCCTAGCGCCTGTGGCTCGCAAGACTCGCATGTAGAAATAGCGCAAGTTCGAGGCAAGTCACAGCATTGATGAACACGAAGGAGGCGATGAGGTCACGCAGGAGCACATATCAAGGCATACGACCACACTGTCGAAGCCCGCGCGCAAGCCCAAGTCACCAGCGAAGAAGCCAATCTCGCCGTCCAAGTTGGCGGTGGTGTTTGAGTCAGATGACGACTCTGACGATGAAGATCCCTAGAGGATGCGATCCCTAGAGGATGCGATCCCGACGAAGGGGTTGGAGGGCAAGGACACCAAGGCGGCGGTAGAGGTTCCCCTGGTGGTGATTGCGCCAAGGGTTTCGGGGGTTCCAAGCCAGGAAGCGGTTGAGGCAACGGCGGCCGCGTCTTCGAAGCTGGAAATTCCAGCGACCACGGCTTCATCATCGAGGAAGCCCGCAGTGTCGTGGGCTTTAGACGTCTTTGAGAGGGGGCTCACTCGCAAGCTAGGTCCAGAATTGGATAAACTTGCCCATATCAGCACCGGGCTGCGTGTTCTCCCAGTCGCTAAGTAAGTATTGGTTCTTCATTCCGACTCGCCTCTTGTTTTTGTATTTGTTGTTATATTGATTGTGGAAATTTGGGCAGATCTGGGGCCCAGAAGATTGGCCGTCATTCGGTGGCAAAGATTCCGCCGGTCGCCACCACAGGAGAGGGTGACCTCCCCAAGAATAGAAAACCCGCTGGAGATGCGGCCACCGTGGAAGGCGCCAAGAAGCAGAAGGGGGGTGCCGACGACGCCACAACTATGGACGGCGCTGCGGAGTCCGATTTTGCGGCAGTTGCCGAAGAAGTGGTGGCGGCGCGGTCGGAGCCAGTCATGGTTGCGCTTGCAACGGAGGCACCGGCCCCGACAACTAGTGCCCCCGCTAGAGCATCAACGACATTCCCGTGCTTCATGGCTACGGGGTTTCTAGGCGTGGCGGACACCCAGTCTCCACAGAGTCCGGAGATCATGGATGCGGACATTGGGTCCCGTCGTGGGTGCACTTCCTTCCCGATCCCATCGACTGACGCCGGAGAACTCCACATGATGCTTGGCGCCACTATTCAGGTATGTCTAGTCCCCGAGTTCTTAGTCGCTGAATTTCAACGGCTAGGAACTGAACTTCTTTCTACTCTCCAGTCCCCGAGTTCTTAGTCACGGAATTTCAGCAGCTAGGAACTGGATGTAGATTTTGGTAAGTGCTGAATTGTGTTGTTTGTTCGGAGGGTTTGCAAAGGGAATCGACCGATCGGCAGGCCGCAAGGGAGCGCTTGGAGCGAGATCTGCACGATGAACAGGAGGTGAACCAGCGACTTCAGGAAACTATTGGTAGTTATCTGCCTTTCTTTCCTTTTCTCTTTTAGGTGTGAACTGTTGGTGTATGACGCACTGATGATTTCTCTTTCAGATGGTCTCCCGGCTGCTATTTCGAAGGCCCGCGAAGGGTATGTTCCAGTTGCCGAACTGGACACGGCGAATGGGCGAATTGCCTTGCTGATCCAAGACTTGGAGGAGGCGAGAGCGTCCTCAGTTTCTTCTGAGGACCGAGCGAAGGCTGCTGTTGCTGTGGTTGAGGAGGAACGCAAGGCCGCAGATTCGATCATCGTGGGGCTGCACAATGATCATGCCGCCTTGGAGAAGCATGTCACGGAGAACTGCCGCAAACTCCTCGGTGAGTCTCCGTCTTTGCCTGACTTGTTTGGCGAGTCCTTGATTGGGGAAGTCCGTAATTTCACTGACGTCTGATTTTGCAGCTGTGATAGGCCAAAGCGACCCGGTGGTTCAGACCTTCAATGCTTTGAAGTGCGTGACTACCGTGGAGAACGCGGCCACGACTTCAGCGTTATGTGTCCAAGCGGTTCTTCAAGGCATGTCCCCCACCGAGGTTATTCCTAGGGGGCTTACGGAGGTGTGGCGCTATCTGGAGGAGGAGCCTGTCGTCGTGGAGTGGATGGCGCGCTCGGTGTTCAGGCACGGGGCCACCATGGCATTGAGCCTAGGTCTCGGCCACTTCCCCGATGACTTCGACCTTGACGCGGTACGGTGGAGATGTCAGAGGTACTGAAGCTGACTGCGAAGGCCGCCCCTTTTGCCGATCGGGTCCTGGCAATGGGGGATCTTCTGCCATACCAGGAGACGGTGTTGGCGCCTGGCGACCCTGAGCGGGAGCATCGCGACATGAAGTCGGAGCAGCCCTTCCGGTCGGTGTTGTCGAAGTCGCTGACGACCTACCTGACGAACCCGTGGCAACCTTTTGTTTGTGTCAAGGGGGTTGTGGTGCTTCTTCGTCAGGACCTGTGGTATAGACAATGTAGTTGGGCAGTTTGTAATGTATGCCAAGTGGCGACTGCTGTAATATGATCAACATTTTGTAATATATGCCAAGGGGAGTCAGTCGACTCGCATTGCGACCAGGATTGTGTGGTGTGTTTATTTTTGATTGAGCGAGTCCCCGAGCGCGTCCACCCTTTAATGGGGTATAACTCGATTGTATACTTTTGTGTTTTATTTTGGTTGTGCATTGTTTTATCTCTCGTGTCTTCTAAGGGGCGAGTCCCCGAGCGCGAGTGGGATTGTTATGTAGGCGAGTCCCCGAGTGTGGTCCTCAACCGTATTGGGTGCGTTCCTGTTGCAGGTTGTTAATGCGTTGTTTGTAACATGTCTCTTCCCCTGGCTCGGAGAGCCAGTCGCTGGGCGGGTCCAAGGAAGCTCTCTTACTTGGTGTGTTCCCAAGTAGCGTGGGGGTTTCCGTTTTTCGGAGTCCCCGTGCGTGGTACTTAACCGTTCGAGTCGCTTTGCGCGAGGATGGGAGGGACAGGTCGCTGTGAGAAGCGTATACCAGTTGTCTTGGCCCGATGGGCCAGTCGAGCTAGGCGACTCCAATGGCGGCTCCGGGTTGGCGTTTTCGTGGACGTACCAAGGCCCGAGTATTTCCGGTGCCCTTGTGCCGCACTACTTAGCCGTGCCGGTCGCTCGACCAAAGGTTGACTTCCGTGAGTAGCATATTGCTGATTTGTACAAGTGCGAGTGGCACAAGAATATGGCGAGTAGACAAAATTTGTGTGATCCGAATGAATTTCATTATATATGCCAGTTGAGTACAATTTGAGGTTCTATGTATAGAAATTTCTGAGAAGGCTTACATTCCATGGCCTTCCGACCTCGAGCTGACTGTCACGCCGTATGTCGATGAGGTAGTAGGCATCGTTGCCGAGGACTCGCCCTATGGCGAATTGACCCACCCATGGGGGGAGAGTTTGTGCATGCCTTTCTTGTCTTGGGCCAGTCGTAGGACCCTGTCGCCTTCCTGGAAGGTGTGAGTTCGGACTCGGCAGCTGTGGTAGCGGCGGAGTCCTTGCTGGTTGATGGCGGTGCGGGAGCAAGCCAGGTCGCGTGCCTCGTCGAGTTGATCGATGTTGTCTTGGCGGGCGACCTCGTTGGTTGCCTCGACGTAGTTGGCGACTCGAGGTGAATCGTGTTCCAGGTTAGTTGGCATTACGGCCTCGGCGCCATACACCATGAAGAAGGGTGTGAACCCAGTGGAGCGATTGACGGACATGTGGATCCCCCATATTACGGAGGGGAGCTCATCGACCCAGCATCCTGGGGTGCGCTCGAGGGGCACCTGGAGTCGCGGCTTGAGCCCGTGGAGGACGCTCTGGTTGGTGTGTTCTGCTTGGCCATTCGACTCCTGGTGTGGGACTGAAGCGAGGTCGAGTCATATGCCATGTTCTTCACAGAATTCCGCCATGGCCCCCTTGGCGAAATTGGTGCCATTGTCCATTATGATGTTGTGCGGGTAGCCGTATCGATAAATGAGCTCGCGTGAGAACTTGTTGGCCGTCGCACTTTTTTATTGGCTTGGCCTCGACCCATTTGGTGAACTTGTTGACCATGACCAGGAGATGGGTGAAGCCAAATGGGGCCTTCTTGAACGGGCCTACCATGTCCATGCCCCATACAGTGAATGGCCATGTAATGGGGATGGTCTTGAGTGCCAAACCAGGGAGGTGCGTCTGGTGGGCGTCCTTCTGGCACCCGACGCATCGCTGTACGATGTTGGTGGCGTCGGCGTGTGCGGTGAGCCAATAGAAACCGTGCCGCATGTCCTTGGTGACTAGCGACTTGACGCCGGCGTGATGGCCACAGTCGCCGGCGTGAATGTCCTAGAGGATCTTGCGGCCTTCTTCTAGATGTACGCAGCGCTGGAACATGCCAGTCACGCTGTGTCTGTGGAGCTCGCCGTTGATGATGACGAAGGATTTGCAGCGGCACAAGATCATTCGCGCCTCCGTCTCATAGCTTGGTAAGATCTTGTGCTCTAGGAAGGCGACGTATGGTGTTGTCCGGTCGCTAGGATCCACAACCATGGCGACTAGGGCCGGCTCTGGTTGCAGTGTTATCCTGACGTCAATCTCCTTTGGTGGGCTGACCGACGGTTTGTGGATGATGTTGAGGAACACGCATGCTGGTGGCGCTTGTCGGGTTGATCTGATGCTGGAAAGGGCGTCTGCCTCCTCATTCTTGCGTATCTCGATCCACTCGACGGAATAGCCGTCAAATTGTCCTCCCAGCTGGTCTACCGCTTGGCGGTACGCGATCAATGTTGGAGCGACAGCGTCGCATGTCCCGGCGACCTGGCCGGCGACTAGATCGGAGTCGCCATAGCATCGTAATCGGTTGACGTTCATCTCCTTAGCGGCTCTCATGCCGTGAAGGAGGGCCTCGTATTCTACCATGTTGTTGGTGTAGGGCTTGAAGTTGAGTTGGAGCACGTAGCGGAGCTTCTCTCCTTTGGGAGAGGTTAGTAGGACCCCGACTGCTACATCGTCGGTGTTCTTGGAGGCGTCAAAGTGGAGCGACCAGTAGTGGAGGTACATGAGCTTCTCTGGCTGCTGTGCTTCTTCCCAATCTACAAAAAAATCAGCTAGGGCTTGTGACTTGATCGCTTTGCGGGGCTCGTATTTGATATTGTGGACGCCGATTTCGATGGCCCACTTGGCGACATGCCCGGTCTCCTCGCGATTGCGTATTATGTCCTGCAGAGGTGTGGAGGAGACCACCGTGATCGGGTGCTCCTGGAAATAGTGCGGGAGTCGCCGCTGAGCTCGGAATACCGCGTACACCAGTTTCTGGTACTGTGGGTAGCGCTGTCGTGAATCCGTCAGGACTTCGCTGACGTAGTAGACAGGGTGATGTATGAGGCGCTCCTTGGCCTCCTCCGGTCGTTCGACGACAATCACGGCGCTGACGACTCGAATGGAGGCCGCGGCGTAGACGAGCATTGGCTCTTTGTCGAGTGGAGCAACGAGGAGTGGAGCCGCAAGTAGCACTTCTTTGAGCGCTTTGATTGCATCGTCGGCCTCCATGTCCCATTGGAACGTGGGGTTCTTGCGCATCAGGCTGTAGAGGGGCATTAATTTCTCACCTAGTCGGGGGATGAAGCAACTGAGGGTCGCGACTCGGCCTACCAACTTCTGTACGTCGCGCAGGCACACGGGTTTCCCGAGTCACGCGATGGTGTCGATTTTGGTGGGGTTGGCTTCGATGCCTCGCTTGGAGACTACGTATCCCAGGAGCTGTCCGGTGGGGACGCCGAAGGTGCATTTTCCGGGGTTCAGCTTGATGTTGTACCTTCGCAGGTTTGCGAAGGTTTCGGCCAGGTCGGCGAGCAGGTCGTCCTGGCGGGTGGATTTTACCACCACGTCATCAATGTAGACGTGAATGTTGCGGCCAATTTGGCTCGCTAGGCACTCCTGCATGCATCTCTGGTATGTGGCGCCTGCGTTCTTGAGGCCAAACGTCATGGACGTGTAGGATAAGGCGTCGAATGGCATGATGAACAACATCTTCTCCTCGTCCTCGACCGCCATCTTGATCTGGTTGTAACCAGAGTAAGCGTCAAGGAACCGCAGCGACTCCGATCACACGGTCGAGTCGATGATCTGATCGATGCGCGGTAGGACAAACTCCTCCTTCGGGTAGGCGCTGTTGAGTTTGGTGTAGTCGATACACATTCTCCATGTGTTGTTCTTTTTCAGAACCAAGACTGGATTTGCCAACCACTTGGAGTATTTGATTGGCCGAATGAAGCCTGCGGCTAGCAGGCGCTGTACTTCTTTGGCGGTTGCTCGACGGCGCTCTTCATTGAAGGGTCGTAGCGACTACTTTACTAGTCGCACTTTGGGGTCGGCGTTTAGTTTGTGCTCAGCGAGTTCACTCGGGACACCTGGCATGTCAGATGGCTTCCATGCGAAGATGTCGCGGTTCTCACGGAGGAACCTGATTAGCACGCTTTCCTATGCGGGGCTCATGTGTGCCCCGATGGTGACCGTCTGGCTAGAGTCGCCCGGGACAAGCTCGACGGTGCGGGTGTGCGTGGTCGCCTTGAACGTGGAGTTCGCGGCGGTTGGTTTCTTCAGGATGGTAGGGTCGTCCTTGTTGATGTTGCCTGCATATTTCGCAAGATCCTCCGCGTGGTCGGTCTCCGCAGCGATGATGGCGTCATCGAGCTCGGTTCCTTTGTCATCGCATTCCACGGCCATGTCAGGGTCGCCGTGGACAGTGATGATGCCGCTTGGCCCTGGGAGCTTCATCATGTTGTAGAGGTAGTGTGGGGTCGCCATGAATTTTGCGAATGCCTGGTGGCCTAGGACGCAGTGGTAGGGGCTGCGGAAGCTCACCAGCTCGAATACGATCCTCTCCGTGCGGTAGTTTGCCGGTGTGCTGAAGGTGACTGGCAGCATCACATTTCCGATCGGGTACGCCTTTCGACCGGGGACAATACTGTGGAAGGTCGTTAGGGTTGGCTCGATGGCTTCTTCTGGGAGCTGGAGCCTCTTGAACGTGTCTAGGTACATTATGTTGATGGAGCTGCCACCGTCCATTAGTGTCTTGGGCAGCCAGTAGTCGGCCACCTTGGGCCTAACTACCAGGGCGACTCGCCTTGGGTATTTGATTCTTGGCGTGTGGTCCTGGCGACTCTAGGTGATGCTCTGCTCGGACCAGTTGAGGAAGCGAGGGATGTCGACTTGGGTCACGACGTTGACGGTGACCGCGCGGGCGAGCACCTTCTTCTCGCGCTTGGTGCCGAGTCTGGTGAAGGTGTGTAGCGAGCCGACGGCGTTGCCGAAGCCGCCGGCGTTCCCGCTATCCTGGGGTGGGTTTTTGTTGGTGTCCTCCCTTGCTCGCCTCGCCTTTTCAATCTCTTTGAGAGAGTGGCAATCCGTGGTGGTGTGGGTGGCGGGTTTTCCCTCCCTGCTATGGTAGATGCAGGGCTGATTGAGTAGGGCAGCGGGGTCGACTTTCGTCCTCGCTATATTGTTGGAGCGGTAGTTTCCGTTGTCGCGGTAATTTCCTCTGTCGTGGCGGTAGCTCTTGGGTCGTGCTGGCCGTATCCGGTGTTGGCGACGAAGTTGACTCGCTCGTCCGTCCGGCGCTTGCCAGTGATGCGGGTGTTGCTGTACGCATGTCGCCTAGGCGCCCGCTATCGTGGATGCTGGTTCGACGTCTTCCTCCTGACTCGTCGTTGGAGTCTTGGTTGGGATCCTCCTCCACGTAGCGCTTGGCGATCTCGATGAGGTTGGGGATGTTGTCGAGCGTCTGGTAGACCCTCTTGATCTTAGCGACCAGGGGTTCATACCGGCACGCGTTCTTGAAGCATTGTATCGTCGTATCTGGGTGGATGCCGGAGGCGTTGATCCACAGTTCTTGCCATCTTTGAATCTAGCGGTGAGTCGACTCGCATTGTCCCTGGATGCATCGCTCCAGGTCTTCTATGGTGGTGGCACGGGTGTAGGAGCCCTCGAAGTGCCTGATGATGGCGTCCCGCATTTCTTCCCAGGAATCGATGTTGTCGGCGGGGAGGGTGTTGATCCATTGGCGAGTCGCACCCTCCATCATCAGGGGGAGGTAGCGAGCGCCGAGCAGGTCGCTGTGGCCTGCGATTCCCATTGCCATGAGGTATGTGTCCAGCCAGACAGCTGGATCGTATGTCGGATCGTACTTTTCGATCTCCTTGGGCGCCTTGAAGGTGGCGGGGTATTTTTCCCCACGGATCATGGGGCCGAAGCATTGCGGTCTGACTCGACTAAGCGAGCCTCTTGGTTCCGGGTCGCCGCGATTGGTGAGGGTGTGCCTCAAGTCGTTGGGCTGACACGCCCGCCACGCCTGGTTATTGATGATGTTTGTTCGGGCATCAATGGGCTGCCCGTTGGTGGCGACCGTGTTATTCGCCGGTCGCGGCTCGTTGGTGGATAGCGTGGGGTTACTGGCCCGTGGCTGGTTCGCCAGGGGCTCCGATGGAGGGCAGGTTAATGCGTTGGTGATGGTGGGGTGACCGCTTGATGCCGCTCTGCTCGCCGAGGAACGGGAATACATCCGCCCCTGCGGGTCGACTCCTGCAGCTTGTTGCTCGACGGCCCTGGCGAGTAGGGCCTTGGCATACTGGATCTGTAGCACGCCGTCGACTTGGACGTCGAGGTTGGCGACCGTGGCTTTGGCCGCGACGACATTGTCCATCAGGGTGGACTAGAGTGGTAATCTGTTGGCGTAGCGGGCTTGAGGCGAGATGATAATCCAAGGTTGGTCCGATGGGGGCGCGCGGCCAATGGGTGGTGGAGGGGCTCCGGTCGCCGGTGCGCCTGGTGGTGGTCTCACGGGGTTGCTTCCGCCTGGTGGCGCGTTCTCACAGTATTCGTGCTCGGCCGCGCGTGCGGGGTCGCTTTCATCGTTGAAGTTCAGGACGAGGCCCTGGACGTTGGAGTTCAGGCGGATCCTGATGTGACGCTGATGATAGAGCGATAGCTCCCGCGCTGTTTCCTGCTCGAGGCGGTATTTCTCACGCTCGGCGAGTTTGTTGTGTTGTGCCTCCATGAGTCGTAGGCGGGCTTCCTCCACCTCTGTGGCCGTCGCGGTCGTCGGGATCGGCATGGAGAACGGATCTGGCGTGGCGGCCGTACTGCCCACCATGTAGATCACGTTAAAGCGATTGGATCTGGCGTGGAAGTCTTCAGGTGACTCCGAGCCGGAGTTGGAGTCGAAGATCCCGAGGATAGAGGGGTCCTCGAAGAGCTGGCGGGTCCCGAGTAGGGTCTCGCTACAGAACTCAGGCCAGTCCTGCTATGCCCTACGGTGGGCGCCACTATTGTGGAAATGGCCACGGCAATCGCTGCTACTGGCAGCGATTGATTGTAACGTGAGGAAGAGCTGGCGGCCATCTGCACTGTGAGATGGTGGCAGATGCACATGGTTTACCTAGGTTCGGCCCCAGAGGGTAAAGACCTACTCCTACTAGATTGGATTAATGGAGAGTGAGTTACAAGGGTGGCGAGCTCGGCGTCTAAGCAGCGAGTCGCTTGAGGGGGTGTATGAAGGAACGTAAGTCCTAAGGATACCCTAGGGAGGTTTATATAGGAGTCACCTCGCTAGGGTTTACAAGTTACAACCGAGCAAGATATGGTCTCGGAGGCTTTTGACCTAATCCGACTGGGCTTCAAGTACGCCTCTAGGCCTTCAGTCTCCAGTCGCCAGGCCTTTCCTTCAGTCACACTCCAGTCGCCATCCTTCTGGTCCACTCGCAGGCCCTTCGGACCAATCGGAACGTCCTACTGGGCATACCACCTTCGGCATATCCCCATCACATCTTGAACTACAAGTAACACTATGGGCCTATGTCGGTAAGTCTTCTGGGCCTTCCCGTAGCCAGACTGGACTCCGTCTTTTCTCCCTGACTAGGCCGCCCGTGAAGCAAAGCTCTAACCAGAAGTGGGCCACCCTGGTCAGTAAGGAATTGTGAGGATACCCAGAAAGTATATCCCCAACACTTGCGCTTTAGCTAATAAGGTCATCTTTGTATGATTTCAAGAGCATAAAACATGGCCTAAGGAAGTGGTCCTAAGGAAGTGGGCCTAAGGAAGTGGGCCTAAGGAAGTATGAAATTAAAGAGATCATCTTTCGAGATGCTTCGCGAAATCGGGCTTACCAAAGAGAGTAGTAAGACAAATAATGTTGGAAGATTCGTTTCGGAGATCCACAAATGTGTGGGTGTACCGTGTATTCTTCCATGAAACCTCATAGAAGTAAAGTATAAGCTAGACAAAGACCAATACCCTTACTATTGAGCTAATGGGTCTTATATAAGCAGATTAGAGACCATTAGGAAACCCCAAGGGGGACAGTAAATAATAAACACTAAAGTGTTGTTGTCTAACCTTCTAACTAAAGGTTGGAGAAGAAGTATAGATCGATGATAAGATTAAGCCTTATTCTCATAAGGTTATAAGAAGTCATCATCCTAAAGTATTTCCGAGAGTATGTCCAGATGAATGATCAAAGTAGGCATAACCTCTTAACCCCCGTGAACTAGTTATAAAGGGGAAATAGCTGGTAAGTTGTCCTAATTTGAGTACTTTAATATAGCATGATACTTGTTGTATCTACATATTGTTTTACACACTCTCAAAAGCCTTAATAAAATCACAAGTGTGAAACTGATCTAAAAGTGAAACGCATCCTAGAGAAACCATTCCCAGTTTCCGAACCCTAAATCGAATATGATTAGTCCGGGGGTTCACGTTTATCAAATTGCATTACATTCCTTATGCATCGTTGCATCTTGCTTCTTTAAACATTAGTCCTTACCGGACCAATGATGATATTTGCAGAATTTGGATCTTCTAGTGTCCTAAAGACAGTGAGTGCATAATCTTGTAATAACAAAAGGCAAGTTGACACTTGCTCATGTCCATTGATTATTTTCTATACTTGTAACTCAACTGTTGTAATCACCTGCATTTCAAAAAAGGTTGAAAACAGTATTTTCATCATTAACTTGAAGTATCGATTACTGATCTAGGGTGATCAACTAATCTATTATAACTGGCAATGGAAACGCCGTTGTCTAGGAATATATCATCTAGGACTTACCAACCAATGTCGCCGGTGATTCTAGTGCCATATATTACGCGTTAACCATGAGATTTGGAATGGGACGGAGAAGTCAGCTGTATCTTCTGCCTCTCGCATGCATCTGGATGGCCAGGTTGTGGTTGTTATCCTCGTAGCATGCATTAACTGGTAATTCGTAGAGGATATGCAGCATATGGGTGGGAACTCTCAACGTCCCATGATAGTTCTAGCATCTAACTGTCTGTACTAACCATTTCCGTAATTCAAGATGTGGGCATGGAATACACCAAGGGGACATGCGGGGTCGCGAAGGGGGCAGTGATTGGCTTGGATCTTAGACTGGTCCCCAGACCAAGGAAGTATGGACGAGCCTATAACTCGGATGTGCAACAAAGCTAAGTTCTCTTGTGGGTAAAGTAACGCACCTATGCAGAGTGTAAGAACCATGACATGTTACTCCTTGTTCTAGGTAGGAGCCACGAACATGGCAGGAAAGGAACCCCATGAACGTTGTAGTCAACCTATGAAGGCTGACGGACATAGTTTTTAGAATAAAAGCAAACTTTGAAGAAGTGTTTACGAAAACCTGCATTTCCTAGGACCCTTGGTATGTGGCTCGGACTCAACTGTACCTTCTTAACCCTTGCTAGGTTCTAAGCTGTTGAAGATGACGTCGACAGCAACTTATGCTCAAGAAGCCATCATTGATAGCTCTTGTTCTTCAATAAAGTCAATGAAGTCAACTTGTACATTAACTGAAGTGAAGACAAAGTTCCTGATTAGCTTGGAATATATTCTCTAGCCGCAAAACCTACTTTTATAGAGCATTGCATTAGCATCAATTGCAAGCCAATTAGTTCAAATGCCAATCTTAGTCACTAGGTAGTTTTGAGTTGTTATTTCTGGTTCTTCTTTGTAAAGAGTTGTTTTCTTCCTCTTTAACCTAGAGTGTTCTCTAGATCTTTTGTAAAGAGTCGAGTTGTAATCTATAAGCATGTCTTGGAACTGCTGTGTTTCTGTTGTACCACTCTGAGGGATGTGACACTAGTGAATGGTGCTTCATTGGTGTTATGTCAACGACTATAGTGTCCTACATCATGTAGTGGTATGCTGGGTCACCGCAGTCTAGTTGTTGTTTATGAAAAGAACACAAATGCAATGAACTCTAGTGGATCCATGTGGTTTATGAAAATAACACACATGAAATGACTCTAGTGGATCCATGTGGTTTATGAAAAGAACAAACATGCAATGACTCTAGTGGTGGTTTTTGAACATAACACAAATGCAATGACTCTAGATGTGGTTTATGAAAAGAACACACATAAAATGACACTGGTGGATCCATGTGGTTTATGAAAAGAACACACATGCAATGACTATAGATGTGGTTTATGAAAAGAACACACATGCAATGACACTGGTGGATCCATGTGGTTTATGAAAAGTACACACATGCAATGAATTCTAGTGGTGGTTTAGGAGACAAACACACATGCAATGACTCTAGTGGATCCATATGTGGTTTATGAAAAGAACACACATGCAATGACTCTAGATATGGTTTATGAAAAGAACACACACGCAATGACTGTAGTGGTGATTTATGAAAAGAACACAAATGCAATTAGACTAGTGGATATATGTGGTTTATGAAAAGAACACACATGCAATGACACTAGTGGTGGTTTATGAAAAGAACACACATGCAATGACACTATGGATCCATGTGGTTTTTGAAAAGAACACCCTTGCAATGACTCTAGATGTGTTTTATAAAAATAACACAGATGCAATGACACTGGTGGATCCATGTGGTTTATGAAAAGAACACACAGACAATGACACTGGTGGGTCCATGTGGTTTATGAAAAGAACACACATTCAATGAACTCTAGTGGATCCATGTGGTTTATGAAAAGAACACACATGCAATGACACAAGTGGTGGTTTATGAAAAGAACACACATGCAATGACACTGGTTAATCCATGTGGTTTATGAAAAGAACACACATGCAGTGACACTGGCGGATCCATGTGGTTTATGAAAATAACACAAATGCAATGACTCTAGCTGTGGTTTATGAAAAGAACACACATGCAATGACACTGGTGGATCCTTGTGGTTTTTGAAAAGATCAAGAATGCAATGACTCTAGTTGTGGTTTATGAAAAGAGCATAAATGCGATGAACTCTAGTGGTGGTTTAGAAGAAGAAGACACATGCAATTACTCTAGTGGTGGTTTATGAAAAGAACACACATGTAATGGCACTGGTGGATCCATGTGGTTTTTGATAAGAACACACATTAATTGACTCTAGTTGTGGTTTATGAAAAGAACACACATGCAATGACACTAGTGGATCCATGTGGTTTTTGAAAAGAACACAAATGCAATGACTCTAGTTGTGGTTTATGAAAATAACCCAACTGCAATGAACTCTAGTGGTGGTTTAGGTGAAGAACACACATGGAATGACACTGGTGGATCCATGTGGTTTATGAAAAGAACACACGTGCAATGACACTGGTGGATCCATGTGGTTTATGAAAAGGACACACATCCAATGACTCTACTAGTAGTATATAAAAGATCGCACATGCAATGACACAAGTGGATCCATGTGGTTTATGAAAATAATACTCATCCAATGACACTGGTGGATCCATGTGGTTTATGAAAAGAACACACATGTAATGACTCTAGTGGTGGTTTATTAAAAGAAACACATGCAATGACTCTAGTGGATCCATGTGGTTTAGAAAAAGAACACACATTCAATGACACTAGTGGATCCATGTGGTTTATGAAAAGAACGCACGTCTAATCACAGTGGTGGATCCATGTGGTTTATGAAAACAACACACTTGCAATGACACTAGTGGGTCCATGTGGTTGATGAAAAGAACACACATGCAATGTGTAACATCCCAATTTATGCAACCCTGATTAGTTGTCCAGAAATGTAGAAATCAGGGGGAACAAAAACTTTTTCTTGTTAAGTGTTGGCTTGTTGTCATCTATGCTTAATCTTCTGATTTCATAGCTTATGATACACTCCTTAACTCAACATCGGTTGTCAAAAGCTATTTAACAAATCTATCCTGGCTCATTATACATATTCTCAAATGTTCTGGCATTTCAAAACATGATCCAAGATGCTTGTGTAACCAAAACTATTTTAGTAGCTCCTATTGACAAAACTATGGAGAGTTATAATCTCCTTATGTTTTCAAGATAGAACCTTCAACTACTCTTACCTCTAGGATTTACACAACCTTTTATAAAGCTTTTGAATTCTACTCTTGGTAGGGATACCAAGGACTCTTACCTTATTCAAACTCCAACCTTTCAAAAATGCCCATCCTTACCTCAAACTAAGCTTGATGGTAACCCTAGTAGTATTTGATTTGTTTGTAAGATGAGTTGCCTTGATCTGTTGCTTGACTTCATTGCTTAGAACTAGTATGAGCTACTCTAGTAGCTCATCCTCTATTGTCAGGATACTTTAAGATCACCAAACCCTAAGAAAGAATACAAGATGGAACTGACCTCTAGCCACTAGGTGATCATCTAAAACCCTTAACCAAATCAATTTTGAAGTAATACATTTTAGAAGTTTCCAAGCCAATGAAGACCAATATCAAGCATGGATATATTATACCCAATCTACACGTCAACATCATGCACTTGATAATGCTTTGATACCTTACAAACCCTCAAAAACATTCCCACTCATATTCTAGTCAAAAACCCTAAATCTGCTATATCTGACAAAGTCTGGAAACTGTTTCAACATCACTTCTTTGAATGCCTCCCTTTCTCAAACCTTGTGCATTTTTGGTAATGCAAATGAACCATATTGTACACCATATTAAGGCCTACCAAGGCTCACACTTGACCTTGGCTAGACCATCCTTCCACACACTTGTTCTTGATGGGTTTGTTGGCAAGAAAATAACTTTTCCTGCAAATCTTATCAACTAGCCTACTTGGTCAAAAGCTCACCCTTTCATCCTACCTCCTTTGGACCAACTCTATGAATGATTGTGTTGTAACCATAAAGGTCTAGTAATACCTACTTCACTTGTTCCAAATGGATCCTTAAGTTTCAAAAACCCACAAGCTTTTGAATGATATTTAATAACCTACTTTGGCACCCTTATTTTATTCAAACTTTGGAATCAATCTTTGGAGAGCTCAACCAAGATCAACCTAAAACCTATGTATCATGGTGATCTACATCACTTGGTCTATCTATCCATATATCCCATGATCCAGGGTGATCTCTGAGCTCCAAGATGCAACCAGGTTTTGGTGGCATAAAAAATAACCTTGCCCAAGATCCTTTATCCCCTGTTTCTCTTCAAAATCAAGTTGTATTCTCATCACCGAAGGTTGAAAATGCTATATACACCTTGGGTAAATCATCTACCTTGATTATAAGATTTATCAAATCTTATCCATAATTATTATGTCTCAAAAAGCATTTATTTCATTTAATGTGCAAAACCCCCAAAACTCCCTCCTTAAAGGAAAGTTTTGTTTTTCCAAAACACTTCTCCAACTTAGGTCACACTTGAGGCCTAAATATCATATCCTATTTTTCCATCTCAATAATAAATAGTTCTGAGAAGCTTTAATAATTCTTCTTGCCCATTTTCTTAAATGGCACAAATAAGAAAATAAATATATTAAATACTTTTATTCATCAATAAATGTTGAGAAAATCCTCCAAAGTGTGAATTCACTTTTGGGACCATCACAAACCAAAAACTCACCTTGTCCTATTCAAAAATATCAAATAATCTTCTGAAAACCAGTTCAGCAATTTTAGAATAAATGATATAAAGTGGACAAAAAATCATCCAATAAACCCCATATAATTCCTAGAGGTGTGTGTTAACCCTATCTATCTACCAGCATCAGTTAATCATCTTTCTAAGGTCCAAAGCCAAGAAGTTCTTCATGATCACCCATATTATAAAGATTTAAAATATTTCCAAACTATAAACTAAACCTATTCAAACCTTCTTCAAAAACTTATCTAACCCTCCTCCCAGGACCAAGACAACCTATGGTCGAGCTACACTGTAGCTGTCCACTGTAGCTCATCTCTCTCTCTTGTCCTTTTCCTTTGGAAACAAGGGAGACATAGCCTAGGTCTTGTCTTGCCCTCTTAAAAATATGGCAGCAGCCACACCACTCATTCTCTGACTCTCCTTGACCTCTGGTGGCTAAACCACGACCCCTCCCACCATCCTTGATGCCCAATCACCAGCCACAACCTCCTCCCCAAGCTTCTCCATGGACTAGATCCATCATAGACTCCTCTCATTTTTTATAAGGCCAGAGGCCTTTGCAGCTTGCATCTGACCATCCATTATACTCCCTCCCACTCCCACTTCCTTCCCCTATAACCCAAAGAGCTCTCTTCTGCTCTGCTGCTCGAGGAGAGAAGGAGAAACCCTCTCGGTATCCATCTTACCCGCAAGAATGAGGTCGAGCTGGACCACCCCACCTCCCTTGCTTCCTTCTGTTCCATGTCCCTAGATCTGATCTACCTCTCTTTAACAACCCAAAACTTTAATCCAAGGTTATTAAGATCCAAATCATCAAAATTAGGGTTTAACAAAAACTTTTCCAATTGAAATTATTAAAGCATTCATGTGTGTGTGCATTTAAAATAGGAGTTGATTTGAATTGCCATGATTAAGTGATCCTTTGCTTGTAAAATGATTCTTAGGTGAAATAAACATCATCTAGATCATTCCCAAACTAATCCCAAAGAAAAACAAATCAAAATGAATAAATGAAGTGAATGGTCATTTTTGCCAAATTAACTATCATGCCTACTTGGGTTATTCCTAGTATTCAAAACCTAATAGAAAAAATTGTGGATATTTGCACCCCTTGCTAGTACACATAATGAGGTACCAAGGCCCACTTTGTGATCTGCCAAAAACATTCAAATACTAATTTTAATTGACATTTGAAAATGGAATCTATTTCATATGGGAAGATCCCACTATTTCAAAATCCACTCAAACAAGCTCAAATTTCAAAACCCAAGCACCCACAGAATCTCAAGCTTAGTACTAGCACACCCACCAAAAATATTTTCAAAATTCAAAAAGAAAGTTCTTGCGGCCATTTCATCAAACACTTGGCATGCAGGGTTGAAACTGTAAAAATAGCTCACTACTTGCAACAGGGTTTTTCACCCAATTTTCCTCCAAACACTCCCCTTGTCCCTAAATGATCTAACCAGGCCCTTGCACCCCATTCCCCTATCCCCTAGTGGCCATGCCATGCCATGCCGAGCACATGCTGGCCGGCCAACCATGCCACCACTGCAGCAGACCACCTCGCCCCTCTCACCATGTCTAGCAGCTAGCTCACACCTCACTGCCACCCTCTGTCCCCTCCCCGAGCCGAGCCATACCGTGGACCACTGAGGAACCGCCGCGCACTGCCTGTATGCGCCATGCCGAGCACGCGCCAAAGCGCCGCGCCCGGCACGCGCATACACTCCGCCCCTCGACCGCAGCCCGTGCCCATCGCTCCGCCATGACCCCAAGAACACGCCAGACATGCCCATTCGTCGTCCAACGCCTCACAGCCACCGCTCGCCATGGAGATCGCCGCCTCTGCCGCGCAGAACGCCAGCACTGCCCGACCGCATACCACTGCCCCTAGTCCCGCATTGATCACGTAGAGCACCGCCAGGAGACAAGCGACCGCCCCTACCTCAAGCCATGCCGCTAGCACGCTGGGCAGCCCTCGCCGGATCCGCTCGCCCATCCCTCTCGGTCGCGTCGTTGTCCTATAAATAGAGGCCTTCCCCAGCCATTTGCAGCACACCACTCACCTCCCCTCACCTCATTGACCGTTCCCCACCTCTAGCCGGAGCAAGGCGAGCAGCCGTTCACCGGAATTGTACCGGAGCAGGCCGCCTCTGGAGGAGAAGGGCGCCGCTGATTGCGACCACCCTCGGAGCTGCCTCGACCGTCCCTGAGATCGACATCGACCACCAGTCCGTTTACCCAACTCGCCGTCATTGCTGGAGCCCTGGTACGCCGCCTATGCACCCCCACAGAGCAGCTAGGGTTAGAGTTCGCCGGAGACATGTCCGTCGTCGATGATGATCCCCAGCCGTTGATCCCCACTCTAATCCAACGACCCATATCGCCCCGTACCACTTCGCGCATTATGAGCCACTGACTGGTGGACCCCCCTGTCAGCTGAGCCCCGCGTCGCGCAGTGTGACTGGGCCAACCCGTTAGCGTTCCCGTGCGACCCATTTAGTTTGAATTAGGATTTTTCTATTTTAGACTAAACCTATTTATGTTCCCTAGTTTGAAATTAAATTTAGAGAGATTTACAAATCCAAATGGAGTGTTTCCAATTTTGTTAGAAAGCTACTGAAAAAGATCTACCCAAGCCCGTTGGATTTAATTCAATTAGAGTTAGAGATCTCTCCTAGTAAATATAATAAAACAAAAGTATTTGCACCTTGCAACATTTTTATAAAATCAAAAAAGATAGCTTTTGAGTTGATTCCAACTCTTAAAAATCACATTTCACCATATCTGTCTGAATATGTAATAGTATTAAGGTGTGCATGCAGTGACTTTGGACTAGTACCAAAATAATGCTATATAGGCATTTCTAGTCACTTTAAATCATTAAATAATAAACTTAAACCAAAGTAATTGTGATCCAACCTTTAAATCACATTCCCACATGTTAGAATATGTGGTGATGACATGTGTCCACATGATCCCATATTTTAAGTGGTGAATATTAAATCTTAGTTAATTTTTCAATGAGTAGAAATTACTTTTCTAAAATAAAAGAAGGAAACTAGTTAATAAAACTTGTGATGCTTGTGATGATAATAGATCATCAAATATATGCCTTAGAGTGCCAATTAGACTAGTTAAGTATTGATTGGTGATTGTGTACTCCGTATGTATTTATAGACGACAGTACCGACCAAGTCTACGAGGAGGAGGAGTTCTAGCAAGAAGAAGAAGAAAACTTCAACCACTGCACTAACCAAGGCAAGCTACTAATGGCAAACTAACACTTGCAAGTATAATGCTTAGCAAGCTAGGATTGAACTAGATGGTTTAGCAAAGATGGTTTAGGCATGCTTGAGTTATACCACTTTGACTAGTACTTACCCCAAGTATTATTTTCAAGCTTTACTTCCTTTACTTTACCCAAAGTTCTTTACTTGTTTTGAAGGTAGCATAAAGAGTATAAAACTTGGCCTATTTAGATAAGCTTAGATGTCATTCTATGGCATGAGATTGAACCCATCATTTCCACTTCAGTGAACACTCTTAACATGGTAGTTTAGAGTAGATACAAACTTGAGTCACTTTAGATGGGAGCACTTGGTGAAAATGAATTATGAAAACCTTGGAATGATGAGTCATTCTATTGAGATGTTTTGACATGTGTTGAGAAACACAAATGGTTTATGATGACGAAAATGTTGAGGCATGAGGCTTAACCCTTTTATAAAACTAATTATTGGATTCGGATGCGATACCATTCCAAATTTACCGTACAACCACATTACCTGAATTAGGTAAGGCTTAGCCGGAAATTTATATGCATTAGTATTAGTTCCCTCGCGGGAGAGGTTTGAGCTGAGGCTACCTATCAATGTTGTCCACCTATGCAGTGCACAATATGACTGATGGTCATGGTTGGGAGGCCATGCTCATAGGAGAGGTGCTTATACTAGGGTGTGTAAAGGGAAGGCTATGATTGATTATCTGCATACTAAGGATGATGATTCAGGGTTATCCCTGACAGATGTATCGAATCTTGTGGTGAAAGTGTACCACCTCTGCAGAGTGTCAAACTATTCGAATAGCCGCGTCCGCGATTATGGACAGTTGGAATGGCCATACTGTTTCGTTGTCAGATGTTTTCAAATTGACTTATGAAATGAATGATGAATCTTGACTTGACCACAACAGGGTTATGTGGATGAAAATAGCTTCCCAATTTAAGTGATTCTAGAACTTTATTTTATCTTTCTTTGCTTCTGAACTCAGCTTAGGTTTCACACTTAACTTTATAGTTAAACTTAGACTTAGCACTTTAGTTTAGAACTATACTACTTGTTAGTGGTAGTTTGCGAGTACTTAAAGAGTACTCATGGCTTTTGTCCCTGGCTATTCTCATGGCCAGACTATGAAGGAGACTACCAAGATGATTGCCAGCAGGACGGCTATGATAACTAGGACTATCTGCCTTCGTCAGGATTGCCTGTGCCCCTGAAGATGGACCCCACTGCTACGCTTATCTTTTATTTCTGCTGCTTGTTGTATTAAGACTGGATCATGAGATCCTTATTTGTGTAGGACCTTATGTATGGTTTGTAATGGATGATGTACTGTGATATCCAATCCTTTATGTCTCGCAAAAATGGTAATCCTGGGATTGCGAGGTATGGCATAACGGGCATCTGGGATTAAAAATCCGGGTGTTGACAAGTTGGTATCAGAGCCATCCTAACCATAGGAGACCCTAGTTAGAATGCACGTCCAATCAAAAACTTAGCTTCAACACCAAAGTGAGTATTTATGAAACACTATTTCCTCTCTTATCCTTGTGAATTTATTCTTTCTCAAAACTTCATGTTCCTCAAACTTCTTACAATTACTACTTAAAATTTGACACACTTGATCACTTCACTAACTTCCTCATCCTAAATTCCTATAGATGGAGTCTCAGTTCAGCAAGTTTTACCAGTTGGAAAACGGAAGTCAACTGATCTTCGAGAGGGATCTGGATTCACTGTCAGAGTTACTGGGACGCCCACATACGGAGTTTCTTGGAGCTTAACTTCTAGGACCCCTAGGAGGAGACTTACAGTGGCTCGTCACAGCTGATCTTAGGCGAAGCATAGAAGCACCAACGTCTGGGAGAATCTAGTTCTCCGTGAGTGAGAAGAACTGGCTAGATGGATTAGCTAGGGCAATGCATGAAGCTCTCGCACGTCTATGTGCCAAATCCAAGGAACCCATTTTGCCCACTATGCAAGACGTGACTTCATGGGAATGCCGATGGACATGCCAAGTCACCCAGAGTTGAGGCGTCAAGTGGAGAATCTTGACTTCTTACTGCACGACAGACAGCAGGAACTAGACAATGCTAGAGAGTTAGCAAACCAGAACCGTGCCATTGCTGACTAGAAGGGCCAGACATTCGCACTGCTCCTCCAGGATCGCCAGTCTCTTCGCCGCCAGCATGCAAATAAGGATCGCACCATCGCCCGTCTTCGCAAGAAGGTGGCTGACCTCGAGAAGACCCTCAAGGACCAGGAAGCTCAGCTTGCAGCAAAGGAGGAAGAAGAGGAGGGTGAAGACATCCAGGGAGACATGGATTCTTACCTCAGCGACAATGATGACTTTCTGGAGGAGGATGTTGTGGACTTCTGCACTGACGATGAGGACTCCGATTTCATTGACGATGAGTAGATGCACTAGAGCACTGTCGTAGCATGAGATGTATCGGTCCCAATGTATCGTAGCTTGTAGAATGGTTCTTCAAACCATCTGTTTTTCATTGATTGTTGTGGTGTGTGTTATATCGTGTGCTTGTTTGCATGAATGAAATGAAGTTAGTTGCAAAACCTAAGTCTAACTCAAGGTTTGAGCTTTGAAAACAAAACCATGAACTTTAGAACTTTCCCTCTTATCCCTTTATCTACCTCAATCTTCAGATGACTCGTGGAAACCAAGGAGGGAGCAGCTCGCCGCAAGACCCAATGCTCCAGATCTTGCAGAATCTCATCGCAGACAGAGAAGCAAGCAGGGCAGAACGCCAAGCTAACTTAGCAACACTTCAATAGATCGTCTAGATGGATCTCAACAACCAAGGGCATGGAAATCAGGATCATCATGGATCCAAACTCAAAAACTTTCAGAACACCAATCCCCCAATCTTTAACCAAGCTGAAAACCCATTAGATGGTGATGACTAGTTGTAGACAATGGAAAACAACTTAGAAATTGTAGGAGTTGATGACAACAAGAAGGTTTCTTCACCACCCACTATCTGCCAGGAGATGCAAGAGCTTGGTGGACTAGTATCCGTAACATGAACCATGGTCAAGTGATGACATGGGAAGCATTCAAAGTCAAGTTCAGCCGCACCCACGTGCCGCAAGGTCTAGTCAACAGGATGAGGGATGAATTTCGCGACTTGAAGCAAGGCAGAATGACTGTGGTGGAATACTGTGACAAATTCCTATCACTTGCAAGATATGCACCTGATGAGATCAACACGGAGGCCAAGAAGAAGGAGAGATTCTTGAACGAACTAAATGATGAGATGCAGACTGTCCTCGTCAACATCCGTTTCGAGGATCTCGAAGAGCTAGTCGACTCTGCCATTCAGATGGAAGGGAAGATTAACCAGGAAAATGACAACCGCAAGCGTCGTATCATGCAGCAATCTGGATCCAGCAGTCACCAGAAGTACCGTCCTAACCCCTCACCAGGATATGCACCAAGGAACAATCGACCCCCAATATCTCGCCCAAGCTACCCCAACCATAGCGGAGGCAATGTGAAGTCCGGAGGAAACAATCACAACTCCGGCAATGCCAACAATTTAACCCGTGCACCTCCCAAGGACAACAACAACAACACTGCACCCAGAGCTGGCAGCAATGCTGTGCCTGTCGCAGCCAAGGACAAGTCCCAAATCACTTGTTTCGAGTGTGGAGTAAAGGGTCACTATTCCAATGAGTGTCCCAAGAAGACTGCCGCCAATGCCAATGTCCCCAGCTCAACAACAGCGCCTCGTTCAACTAGGAAGAAGGTTTGCCCTAGGGAACCCTCAAAACCACAATGGTCGTCTCTTCCACATGAACGCATAAGAAGCGCAAGAAGCGCCAGACGTAGTGCTGGGTATGTTTTCTGTCAACTCAGTTTTGGCAAGAGTATTGTTTGATTCGGGAGCATCGCATTCATTTGTCACCGAAGAATTTGCATGCCCTAGTACGATTCACCCAACCAACTTGAAGCATGTCATGATAGTTCAAATCCCCTGTTCAACAACCAAAGCTAGAAAAATTTCCAAAGCTATGCCTATCAGAATACATGGGATAGATTTTTATGCCAACCTAATTGTACATGGAACCAAAGGATTGGAAGTAGTACTAGGTATGGACTGGATGTCAAGGCATAAAGGACTGATAGACTATGCTAAGAAAGCCATCACCATGACCAGTAGCTATGGAGTAACAGTAGAGCATATCTCTGAAACCTTACCTCGTCAATTCAAGTGCAACAAGAGTCTAGCCCTACCCACCCTAGACCAAGTAAGAGTAGTCGGTGAATATCCCGACGTATTCCCAGATGAATTGCCAGGTATACCCCCAGATAGGGATATTGAGTTCATTATCGAACTAATCCCCAGAACCGGACCCATAGCCCAGAGACCCTATAGCATGAACCCCTCAGAATTAGTGGAACTGAAGAAGCAGTTGGATGCCATGTTAGAGAAAGGCTTCATTCAACCAAGCGCATCGCCCTGGAGATCACCAGTGTTATTTGTCGACAAGAAAGATGGAGGCAACCGTTTGTGCACAGATTATAGAAAGTTGAATGACGTCACCATAAAGAACAAGTACCCCTTGCCAAAGATAGAGGATCTATTTGATCAATTGACCAGAGCCTAGGTATTCACAAAGATTGATCTAGGATTGGTTATCACCAACTTAAGATTCGTGCAACGGATATTCCGAAGACTGCCTTTACTACTCGTTATGGTTTATACGAGTATACGGTTATGTCTTTTGGATTAACCAATGCCCCTGCTTATTTCATGAATCTCATGAATAAGATCTTTATGAATTTCCTAGATAAGTTTGTAGTTGTGTTTATCGATGACATCCGTATCTACCCCAAGTCAGAAGAAGAGCATGAGCAACATCTGAGAATCATCCTAGAAACCCTGAGAGAGCATCGGTTATATGCCAAGTTTAGCAAGTGTGAGTTTTGGCTGAAAGAAGTAGGATTCCTAGGACATATTGTGTCTGCCGGAGGAGTCTCTGTTGATCCCGCCAAGATCAAAGATGTCGAAGAATGGGAAGCCCCAACCACTCAAACCCAAGTCCGTGCATTTCTCGGATTAGCGGGATACTACCGCAAGTTCGTAGAAGGATTCTCGAGCATCGCCAGACCCATGACCCAATTGTTGTGTTGGGTCCGCAGCATAGAAAACAAAAATTCTCCTACGATGAGAACTATACGCCAAGATCTATCTACTAGATACAGAGCAACGGGTGGACATTCATCCGTGGAGAACTTACCCTCGAAGACAACGAGTTTTGTTAACGAGTAGGAACTCGTGGTTGATGTAGTCTTATGCTTGCCGATCTCAAGATCATGTGGAAGTCCGAGCGCCGGAAATCAGCAGCGCATCCGTCCTCGCACACACGTTCAAGCCACCGGACAACCTCCACCTCCTCGCTCCAGCGAATCAGCAGAAGCAGCAACTCCTTCCAGACGCAAGGCCACCGGGAACATGTATCTCGCTAATCCGAGACCATGGGGGAATATCTAGAGGGGGAGAGAGATCCTTCACGAGGAGGTGTGAGGATGAAGGAGGGAATGGGTGGCCTTTTATAGGAGGAGGGGGGTGCCCCCTCTCTCCATGGCCGCCGCATGGGGGGGTGACCCCTCACCTCCCCCATTCATGTCGTGGTAACCCCTCCACATTAAAATGCCCCTTAACATTCTCTTTTAAGGTCTCCACTTTAAATGCATTAAATTTCTCCAAATTTAATGCTCTCTCATTTAATAAAACTCTTTTATTTATTTTATTCAGAATTTTGTTAATTACTTTAATTAACAAACATTCACATAAAACCCCTTGCAACATTTAAATATTACATGTAGAACCACTTTCTGCAATTTCACCCGAAACAATTCCGGTTTCTATCGAAACAATTCCTGTTTGTATCGAAACATTTCCTGCGCTTTGCAAACCTTTTGTTTGGAACATATGTGCTCCTAAATGGTGACCGGCAACCCTTAAGTGTGTCACCCTATGGTTCGTGAATAATGCAGACATGATTGAGACTCCACTCAGATCAATAATCAGAAGCGGGACCTGGAGATCCATACTGACTCCTGCACATTCAACGATGACTTCTGTGATCGTGAGAACCTTTAACGTCAGCAATTTAATCCCTTTGTCTCATGATATAATACATGTCCAAGATTCGATCATCGGTATCCAAATACCTAGTTTGATCTCGTTACCGACATGCACTCTTTTCTCGTTCCCGTGATATAACATTCTAGTGATCACATCACTTGCTTGCAAGCTATCTTAATGTGATATCACCGAGAGGGCCCAGAGTATATCTATCCGTCATCTGGATTGAAAAATTCCACTCTTGATCCATGAGCCTCAACATAACACCTTCGTAGTACTGAACCCATCTTTATAGTCACCCTGTTACGATGTGACGTTTGATGTTATCAAGATACTCTTCCGGTGTTAGCAATTAACATGATCTCATGGTCTAAGGACTAAGACTACTTTGTATGATGTTATAGCAATATAAACATAATGACTTGATCGTAATGCTATACTTCGGATGAATGTTCATCACATCATTTCACAAATGTTGTGACCTTGTTATTAATAACATCCAATGTCCATGATCAGGAAACTTTGATCATCTTGTTAATCAACAAGCTAGTCTATAAGAGAGGCATCACTAGGAACCCTTTTTGTTTATTAAACACACATGTATTGATGTTTCCTATCAATACAATTATAGCATGCAAAATAAACATCTATCATATACAAGAAATATATAATAACAACTTTATTATGGCCTCTCAAGGCATATTTCCTTCAGTCTCCCACTCGCACTAGAGACAATAATCTAGTTTACACAGTGATAAATCTAACACCCATGGAGTTCTGGTGTTGATCATGTTTTGACCTAGGGAGTACTTTAGTCAACGGATCTGCTACATTTAGCGTCTGCACTTTACAAATCTTTATATCTCCATCCTTGACATGCTCGCGGATGGAGTGAAACCGGCGTTTAATATGTTTGGAATTCTTGTGAGACCTTGGTTCCTTTGCGTTGGCTATGGCTCCATTGTTGTCACAATGGATCACCATCGGGTCCAACGCACTGGGAACCACACCCAGTTCTGTAATGAACTCTTTCATCCAAACTGCCTCCTGCGCCGCTTCTGAAGCAGCAACATATTCCGCCTCCGTTGTTGATCCAGCCACCACATGTTGTTTGGAACTCCTCCAACTAACTGCTGCTCCGTTCAAGAGAAATACGTATCCGGATTGAGACTTAGAGTCATCCGGATCGGTGTCAAAGCTAGCATCAACATAACACTTAGCGACTAGCTCTTCTTCAACTCCATATATAAGAAACATATCCTTAGTTCTTCTCAAGTACTTGAGGATGTTCTTTACCGCTATCCAGTGTTCCGAACCTGGATCAGATTGGTACCTACTAGTCAAACTAATAGCATGTGCCACATCCGGTCTTGTACATAGCATGGCATACATAATAGAGCCTATGGCCGAGGCATAGGGGATCTTATCCATCATCTCTCTTTCTTCCGCCGTAGCCGGACTTTGAGGCTTACCCAATGTCTTGCCTTGCAACATAGGTAAGAACCCCTTCTTACTTTCGTCCATATTAAACTTCTTTAATATCTTATCAAGGTATGTACTCTGCGATAGCCCAATCAGGCGTCTTGATCTATCTCTATAGATTTTAATGCCTAATATATATGAAGCTTCACCAAGGTCCTTCATCGAAAATTTGCTGTTTAGATAACTTTTAACACTGTTTAAAAGATCTATATCATTTCCAATCAATAATATGTCATCCACATATAACATCAGAAATGCCACATTGCTCCCACTCACTTTCTTGTAAATACAAGCCTCTCCATAAGTTTGGACAAATCCAAACTCTTTGATCACCTGATCAAAGCGGAGATTCCAACTCCGGGATGCTTGCTTCAGTCCATAGATGGATAGCTGAAGTTTGCACACCTTATTAGCATCCTTAGGATCGACAAAACCCTTTGGTTGTATCATATACAACTCTTCTTCAATATTACCATTGAGGAACGCATTTTTGACATCCATCTGCCATATTTCATAATCGAAATATGCAGCAATTGCTAACATAATCCTAACCGACTTAAGCATCGCTACGGGAGAGAATGTCTCATCGTAGTCAACTCCTTGAATTTTTCGAAACCCCTTTGCGACAAGTCGAGTCTTATAGATGGTTACATTACCATCAGCATCAGTTTTCTTTAGAAAATCCATTTATTCTCAACGGCCTTTCGATCGTGAGGTAAGTCCACCAAGGTCCAAACCTGGTTTTCGTACATGGATTCCATCTCGGATTTCATGGCTTCTAGCCATTTGTTGGAATCAGGGCTCATCATCGCTTCTTCATACGTCGCAGGGTCATCTATTTCATCAATCATGTAATTCATAACAGGATTGCCGTACAGTTCAGGAGCTGCACGTGTCCTGCTTGACCTACGAGGTTCGGTAGTGTCCTCTTTCGGAGTTTCATGATCAATATCATTAGCTCTCTCTTCATTAGGTGAAGTTAACTCCGAAACAACTTCCGGTGCTGCGCTACTCGCCATTTCATGAAGAGAAGGTTCAATAACCTCTTCGAGTTCTACCTTCCGACTACTCACACCTTTCGCGAGAAACTCCTTCTCAAGAAAGGATCCATTCTTGGCAACAAAGACCTTGCCCTCGGATCTGTGATAGAAGGTATACCAAATCGTTTCCTTAGGGTATCCTATGAAGACGCATTTTTCCACTTTGGGTTCGAGTTTATCCGGTTGAAGTTTCTTCACATAAACATCACATCCCCAAACTTTAAGAAATGACAGCTTAGGTTTGTTACCAAACCATAATTCATACGGTGTCTTTTCAACGGATTTAGATGGCGCCCTATTGAAAGTGAATGTAGCGGTTTCCAGTGCATAACCCCAAAATGACAGTGGCAAGTTAGTCAGAGACATCATAGATCAAACCATATCCAATAAAGTACGATTACGACGTTCTGACACACCATTACGTTGTGGTGTTCCGGCAGGCGTGAGTTGTGAAATTATTCCACACTCTTTCATGTGTGTGCTAAACTCGTAACTTAGATACTCTCCTCCACGGTCAGACCGTAGAAATTTGATCTTTCTATTACGATGATTTTCCACTTCATTCTGAAATTCTTTGAACTTTTCAAAAGTTTCAGACTTGTGTTTCATCAAATAGATATACCCGTATCTACTCAAATCATTCGTGAAAGTAACAAAATAACGATATCCACCTCGCGCCGACACACTCATTGGTCCACACACATCAGTATGTATGATTTCCAATAAATCTGTCGCCCGTTCCATTGAACCGGAAAACGGTCTTCTAGTGATCTTGCCCATAAGGCATGGCTCACATGTATCAAATGATTCAAAATCAAGTGATTCCAAAAGTCCATCAGAATGGAGTTTCTTCATGCGTTTAACGCCAATATGACCTAGACGGCAGTGCCACATATATGCAGATATATCATTATCAATTTTAATCCTTTTAGCATCAACATTATGAATATGCGTAATACTACTATCGAGATCCAATAGAAATAAACCATTCAACACAGGTGCATGACCATAAAAGATATTATTCATATAAATTGAACAACCATTGTTTTCAGATTTAAACGAATAACCACTTTGCATCAAACATGATCCGGATACAATGTTCATGCTCAGTGCAGGCACCAAATAACAATTATTCAGGTTTATAACTAATCCCGATGGCATATGGAGAGGCAGCGTTGCGACGGCGATCACATCAACTCTTGATCCATTGCCGACCCGCATCATGACCTCATCCCTTGCTAGTTGTCGCTTGTTCCGCAGACCCTAAACCGAGTTACATATAATAGTAACCGATCCCGTATCAAATACCCAGGTGCTACTGCGAGTACTAGTCAAGTACACATCAATAACATGTATATCACATATACCTTTGTTTGCCTTGCCGGCGTTTTTGTCCGCCAAATACTTGGGGCAGTTGCGCTTCCAATGGCCAGTCCCCTTGCAATAGTAGCACTCGGTGTCAGACTTAGGGCCAGCTCGGGGTTTCTTTTTAGGCGCGGCAACAGATTTGCCGCCCTGCTTTCCCTTCTGTTTGCCTTTCTTGTCCTTCTTGAAACCAGTGGTCTTATTGATCATCAACACTTGATGTTCTTTCCTAATCTCCACTTCTGCAGTCTTAAGCATTGACAGAAGCTCGGGAAGAGACTTCTTCATGCCCTGCATATTATAGTTCATCACGAAGCTCTTGTAGCTAGGTGGCAGAGATTGGAGAACGCGATGTATGCCTAAGTCAGTGGGAATCGTTATTCCCAAGGACACAAGCTTATTGGCGTACCCAGACATTTTGAGTACGTGCTCACTAACGGAGCTATTCTCTTCCATCATGCAGCTAAAGAACTTTTCAGAAGCATTATAACTCTCTACGGTAGCATGGGTATCGAAAATCATTTTCAATTCTCCCATGGTATCAAAGGCATTGACATTTTCGAAACGTTTTCGAAGTTCTGGTTCTAGCCCATACAGTATGCCATAATGAACTAAGTTGTGGTCCTCCTGACGAGTTATATAGACGTTCTTTTCCTCGTCAGGGGCATCAGGAGCTGGTGGGGGGCCTAGCGGCGCCTCTAGCACATATTGCTTTTGTGCAGCAGTGAGGAGAATCCTCAAATTCATAGCCCAGTTGGTGAAGTTGCTACCATTCGTAGCAAGCTTCTCTTTCTCCATGAACACATTGAAATTAAAAGCAGGTGGTGCCATCTACAACAGAATTTGTAAAATATATTTAGACTAAGTTTATGATAGATGGAGTTCAACTAATCCAAATTACTAATGAACTCCCACTCAAAAACAACATCCCTCGTGTCCTTTTGGTGATTACATGAACCAAATCCACTACACCAAGTCCGATAATCACGTGAGTCGGTGTAGCTTCAAAGGCGAGTATCTATATAGGCATCATATCAACTATATGACTCATGCTTAACCTTTCAGTCCGTGTTCCGAGGCCATGTCTCTACATGCTAGGCTCGTCAAGTAAGAACCTTAGTATTCGCGTGTGTAAAACTGTCTTACACCCGTTGTATGAAAGCGTAGAGTCGAGAACACCCGATCATCACATGATGCCTCAAAACACGATCCACAAAACGGCGCATACTTAAGGAAGAGCACATTTTATTTTGATATCTAAATGAGGGATCATCTTATAATGCTACCAAAAGCGCCAAACTAGCAATATAAGATGCTAACATCTAATGTGTGAAGTGAGGTGATATGGTCCATGCATTTGATCTCTATCATTTGCATCGTGGTATGATCTCTATCATTCCTTTGTGTGTAAGGCCAAGGTCTATAGAACTTACACGTTAAGTGAGTTGTAAGAGTATCTATCATACATCTACTTACAACAATACCATATCAAGACACTAGCCCAGCAACGATCTAAACTAGACGCCTCTAATTTATCAATTGCAAGTTTTACGTGGCTTAGGGCTTTCAGAGATAGAACCGGTCTTACCTACGAACATGAACCACAACGAGGATAACCAAGTTATTAGCAACTCGTTGTAAATCAGATATTGACTATAGTAGGAGAGACAGACACCCGCCAGCCACTTATGCAAAACAAGTTGCATGTCAGTCATGGAACCGGTCTCATGTACGATGACATGTAAGGTTGGTCCGGGCCGCTTCATCCCACTATGCCACCAATATCCAAAGTACATAGAAGATGCAATAACATGATCATCATCGCCCACATATAAACATATGTGTACTACCCGTGCAAAGCACCTACGCATAGATCAGGCTCTGATACCACTGTTGGGTCCACAGCATAGAAAACAAAAAAATTCCTACGATGAGAACTATACGCCAAGATCTATCTACTAGATACAGAGCAACGGGTGGACATACATCCATGGAGAACTTACCCTCGAAGACAACGAGTTTTGTTAACGAGTAGGAACTCGTGGTTGATGTAGTCGTACGCTTGCCGATCTCAAGATCGTGTGGAAGTCCGAGCGCCGCAAATCAGCAGCGCATCCGTCCTCGCACACACGTTCAAGCCACCGGACAACCTCCACCTCCTCGCTCCAGCGAATCAGTAGAAGCAGCAACTCCTTCCAGACGCAAGGCCACCGGGAACATGTATCTCGCTAATCCGAGACCATGGGGGAATATCTAGAGGGGGAGAGAGATCCTTCACGAGGAGGTGTGAGGATGAAGGAGGGAATGGGTGGCCTTTTATAGGAGGAGGGGGGGTGCCCCCTCTCTCCATGGACGGTGCATGGGGGTGGTGACCCCTCACCTCCCCCATTCATGTGGTGGTAACCCCTCCACATTAAAATGCCCCTTAACATTCTCTTTTAAAGTCTCCACTTTAAATGCATTAAATTTCTCCAAATTTAATGCTCTCTCATTTAATAAAACTCTTTTATTTATTTTATTCAGAATTTTGTTAATTACTTTAATTAACAAACATTCACATAAAACCCCTTGCAACATTTCAATATTACATGCAGAACCACTTTCTGCAATTTCACCCGAAACAATTCCGGTTTCTATCGAAACAATTCATGTTTCTATCGAAACATTTCCTGCGCTTTGCAAACCTTTTGTCTGGAACATATGTGCTCCTAAATGGTGTCTGGCAACCCTTAAGTGTGTCACCCTACGGTTCGCAAATAATGCATACATGATTGACACTCCTCTCAGATCAATAATCAGAAGCGGGACCTGGAGATCCATACTGACTCCTGCACATTCAACGATGACTTCTGTGATCATGAGAACCTTTAACGTCAGCAATTTAATCCCTTTGTCTCATGATATAATACATGTCCGAGATTCGATCATTGGTATCCAAATACCTAGTTTGAGCTCGTTACCGACATGCACTCTTTTCTCATTCCCGTGATATAACATTCTAGTGATCACATCACTTGCTTGCAAGCTATCTTAATGTGATCTCACCGAGAGGGCCCAGAGTATATCTATCCATCATCTGAATTGAAAAATTCCACTCTTGATCCATGAGCCTCAACATAACACCTTCGTAGTACTGAACCCATCTTTATAGTCACCCTGTTACGGTGTGACGTTTGATGTTATCAAGATACTCTTCCGGTGTTAGCAATTAACATGATCTCATGGTCTAAGGACTAAGACTACTTTGTATGATGTTATAGCAATATAAAAATAATGACTTGATCGTAATGCTATACTTCGGATGAATGTTCATCACATCATTTCACAAATGTTGTGACCTTGTTATTAACAACATCCAATGTCCATGATCAGGAAACTTTGATCATCTTGTTAATCAACAAGCTAGTCTATAAGAGAGGCATAACTAGGAACCCTTTTTGTTTATTAAACACACATGTATTGATGTTTCCTATCAATACAATTATAGCATGCAAAATAAACATGTATCATATACAAGAAATATATAATAACAACTTTATTATTGCCTCTCAGGGCATATTTCCTTCATGTTTAAGAAGGACAAGAAATTTGAATGGACTGACAAATGTGAGGCCAGTTTTTAGGTGCTGAAGAAGAGATTGATATCAGCCCCAATATTGATCATGCCAGACATCAAGAAGCCGTTTGATGTGTCTTGTGACGCATCCAAGATTGGTCTAGTATGTGTGTTGATGCAAGAAGGCAATGTCATCGTGTATCTGTCTCGACAACTGAAGCAGCATGATCAGAACTATCTGACCCATGATCTTGAATTAGCAGCCGTAGTGCTGGCATTGAAGACATGGCGTCATTATCTGATGGGTAATTGATGTGAGATTTACTCAGATCACAAGAGCTTGAAGTATATTTTCACTCAGAAGGAGTTGAATGTGAGGCAAAGGAGATGGATAGAGTTAATCAAGGATTATGGCCTTGACATTCACTATCACCCTGGCAAGCCAATGTGGTAGCGGATGATCTTAGCAGATTGCCTTGTAGGTTAAACACCATGATCAAAGAGAAGCAACCAAGTTTGTATGAAGAGTTGGAGTAGTTTAGGACTGACTTAGTTAGCAAAGGATTCTTAGCTAGCATTGAACTTCATCCCACTTTAATTAGCCAAATCAAGGAAGCCTAGAAGGGGAATGAAATTATCAACGGAATCAAATGTCGTATTGTTACAGGAAAGGTACCTGGATTCACTAAAGACGAAGAAGGAGTATTGTGGCACAAAGGACGTATCTGTGTGCCAGTAGATTCGGAATTGAAGCAAGTTATCATGAAGGAAGCTCATGATACTCTTTATTCTATCCACCCCGGAGGAACGAAGATGTATCAGGATTTGAAAGAGCAGTTTTGGTGGCACAAGATGAAGAGAGAAATCGGAAGCTACATCGCCAAGTGTGACATATGTCAAAGAGTCAAAGCAGAGCATCAGAGGCCCGCAGGACTGTTGCAAGCATCGCAGATTCTGGAATGGAAATGGGATTCCGTAGGAATGGACTTTATCACCAGGTTGCCTACTTCTAGTAGGGGAAATGACTCAATATGGGTCATAGTTGATAGACTATCCAAGGTAGCCCACTTTATACCTGTCAAGACTACCTACCAAAGTGCGAAGTTAGCAGAGTTGTACATTGCTAGGATTGTTAGTCTGCATGGAACCCCCAAGATCATAGTATCAGATCGAGGAACCCAGTTTACCTCGAGATTTTGGCCGAAAGTTCAGGAAGGATTGGGCACAAAGTTGAACTTCAGCACCGCTTATCACCCGCAAACTGATGGACAGACTAAGAGAGTCAACCAGATCCTAGAGGATATGTTAAGAGCTTGTGTGTTGGAATATGGATCAAAATGGGAAGACTGCCTACCTTTTGCAGAATTCTCATATAACAATAGTTATCAAGCTAGTTTGCAGATGGCACCATTTGAGTTCCTATACGGAAGAAAGTGTCGCACCCCTTTGAATTGGTCGCAAGTAGGAGAGAGTCAGATCTTTGGACCCAACATTCTCCGAGGAGCAGAAGAGAAGGTTCACAAAGTTCATGAGCACCTCAAGACCGCCCAATCTAGACAGAAGAGTTACACTGACGAAAGAAGGAGAGACCTGACTTTCAATGTCGGAGATTTTGTATATCTCAAGGTTTCACCATTGAAGGGAACTCAACGCTTTAGTCTGAAAGGAAAGTTAGCCCCCAGATATATCGGGCCCTTCAAGATTCTAAACCGTCGAGGAGAAGTATCGTATCAACTGGAACTGCCTGAAGAGATGTCAGCCATCCACAATGTGTTCCATATCTCGTTACTTCGTAAATGCCTGGAAGTGCCGGAGAAACTGAAGTTTTCAAGAACATTGATCACAGAGCTGTGGAGATCAACAATGACCTGACCTATCGTGAAGTGCCCATCCGTATATTAGAGGAAGCTTACAGAACCACCAGGACCAGGAGTATCAAGTTTCTCAAGATTCAATGGAGCAACCATACAGAAGAGGAAGCCACTTGGGAGCGCAAAGATTACATTAGGACAGAGTTCCCAGATCTCTGTAGTTCCTAGTTTTCTTTGTAAATCTCGGGACGAGATTTTGTTTAAGGGGGGAAGGTTTGTAACATCCCAAAACTTTAATCCAAGGTTATTAAGATCCAAATCATCAAAATTAGGGTTAACAAAAACTTTTCCAATTGAAATTATTAAAGCATTCATGTGTGTGTGCATTTAAAATAGGAGTTGATTTGAATTGCCATGATTAAGTGATCCTTTGCTTGTAAAATGATTCTTAGGTGAAATAAACACCATCTAGATCATTCCCAAACAAATCCCAAAGAAAAACAAATCAAAATGAATAAATGAAGTGAATGGTCATTTTTGCCAAATTAACTATCATGCCTACTTGGGCTATTCATAGTACTCAAAGCCTAACAGAAACAGTTGTGGATATTTGCACCCCTTGCTAGTACACATAATGAGGTACCAAGGCCCACTTTGTGATCTGCCAAAAACATTCAAATACTAATTTTAATTGACATTTGAAAATGGAATCTATTTCATATGGGAAGATCCCACTATTTCAAACACCACTCCAACAAGCTCAAATTTCAAAACCCAAGGACCCCCAGAGTCTCAAGCTTAGTACTAGCACACCCACCAAAAATCTTTTCAAAATGCAAAAAGAAAGTTTTTGCAGCCATTTCATCAATCACTTGGCATGCAGGTTTAAACTCTAAAAATAGCTCACTATTTGCAATAGGGTTTTGCACCCAATTTTCCTCCAAACACTCGCCCTGTCCCTAAATGATCTAACCAGGCCCTTGCACCCTATTCCCCTATCCCCTAGTGGCCATGCCATGCCATGCTGAGCACATGCTGGCCGGCCAACCATGCCACCACCGCAACAGACCACCTGGCCCCCTCTCACCATGTCTAACAGCTAGCTCACACCTCACCGCCACCCTATGTCCCCTTCCTGAGCCGAGCCAAACCATGGACTACCGAAGAACCGCTGCGCACTGCCTGTCTGCGCCATGCCGAGCACGCGCCAGAGCGTCGCGCCCGACACGCGCATACACTCCACCCCTCGACCGCAGCCGGCACCCATCGCTCCGCCATGACCCCAGGAACACGCCAGACATGCCCATTCGTCGTCCAACGCCTCACAGCCACCGCCGCCTCTGCCGCGTAGAACGCCAGCACCGCCCGACCGCATACCACCGCCCCTAGTCCCGCATTGATCATGTAGAGCACCGCCAGGAGACCAGCGACCGCCCCCTACGTTGAGCCACGCAGCTAGCATGCTGTGCATCCCTCACCGGAGCCGCTCGCCCATCCCTCTTGGTCGCGTCGTCGTCCTATAAATTGAGGCCTTCCCCAGCCATTTGGAGCACACCACTCACCTCCCCTCACCTCACTGACCGTTCCCCACCTTTATCCAGAGCAAGGCGAGCAGCCGTTCGCCGGAATTGCACCGGAGTAGGCCGCATCTAGAGGAGAAGGGCGCTGCTGATTGCATCCACCCCCGGAGCTTCCTCGACCGTCCCTGAGATCGCCGTCGACCACCAGTCCGTTTGCCCGCCTCGCCATCGTTGCTGGAGCCCTGGTACGCCCCCTATGCACCCCCACCGAGCCGCTAGGGTTAGAGTTCGTCGGCGATAGGTCCGTCGTCGATGATGATCCCCAGCCGTTGATCCCTGCTCTAATCCAACGACCCATATCGCCCCGTACCGCTTCGCGCGTTATTAGCCACTGACCGGTGGACCCCCCTATCAGCTGAGCCCCGTGCCGTGCAGTGTCACTTGGCTGGCCCGTTAGCGTTCCCGCGTGACCCATTTAGTTTGAATTAGGATTTTTCTATTTTAGACTAAACCTAGTTCTGTTCCCTAGTTTGAAATTCAATTTAGAGAGATTTCCAAATCCAAATGGAGTGTTTTCAATTTTGTTAGAAAGCTACTGAAAAGATCTACCAAAGACCGTTGGATTTAATTCAATTAGAGTTAGACATCTCTCCTAGTAAAAATAATAAAACACAAGCATTTGCACCTTGTAATATTTTTATAAAATCAACCAAGATAGCTTTTGAGTTGATTCCAACTCTCAAAAATCACATTTCACCATATGTATCTGAATATGTAATAATATTAAGGTTTACATGCAGTGACTTTGGACTACTACCAAAATAATGCTATATAGGCATTTCTAGTCACTTTAAATCATTAAATAATAAATTTAAACAAAAGTAATTGTGATCCAACCTTTATATCACATTCCCACATGTTAGAATATGTGGTAATGACATGTGTCCACATGATCACATATTTTAAGTGGTGAATATTAAATCTTAGTTAATTTTTCAATAAGTAGAAATTACTTTTCTAAAATAAAAAGAAGGAAACTAGTTAATAAAACTTGTGATGCTTGTGATGATAATAGATCATAAAATATATGCCTTAGAGTGCTAATTAGACTAGTTAAGTATTGATTGGTGATTGTTTACTCCGTATGTATTTATAGACAATAGTACCGACCAAGTCTACGAGGAGTAGGAGTTCTACCAAGAAGAAGGAGAAGAAAACTTCAACCACTGCACTAACCAAGGCAAGCTACAAATGGCAAGCTAAAACTTGCAAGTATAATGCTTAGCAAGCTAGGATTGAACTAGATGGTTTAGAAAAGATGCTTTAGGCATGCTTGAGTTAAAATACTTTGACTAGTACTTAACCCAAGTATTAGTTTCAAGCTTTACTTCCTTTACTTTACCCAAAGTTCTTTACTTGTTTTGAAGGTAGCATAAAGAGTATAAAACTTGGCCTATTTAGATAAGCTTAGATGTCATTCTATGGCATGAGATTGAACCCATCATTTCCACTTTAGTGGACACTCTTAACTTGGTAGTTTAGAGTAGATACAAACTCGAGTCACTTTAGATGGGAGCACTTGGTGAAAATGAATTATGAAAACCTTGGAATGATGAGTCATTCTATTGAGATGTTTTGACATGTGTTGAGAAACACAAATGGTTTATGATGATGAAAATGTGGAGGCATGAGCCTTAACCCTTTTATAAAACTAATGGTTGGATTCAGATGCAATACCATTCCAAATTTACCGTACAACCACATTACCTTAATTGGGTAAGGCTAGCCGGAAATTTATATGCATTAGTATTAGTTCCCTCGCGGGAGAGGTTTGAGGTGAGGCTACCTCTCAATGTTGTCCACCTATGCAGTGCCCAAGATGACTGATGGTCATGGTTGGGAGGCCATGCTCATAGGAGAGGTGCTTATACTAGGTTGTGTAAAGGGAAGGTTATGTTTGATTATCTGCATACTAAGTATAATGATTCAGGGTTATCTCTGGCAGATATATCAAATCTTGTGGTGAAAGTGTACCACCTCTGCAGAGTGTCAAACTATTCGAATAGCCGCGTCTGCGGTTATGGACAGTTGGAATGGCCATACTGTTTCGTTGTTAGATGTTTTCAAATTGACTTATGAAATAAATGAAGAATCTTGACTTGACCACAACAGGGTTGTGTGGATGACAATAGCTTCCCAACTTAAGTGATTCTAGAACTTTATTTTATCTTTCTTTGCTTCTGACCTCACCTTAGGTTTCAAACTTAACTTTATAGTTGAACTTAGACTTAGCACTTTAATTTAGAACTATACTACTTGTTAGTGGTAGTTTGCGAGTACTTAAAGAGTACTCATGGCTTTTGTCCCTGGCTATTCTCATGGCCAGACTATGAAGGAGACTACCAAGATGATGGCCAGCAGGACGGCTATGATAACTAGGACTATCTTCCTTCGTCAGCATTGCCTGTGCCCCTGAAGATGGACCCCACTGCTAGGCTTATCTTTTACTTCCGCTGCTTGTTGTATTAAGACTGGATCACGAGATCCTTATTTGTGTAAGACCATATGTATGGTTTGTAATGGATGATGTACTGTGATATCCAATCCGTTATATCTCGCAAAAATGGTAATCCTGGGATTGCGAGGTATGGCATAACGGGCATCTGGGATTAAAAATCCGTGTGTTGACACTCTCCCTGCCATCCGTTTTGATGCAACTTCGCCAGACCAACTGCCACCGTCACATGCCCGTGGTGAGGTCTCGCCGTTGGGTTGGCAACCCGGGGCACTACGGCCATGCCAAACCCTCACCGTTACCACGGGAGGCCATACCGTCCTGTCCAACACCCCCTCCTACAACATGTAGACACGGAGGAGGTGCTCCGATGAGCTGCTGGGGTGCGATGTGACTCTCTTCCCGGCACCAATTCTCTTGTTGTCACGACTCACCGAGGTCGTCAGGGATGGCGTTGTCGCCTCGTCACCTCGCCGTCGCCTGAGAGACCCCTAGGTGAGAACCTCGTGCCTCCCAACCCTAGCTAGTGTTCAGTTTCTGTCTCCTGTGGCCAGAGGAAGAAGACAGAGGAGAGCTGTCCATCGCCACTAAATCCGACGATCCCTATTGCTTCATACCCTCTGCCCCCTCCTAGCAATTGACGAGTGGACCCCGCTATCAAGAATTTGAACTCCCCCTCCCGCTCACTAAGGTGCCCGGCTGGGCCGTATCGGGCACCGCGGCTAAGGATCACCCTAGATCTGGCCCGCGTGAGCTCCTGATCTTTTTCTTTTTATTCTAAAATTCTAGATCTAGAAATCTACTCTTTGGTTTAAATAATTTTAAAAATGGAAATCAACCTAAAATGCTTGGATCCAAATTTACAAAATTTAACATGTTTTCTCCAACATATAGCATCCTTGTATAGCCCAAATTAGTTTTAGTTATTTTCTGGAGATTAGTTTACCTCAAACTAGCCCTTTTAATATATAAATTCTCCAGGAAGTTTTGTAACTCCAAATTGAATGAAGCCTTTTTGTACGGCAAGGTATCTTTGATGCCTTGCAATACACCTTGGCCTGACACTATTTTGCATCCTAGTTTACCTTCAGTAAAAATAACAAAAATAATTCATTTTTGACTTTAGATAATTCCCTAGACCAAACTATAACTTGTTTTGACCTTATTCCCATTCGCAGGGAAGTGGTGCATCAGGATATGTCAAAATCCATGAGCTCAAGAATGACTGAGCTTCTGAGGATTTCTAATGAATTAAACATTTCTATATATGGTATTATCACTAGATAAATCACTCCAGTAGCTCTGTAACCCCAAAAAGGGTGATTCCAATTCATATAGAAAGGTATTCCAAATACCTAGCATGTACTTTTGGATTTATATCAAAATTCCCTATAGTTTTAATCTGGTAAAAAAGACAAGAAGCCTGTAGAACTGACTTTGGCATTTTCCCAAGGGCATTCTGGTAATTATTTTGATATGATTCCAACTCTCAAATATCCAAACTCAATGCTACGTAATATACTCTGAGTACAAATTTATTTGGCTTACAGATCTTTTCTGCTGATTTATTCACCTAAACTAGAGCTTATTTCAATAGAAAAATCATAACTAAATATAAAAAACGGATAGAATCATGAAACCACTTTTGTTGGCCTTGTTATTCCATTATATATCTGTAGATATCATTTTTGCACATTGGTATCATACAGGTCCAACCCTTAGTTCCAAAAACCTTTATAAAGTGGTTTTGGCAAATAAATCCTAAAGGAAAGTCCACAAAGGAAATTTAAGTATTTCCAAATGCTATGATCTCAATCTATTCAAAATCTACTGAATGGAATAATGTGGGGTATGTTTGTTTGCTGTATGGTATTGGTGATTGTATGCCTCGTGTTGATTGTGCCCTTGTTTGCTTGCATGTGCTACCTTTGACGACAGTTGCGGTTATATCGGAGACTAGAAGAAGTGGTTATTATTGATACTATTGGTATTCTAAGTAGAAGTATAGGGACATATATTGCCAGTTTGCTGATCTTAGGCAAGCCACCTTTTTTCTCATGAGTCTTGCCCTACTACTTTACTTATGCATGTTTTACCTACTGTTTATGAAACTGCATTGTTTGAAATTATGTTGAGCTATATCTGATAATGGCTTGGCTCCTCCCAACCATTACACATGGGTACTACTAAGTATAACTCCCTTGGTGATGCCTACTTGTCACTAGTATGGTAGATGGTGTGTAAGACCATACCCATTTGGAGACCCCGCTTTAGCCGAAGCAAAGCTAGAGGATGGGAAGACCCCCGAAAAAGCTTTACCAAATGTTTATGGAAAAACCTTGGTGAGGTTTGACCTATGAAGGGAAGTTTGAGGAAAATAAAAAGGTTTTTGTTTTACAAAATGCTGAAAGATGGAGGAAAAAGGTTTGTGAAAACGCACCCGGTTCTTTGTAGTTTTGCCAGAACAATTAACCCGTGCGCCACATTACCCCGGAGTGGGACGGGGCTTAACTCAAAGTAGTGCACTCTGATATGGGAATTCTAACTGCTACGTATGGGGGATCATCTCCCTCAAAATCCAGGCTTACCTTTACAAAAAGGGTCAACTGTTATGCAGTCACCTGGAGAAAGCAGATTCACCCATGCGAGTGACCGGGCGAACTATGAGCCCTTCATTGAAAGTGCCCCCTCCAGGTCTGAGTGTGGTGCAGCGGTTGGTCCGTGGATCTAGACGTCCCAGTATTGAGGGAAACAACTCATAGGGTAGGGCCCGTGTTGGAGTGGACTTTCTGAGGGTTATGTTTGATTATCCGAACCCAGCATACTACTGTATGACGATTCGCAGTGAACCGCGGTGGATGGATTGAAACTTGTGGGTAAAGTGTACAACCTCTACAGAGTGTAAATCTATTCAAATAGCCGTGTCCACGGTCATGGACAGTTGGGAAGGTTGCTGTAGAGCGGTGCTAATTTTGATTTCAAAATGGACTTCGGAAAAGCAAAGGTTTTGGAAATGATTTGACCACGAGATGGTTGGAAAGGAAGGAAAGGAGTTTGGTCACAAGATGACCGGAAAGAAGAAACAAATGGGTGAACCAGTCCTAGTGTTTTCTAAAACTTTTCAAAAAGGTTTCCAAAAATGTTTTACAGAAGTTTTTAACAAAGATATGTAGATGCTATATCTCCAAGAGAAACTATTTGAGAAAAGAACCTTTCTTGGATCCCTCCTAGTACCACATACATATTGCATATCCCCTTTTTATTGTTACTCTCTTAAGGTGGTTTGCGAGTACATTCAAAGTACTCACTAGCATTGTCCCTGGCTATTAACTTGGTCAGATATCAAGAGGAAGGTGAAGTTGACGGCTATGTGAGCTAAGACGTTCTCCTAGTCAGTTTCCTATAGGTTAAGGCATACCTCGGGCTCTACGCTTGATGAAGTTCTGTTGATGATTAGTGATGTAGCCATAATGGCATGTAAGGTATGACTTGTATCCGCTTAAGTAATGGATGTTAACTTTGATACTTGTTGGTTATGGGCCACGACTAACTCATCATGGGATTGTGGTGTACGCATAACAGGGATTCTTGGAGGATTAATCCGGGGGCCCCATAGACTTGGTATCAGAGCCATCCTGACTATAGGAGAACCTTAGTTAGCATGGTTATTAGACAGGAAAAACTATTTTTGGAAACACCGGATTTTGAAAACTAGTTCCTCAAAACACTTCGAAAGATTCTACTTCTTATCTCACTCTATCTTAAATGATTATGAACATGACTTCCTCTATCTCTCATCCAAATTTCAAACATACGGATTTCAAACAAATAGGACCTTGAATTAGGTGAAGACGATGAGAACAAGATAACGAGAAGCAACTACCAGCAAACATAAGGAGACTACAAGATCGCCTTACCAGCGGATCCCCATAACCAGAAGAAATCAAGTAGTGCACTATCGAGAAACGTCTGATGACACGGCAAAGGCTTCATTTGCAAAATAGTGACCCAGACCTCAATAACGTGATCTCTAGGATCAATAGTCCTAATACTAGGATTCCCCTACATCGCGAGTAGTTAACTCCTTGGTCCCTATCATAGACCGTGTTTGCTTGCCTAAGTGCTTAACGTGTTGCTTGATGTGTGTTGCTTGCGAAGGACATTGAGATCCCCTCACTCTGTTCGCCTTGTATGTTTGTTCTGGTTTGCTTTGACCTCCATAAAATGTGACTCGAGGAGCAATAACCCACCTGGACTCAGGAAACACCCCTAGGTTAGTTGTCGCTAACAAGAACCCACACTAACCTCAGGAGTGATGCGAGTAAAGGCATAGCAAGAACTAGGAGTTGGCATCGTCGAGTTAGAAAACCATTGAAGAATTCTCCTCACCAGGATTGCCTCCTTCGACAAACTACCCTAAAGACTCGTCATCAACATTGCGCGCCGTCATTCACCTGCCGACAATAGCGAGAGTCCCGTTGAAGCCAGAAGTCTACCTCTAGAGGATCCTCACAACCCACAAGAAACCACAAGACATACTAACTAAGACAAGAAGTAAAGAGCTAACTCCACCAACCTTCAGTATATTAGAGATACCGCCCCCCTCAAGCGACTAACTATTCTAGTTGACCCTGCCCAATCAACGAGAAGTTCCTCACCAGAAGGCCAGAATACTCCAAAATTCTGAAGACCGGACTACCTAAAGACAACGAGTCTACTCTAGCATCGTGTAGAAGCAACATCAAAAGTTCTAGTGAAGACAACTTATCTGAAGTTGGATGCCTCTAACCTGACTAAAGACTAAACAGAAGAGCTGTAACTGCTAACTTGTCCTAAGCTAACTCCTTAAGGCTTCAGTAGGAACCCACCTCGACAAGGTTATGCAATAGAACGTCACTCGAGGACCTCAACTCAAGACCCAAAGAGATACAACTCTCTTTAGCATCACGTCGGCACCTCAAGATAGAAGATCTACACCCTTCTCAAAGAACCTTAGTGAAGCTCTAAGGTGGAAAAGACTGCGTCTTTCTCACTCAAACCCCGAAAAATGCCTACCGAAAGATAATTCAGGAAGATTTCTAGTCCGACATCCTCCCCAAAGCATCAACTCGAGAGTCGTCAAAACCCAGAAGATAGACCTTGTCAATAGCCGTCAGAGGTCTATGCAATCTTCCAGTGCTAAAGAAGCTCCTAATCAAGACAACCAGAATACCTGAAGCCAACAAGACTACGGAAGCCGACAACAACTATCCTCCCAAGGGTTCGAAGAAGACTAAGGAGTCAATATCCAAGAAGATTCCACAAAGATCCTCCTCGGCTTTGTCAGTTGAAGACCCACCTGAAGGATCACAAGATCACTAACCCCTCCGTCTAACCCATTTAGAGGAATTGCGATTTCAATAGTTTTGAATAGGCTAAGTACAAATAAAGTAGTATATGAGCCTCGTAGGACCCAATTGGAAGACGTCATCTGGAGACATCAACTCGGGCCAGAAGATGGGCCATAGTCTTCAAACATCATCTAGCAATTCCAAGAAGGAGGGATTACGTTATCTTTAAGTTACCCTCGACTAACCCTAAGGGGGAAAGACTGCATCTTTACTACAAAATAGAGTAACCATCTATCAAAAGCAACCTTTGGAGTTAGACCCAAAATCATGAACTAGGATACGATAAGACCTTAAGAGAAACGCCACAAATCTTTACAGAAGAAAGATCACTCATCAACATCAGGACTGATGTCTGCTCAACGCTCCGTACATCCAAGAATACTGAAGCTCAACTTCGTCGATGTAGTAATTAGGTTCAAATACAAAGTTCTTAAGTAAGTATGCTTAAGACACATAGTACTAACTCGAGCCCCCAATCCCCTAACTCTACTCTCCTGAATCTCGGCACGAGGTTCTTTTAAGGGGGAAAGGTCTATAACATCCCAATTTCAGCAACCCTGATTAGTTGTCTAGAATGCAGAAATCAGGGAGAACAAAAACTTTTTCTTGTTAAGAGTTGAAGTGGTGGCTTGTTGTTGTCTGTGCTTAAGCTTCTTATTGCATAGCTTATGATACACTCCTTACCTCAACATCAGTTGTCAAAAGCTATTTAACAAAACTATCCTGGATCATTTTACATATTCTCAAATGTTCTGGCATTTCAAAACATTAGCCAAGATGCTTGTGTAACCAAAACTATTTTAGTAGCTCCTATTGACGAAACTATGGAGAGTTATAATCTCCTTATGTTTTCAAGACAGAACCTTCACCTACTCTTACCTCTAGGATTTCAAAACCTTTTATAAATCTTTTGAATTCTACTATTGGTAGGGATACCTAGGACTCTTACCTTATTCAAACTCCAAACTTTCAAAAATGCCCATCCTTACCTCAAGCTAAGCTTGATAGTAACCCTAGTAGTAGTTGATTTGTTTGTAAGATGAGTTGCCTTGATTTGCTGCTTGACTTGATTGCTTAGAAGTAGTATGAGCTAATCTAGGAGATCATCCTCTAGGATCAATATACTTTAAGATCACCAAACCCTAAGCAAGAATACAAGATGGATCTGACCTCTAGCCACTAGGTAATCATCTAAAACCCTTAACCAACTCAATTCTGAAGTAATCCATTCTAGAAGTTTCAAAGTCAATGAAGACCAATATCAAGCATGGATATATTCTACCCAACCTACACTTCAACATCATCCACTTGATAATGCTTTGATACCTTGCATTCCCTCAAAAACATTCCCACTCATATTCTAGTCAAAAACCCTAAATCTGCTAAATTTGACCAAGTCTATAAACTGTTTCAACATCACTTCTTTCATTGCCTCCCTTTCTCAAAACTTGTGCATTTTTGGTAATGCACTTGAACCATATTGTAGACCATCTTAAGGACTACCAAGACCCACTCTTGTCCTTGGCTAGCCCATCCTTCAACACACTTGTTCTTGATGGTTTTGCAGGAAAGAAAATAACTTTTCCTGCAAATCTTATCAACTAGCCTACTTGGTCAAAAGCTCACCCCTTCATCCACCTCCTTTGGACCAACTCTATACATGATTGTGTTTTACTCAAAAAGTTCTAGAAGTACCTACTTCACTTGTTCCAAATGGATCCTTGTGCTTCAAAAACCCACAACGTTTTGAAGGCTATTTAATAACCTACTTTGGCACCCTTATTTTATTCAAAGTGTGGAATCAATATTTGGAGAGCTCAAGCATGATCAAGCTCAACCCTATGTACCATGGTGATCTACATCACTTGGTATATCTATCCATATAGCCCATGACCCAAGGTGAGCTTTGAGCTCCAAGATGTAGCCAGGTTTTAGTGGCATAAAAATAACCTTGCCCAAGATCATTTATCCCCTGTTTCTCTTCCAAATGAAGTTGGATTCCCATCACCCAATGCTGAAAATTCTATATACACCTTGGGTATATCATCTACCTTGATTATAAGATTTATCAAATCTTATCCATAAGTATTATGTGGTTTTTGAAAAGAACACAAATGCAATGACTCTAGTTGTGGTTTCTGAAAAGAACACAAACGCAATGAACTCTAGTGGTGGTTTAGGAGAAGAACACACATGTAATTACTCTAGTGGTGGTTTATGAAAAGAACACACATGCAATGACATTGGTGGATCCATGTTGTTTATGGAAAGAACACACATGCAATGACACTAGTGGTTGTTTATGAAAAGCACACACATGCAATGACACTAGTGGATCCATGTGGTTTATGAAAAGAACACACATGCAATGACGTTGGTGGGTCCATGTGGTTTATGAAAAGAACACACATTCATTGAAACTAGTGGTGATTTATGAAAAGAACACACATGCTATAAAACTGGTGGATCCATGTGGTTTATGAAAACAACACGCTTGCAATGACTCTAGATGTGGTTTATGAAAAGAACACACATGCAATGACACTGGTGGATCCATGTGGTTTATGAAAATAACACATATGCAATAACACTGGTGGATCCATGTGGTTTATGAAAATAACACACTTGAAATGACTCTACATGTGGTTTATGAAAATAACACACATGCAATGACACTGGTGGATCCATGTGGTTTATGAAGGGAAAACACATGCAATGACACTGGTGGATCCAAGTGGTTTATGATAAGAACACACATTCAATGACTCTGGTTGTGGTTTATGAAAATAACATAGATGCAATGACACTGGTGGTTCCATGTGGTTTTTGAAAAGAACACAAATGCAATGACTCTAGTTGTGGTTTATGAAAATAACACAAATGCAATGAACTATAGTGGTGGTTTAGGAGAAGAACACACATGCAATGACACTGTTGGATCCATGTGGTTTATGAAGAGAACACATATCCAAAGTAGCTGGTGGATCCATGTGGTTTATGGAAAGAACACACATGCAATTACTCTAGTGGTGGTTTATGAAAAGAACACACATGCAATGACACTGGTGGATCCATGTGGTTTATGGAAAGACCACACATGCAATGACTCTAGTGGTGGTTTATGAAAAGAACACACATCCAATGACTCTAGTGGTGGTTTATGAAAAGAACACACATGCAATGACACTGGTGGATCCATGTGGTTGATGAAAAGAACATACATCCAATGAAGCTGGTGGATCCATGTGGTTTATGAAAATAACACACATGCAATGACTATAGAGGTGGTTTATGAAAAGAACACACATGCAATGACACTAGTGGATCAATATGTGGTTTAGAAAAAGAACACACATTCAATGACACTAGTGGCTCCATGTGGTTAATGAAAAGAACGCACATGCAATGACACTTGTGGATCCATGTGGTTTATGAAAAGAACACACATGTAATGACTCTAGCTGTGGTTTATGAAAAGAACACACATGTAATGGCACTGGTGGATCCATGTGGTTTTTGAAAAGAACACAAGTACAATGACTCTAGTTGTGGTTTATGAAAAGAACACAAATGCAATGAACTCTAGTGGTGCTTTAGAAGAAGAAGACACATGGAATTACTGTAGTGGTGGTTTATGAAAAGAACACACATGCAATGACAGTAGTGGATCCATATGGTTTTTGAAAAGAACACCTATGCAATGACTCTAGTTGAGGTTTATTAAAATAACACAGATGCAATGACACTAGTGGATCCATGTCGTTTATGAAAAGAACACACATCCAATGACACTGGTGGATCCATGTGGTTTATGAAAAGAACACACATGCGATGACATTGTTGGATCGATGTGGTTTATGGAAAGAACACACATGCAATGACTCTAGCTATGGTTTATGAAAACAACACACATGAAATGACACTAGTGGATCCATGTGGTCTATGAAAAGAACTCAAATGCAATGACTCTAGTTGGTTTATGAAAAGAACACAAATGCAATGAACTCTAGTGGATCCATGTTGTTTATGAAAAAGAACACACATGCAATGACACTGGTGGATCCATGTGGTTTATGAAAAGAACACACATCCAATGACTCTAGTTGTGGTTTATGAAAAGAACACACAGGCAATGACAATGGTGGATCCATGTGGTTTTTGAAAAGAACACAAATGCAATGACTCTGGTTGTGGTTTACGAAAAGAACACAACTGCAATGAACTAGAAGCATGCACAACAGCTTCTAGTAACACCCCAAATTTTACAATTTCAGATGTTACTAGAAGCATGCATCATATCATATGCATCATGGCATTACACAATAAAAGTTGCAGCAAACACTTTTTCCTAAACCCCTGTAGTCATATAAAGACAAAAAGGGGTTATACAAAACCTAACCTTCTAAATCCTTGCAAACATGTTATTTTATAATCCCATGGTAATCTCCTTCTTTTTACAAAATTTAGAGACCAATTTCATTAAATTTGGAGTTAATATGGAAAAGTTACTAAACAATTAGTAAAACAGAAAATAAAAAGGTTAAATACAAAAAAACTATCTAACGGGCCAGCCGAGCCAGCCTGTCCTATCTACCGCCATGCCCGGCCAGCGAGCAGCACGTAGCAGTGGGCCGGCCTAGCCCCGTCCACCCGCGCAGCCTGCCCGTGCCCCGTAGCCACAGACACATGGGGCCCACCCTGTTCTCCTCCTTCCTCCCGACACGGAGACCTCGACGAACACGGATGATCTACCGCGCATATTGTAGCATCCCTTCTGTCTAACATCTGTAATGCTATATGATCTAGTAATACAATTTCTACTTCCTACATATAATTGTTGCATCATAATTATATCATGCTCATGTCATCATGCCACATTGCATTTGACCATCATATAAAACCCTTTTTCCTTTGGATCTTATCTCATAGGCATTATTAATTGTATTTTCCTTTTGATATATTGTATTTGGTTCTTGATAAATGCTTGATGCCCAAGTTGAGTTGGGGGCATATCTTTTATTAACTTCACCACCTTCTATTGTCACCACCTTATAATTCCACCATCCTAATTATCCATGAGCTTTTACATTTTTCCTTTAGCATTTAAATCTAGCTCATGTGGGTTGGGATGGATCCACTTCTATTTCCACATGCTCTCACAGTAGCATCATGTTGTTTTCACATTATTGATATGTGGAGCCACCTTTGCATGCATTATGAGTGGAACCCCTTTTTCTAGGTTCCATATGGGTTGATTTTGAATGAATGCTCATGTTGGAATATTCTTGAGGATATTATGCACCTAGTGGAATATACACACTGGCATATCCTTAATTATATTCAAATATGACCATCTTCATCTACTCCACATGGAACATCCTTTTAAATTTCTTTAGCTTGGCCTTAGATCCATATTTTTGGAATGCATGTGAATAAATGCCATGAGACCTTATTATCGATTTAACAAAATAAACATGGCACTTATTACTTATGCATGGACCATGCAAGTCACCACCATCTTGTTCTCCTTTGGTTTTCTTTGTGTTTATTGGATCTATTCTTTTGTTGAGCTCTACTCCCTTCTCTCTCAACCCTCACCATCTTGTTCTTTCTATCCTTGCCATGTGCACCTCTAAGCCTTACCCTCACCTCCATCTCACCCCACCATGCACTTGATCTTGTTAGATCATATCCAAAAACCCTAAACACCCTAACCAACCAACTCACCTTAACCTCTCTCTCTAATCCCTCTCTCAAAACCCTAGACCTCATCTCCCTCTCTCTCTCTCTACCTACCCGAGCCACCTCACCACCCCTAACCCTAACCATGCCGTGGCACCACCCTCTTGCCATCTAACCACCCCATCTACCCCTCCAACCCTAGCTAAACCCTACCCGAGCCTCCCTCTCCCTCCTCTCTCTCTCTCTACCACAAGGCCCCACCTGAGCCAGACCACCTCTGTCCTCGCCCTGGCCCCAGCTGCAGCCCCTCGCCCTGCTGTGCCTGGCCGAGCACGTGAGAGAGAAGGAGAAAGGTGGCCGAGCCACGTTTTTCTCCAACGAGCCCCACGGCACCCTCTCTCTGTCCTTATCTACCCTACCCTGCCCCGCGTGACTTCTCCAGATCCACCAGCGCACTGCCCTTCCCCCTCTTCTTCCCCACCTACCGCCACCCTCTCACTTCCATCTCCGGCCACCCGGCCTCGGCTTCGGCTTCCACAACGGTTACAAGGAGGCGGGCGTGGTGTGTGGGTGTCGAGGAAGACTGAGGACCTCCCCTGCGTCGCCCCTATACTCGGCATCGAAGAGGAAAAGCTCCACCCCAGCTGCCCGCCGACGACACCGAGACAAAACCCTAGCTCGTCGGCGTCTGCTACATCGCTGATCCGCCGCTCCCCGGCCCGATCCAACCCCTCCATGAGCCCCGCGGTGAGCTCCCTAACCTCCTAGACATCCCCGCAGTCGCCGTCGCTACCTGGACGTGTCGGTCGTTTCGTGGAGCGCGCTCTGTGCGCCGGCGTGCGTGCGCTTCTACTCGCTGTGCGCCGGCGTGCGTGCGCTTCTGCTCGCTGTCGAGGAAGACCAAGGACCGCCCCTGCGTCGCCCCTGTACTCGGCATCGAAGAGGACAAGCTCCACCCCTGCTGCCCGCCAACGACACCGAGACAAAACCCTAGCTCGCTGGCGTCTGCTACGTCGCTGATCCGCTGCTCCCCGGCCCGATCCAACCCCTCTAGCAGCCCCGCGGTGAGCTCCCTAACCTCCTAGACATCCCCACAGTCGCCGTCGCTGCCTGGACGTGTCGGTCGTTTCGTTGAGCGCGCTCTGTGCGTCGGCGTGCGTGCGCTTCTGCTCGCTGTGCGCCGTGGCATATACTCCTAGTCGCGTTCCCCTTTCCCTCCAACATCCCCTTGCAGCCGCAGTGGCTTCCGCCCCCGCACGCGTGCCCCAGGTCGCTGGTTCGATCCCCCGCGTCACGCCGTTCCCTGTCGCGCACCGACCTGTCGTCAGTTTCGTCAGTCAAACCCGTGAGAAGAAAAACAGTACCGCATGGTACCTTTCCAGAAAACCCCCCAAACTTTTTGCTGCTCAACCCAAGCTCCTTCCGGGCCCACATGTCTGCCTGTGGTTTACAAAAAGGCTCCCGCGCTTCTTTAGTCTCAACCCACAGTCCCCCGCTGTGTTGCGTGGTAGCCTCTCACTCGCCCACTGGCGTGTGGGCCTGCGAAGCCTCATGCCCCACCTGTTTGTCTCGTGGGCTAGAAGAACTCGCAGTGAGAAAAACCCGCTGCGCGCCGTTTCGCCCAGTCAGCATCGGTCCCACTTGTCTGTGTCTATGGCTAGGTTTCTCCGGGTGGAAAAAGTATCTATCAGTATCTATTTTATCAAAACAATTTTCAGAAATGTTTAAATATGATTTAAATTCTGTTTTTAATAATTTTTAATTTGTCATTCCAAATAATACAAATAATATATGTTTTTGAATCAGGAAAATTTGAGGATTTCAAATATGCCATTCAAATTACTATTTGAGCAATTTAAATTTTCGAAATTGTTCAAATGCAATAAAAATGCCTTTTCTTGACTAATTAATAACTTTAATTCTACAACTCCAAATTCGGCAAATAATATGTCTAACTCGATCAGCGCGAGGAGCCCGTTCTAACTATGCATTCCTTGTTCTGAATTGAAGCATGGATCATATAAATATTAAGTCGACAGCAAGTGTTTTGAGACCAAAACATGACTAAAACATAATAAAATGCTTTATTCTTGCACCCCACACCTCACCCATGCCATGCTACTTTATTGCCGTGTACATTGTGCATCATTTATCATGGCATGCTTGTTTTCTTGTCGCATTTTAATTCATATGCTTGTGCACTTTATTTATGTTGGCCCTTGTTTGTTTGGTTCTTCTTCGAATAGACGCCGAGTAGGGGAAATATCAGGAATCCCAGGAGTACTACCCAGATCCGTCGCTCGCTTCAACTGAGCTGCCAGGCAAGCACTACCACATGCTTGCATACATATAGTACCTATTTCCTCTATCTTATTCTTGCATCATTGAATCGCGATTGCATTAAATTGAATCCCAAGTACTTCATAGCCTTTACTTTTAAACCCCACTGAAGCTTGTTCCTCCATCCCATGAGCCATTACTACAAGAGTTGTTTGAGCCATGCGAGTCATAGAACAGCATGTGTAGGGTATGTGAGTGTCTGATGGATAACGAGGTACCTAAACAACTTAACCTGAGTAGTAATGGGATAACTAATGAAAGAGGCACCGGTGAGCAATATCTGCTATTTGGTTTTTATGCTCACTTGTGTCCCGTAGGACCCCGAGTACTTGATTCCTGTTCCTTGACTATCCGCACTATCCACATAAGGGAGGCCATGGACCCCCCTGAGCCAGAGCTTGATTCATTTCTATTACTTGGGGCCACAAACTAGTTTGGGGTTTTATTTACTATCTTGTACTTATGCCATGTTTACTGCTTTATTTAAGATTGTGCGTGGAGCACCTGTACTGTTTTGGATGCGGAGTGTTTTCGCGGTATCGACAAGCCCAGTCACATTTTCGGGTTCCCAGTCGTTTACAGCCATTGACGCAAACCTTGGGTTTGTCTCGGAGCCGGCCAACTTCGTTGTGGGTAGCTTAATGGGGTGGCCCCTGAAATATTTCGGAATCCTGTGATCGCTTTATCGTGAATGCCTCGTTGGGTTTTGAGTTGGTTTTTCCGAGGTTGATCGAGTGTGTGTTGCTATTTGTGCACCCCTGCAGGATAAATCTTTCTGAAAGTCGTGTCCGCGGTTATGGACGACTTGGAGCACAGTTTCTCGGTCATAGACAAGTATAACTAAAGTACCGCTTTTAACTTGACCAAATCCTTGACTAGTAAATAGTGCAATACTCATGGAATGGTTAATAAAACTGCCAACGGATGGGTTGTTTGTCCGCTTTCTCGTTGGTAAGCGAGAATGAGGATGGATCTGTTACTTTATACTGTTATAACTGTTGTTACTAATTAACAGACATCCGTCTATCATTGGTTAGGCGGATGGTTAGCGAGTATCTATAGACTTGATAGTTATTATCTTTTGCTGCAATTGCGTCACCCCAAGTATATGTCCCCTTTAGAGGCATAAAGACTTGCTGAGTACCCCTAGGGTCTCACACGATAAATTGTTTGATTCAGATGAACAGGTGTATTCACAAGATGGATACTGGGTGGAGGAGACAGATGATGTTGGCAACGATCACTCGGTGTAGAGATTCCGGGGATGGGGATCCGTGAGATCTGTGGGCGGGATGTGTTTATTTATGTGGCATCTTATGTCGATTTGCTTCTTATCCGTACTCGGATCTTGTTTTCCGCTTCCGCCTGATACTCTGATGTTTGATATATGAGGAGCTATCCTAAACTATTATCTCTATCTAGGATATTTGGATCTTGCCGTATGGCGTTGCAATATTTCTATTTCTTTTAGATGGAATGGCTCTGAGGACTGTTGTATGGTAGGTTGCATACATACTCACTTGTGTATGTATTTGATCTCTTCGCCTGTTGCCTACGTTGCTCGCTCTTGTTCCGATGGCTTGGAAGTGGTTAGGACGGTCGACGGCTCTACACGTGGGCGATCCTCTGGGCCCCCGCTGTACTATTTTAACCACTTCCTCTTCATCCAGGCTTGAACTTAGAGCGTAGGGTCCGAGGTAGTTACAATTGGTATTAGAGCCATCCCGCCCTTCAGGGTCTCAGCCAAATGGTCGTTGTCAGTCTAGCAAATATTTTGGTAGCTATGTATACTAGGGAAAAACAAAACGTGAGAGTAGGACTGCTTCCATTTTTCTTCTTACCCACCCACCCAACCTTTTCTGGTAAGGAAGTGTAACATTTTTCAATCCTCTTCTAAACTTCAAACTAGGATTTACGTGTTCTCGGTTCCGTAGTACCATAGGGTGTGTGTGTGTGAATTCTTTGTCTATCTGTTGCATCCAACTTGTTGTCGCTATCTGCCTTTTGGATATCAACTGTTGGTACATTCCATACTGACAGGCCTTTGTAAACCGACGTGATCTATCTGATTCGTTGTATACCGGTGCGATCTGTCTTACTCTTTGTTATCCGACGTTATCTTGTTTGGGGTGTTCGTCTCCGTAGTTACTAATCTTTAGGTTCATCTTAAGAAGAAGGTGTTGGGATATGTGTTTTACTTATTCATGTGCAGACTAATGAATTGAGTGCGGGATGGAGTCGCCATACCTCTACTTTTATCATTCGCTCTTGTATATTGAATCGGTAGAGTTACTAATCTTGATTCGTTAAGTGGTTTTGCGCATATTGTGGTATTTTAAGGCCGAAATTTGCAGAAAAAATTTATTTGTTGACTTTGTGTACCACACTCCTTGTTCAGTCGTGTGCGATAGGCTCAATATCTTCTAGGTGCTTTGAACTTTGTTGATATTTTAATATCATCTTAGTAAATTGTATCCTTTAAATCTTGGTTAATTCCATTTTGGTACTATATTGGATTATTATTATTCTCCGTTATGGTACTGACTTGAGTTTTCAATCAATCACAGGATGGCACCACCACTCCGTTCTGAGGAGGACATACCACCTGAACTGGGGGTTGCGTTGGCAAGTATTGCTAATGCCTTGGAAGCAATGCAGCAGAACCAGCAGAGATTCGAATAAAGTGTCAGGAGGAATGAGTTTGTTCTGCTACCTCCACCTCCCAAGCGAGGAGACATCAAGAGTTTTCTGAAGTTCAACCCGTGCCACATTGAGGTGTCTGATCAGCCACTTGATGCTGATGATTGGTTGCGTGAGATGTCAAGGTTGCTGATGACTGCGGATGTTCCTGAGCAAGAATGGGTAAAATGTGCCACTCACCTTCTGAAGGGAGATGCAGCTCTGTGGTGGGAAAATTACCTAAAGGCAAAGCACTCTGTTTTTCAGCCTACTTGGGAGCAGTTCACTGGGGCTTTCAAAGAGCAATATCTGTCAGAAATTGTCATGGAAAGGATGAAGGAAGTGTTTCTCAACCACAAGCAGGGCAATGACAATGTCAATACCTATATCAGAAACTTCATGAACCTTTCTCGGTATGGTGGCGATGAGATCTCTGATGACAAGAAGAAGCAAAAGAGGTTCAGGAAAGGGCTCAATGCATCTATCAAGTATGCAATCACTCATGCAAGGCCGGGGTCTTTTCTGGAACTCCAACATACAGCTCTGCAAGAAGAAGCAAGTAGGCAAGTGTTTGAGGAGTCCAAGAAACCCAGCCGCGACGCAGCAAGCTCTTCAGCTATGACAGCTCCTTCTAAGCGCCGCGTGTGGGTTCCTAACACCCCACCGTCGCTCCTGGCTCCACCAAGCCCGTCAAGCTACATGGCAAGGCCACCAAACTCCTTCACCGCGGCTCCTAGGGGCTACAACCACAACTACCCTGGAGCTCCTGGCGGAGTCCCTGGCTACGCTGCTCCGCGTCCACCTGGTGCATGTTACACCTGTGGGAACACTGGGCATCAACACTGGAGTTGTCCATTAAACAACAAAGCTCTTCCACCACCACCTCCAAGACCTACGGCAAGTTCTTCTATGGTTCGTGCACCTCCACCGCGGGCTCTCAACATCAACACCAAGCCCGGGTCTACAGCTGCTCGTGCCAACTATGTCAACGTCGCTCAAGCCGAGCATGCACCTGGAGTTGTGATGGGTACGCTTCCCGTTAACTCGGTTCCTGCACGAGTTTTGTTTGATTCTGGTGCATCGCATTCTTTTGTTTCTCACAAGTTTGCAAATGAGAATGAGTTAGCAATGGATCCTCTCCCCAAATGTTTAATGGCCCTTTCTCCTGGAGCAACAATGGCATCTTCCAAAATCAGCCATGGCAATCAAATTGAGGTTGGTGGTTCTTCGTTCCCAACTTCCTTAATTATTCTGGGCAATTCTGACGTTGATGTTATCTTGGGCATGGATTGGTTAACAGCAAATGCAGCTGTGATTGATTGTGCTGAACGCTCGGTTTCTCTGATAATTCCTGAAGGCCATATAGTCTATTCTCCAAGTCTGACTCCTGCAATTCAGCTTTTCTCTTTGGCGGCTCTGAATGATGATGCTATGGAAGCTATTCAGAGTGTTCCGGTGGTCTGTGAGTCCCCTTATGTTTTTCCTGAAGAGTTGCCAGGTATGCCTCCTGATCGAGAGGTCGAATTTGTGATTGAGCTTGAACCTGGAACCACTCCTATCTCCAAGCGGCCTTATAAAATGGGTCCTGCTGAATTCGCTGAACTCAAACATCAGCTTGATGAACAAGAGAAGTTGGGTTTCATTCAGCACAGTACTTCTTCTTGGGGTAGCCCAACCATCTTTGTGAAGAAGCGAGACAAGACTGATAGACTTTGTGTTGACTATCGGGCTCTCAATGCTAAAACCATCAAGAATAAATATCCCCTTCCGCGGATTAATGATCTCTTCGATCAGCTAGCTGGAGCTGTTGTATTCTCTAAGCTTGATTTGAGAAGTGGGTATCATCAAATCAAGATTCGCAAGGAAGATGTTCCCAAAACAGCTTTCACCACCCTCTATGGCCTGTATGAGTACACGGTCATGTCTTTCGGTCTCACCAACGCACCTGCCACCTTCTCGAGGCTTATGAACTCGGTTTTCATGGAGTATCTTGATAAGTTCGTTGTGGTCTATCTGGATGACATCCTAGTCTATTCTAAGTCAAAGGAAGAAAATGAAGAACACCTTCGGTGTGTCCTAAACAAGCTTTGTGAGAACCGCCTGTATGCAAAGTTCTCCAAGTGTGAGTTCTGGCTGCCTGAAGTCACCTATCTTGGTCACGTCATCTCTGCCAAGGGCATTGCCGTCAACCCAGAAACTGTTCGAACAATTGTTGATTGGCTTCCACCCAAAAATGTCAAAGAAGTCCGGAGTTTCCTTGGTTTGGCTAGTTACTGTCGTCGCTTCGTTCAGAATTTCTCGAAGATTGCGAAGCCTCTTACCGATCTCCTCAAGAAAGGCAAGAAATACCTTTGGTCTCCTGCATGTCAAGCAAGCTTTGAAACACTCAAAGAGAAGCTCACTTCCACACCAGTCTTGATTCATCCAAATACATCAAAGCCTTTCCAGATATTATGTGACGCCTCCTTGCAAGGATTGGGTGTGGTCCTTATCCAAGAAAAACAAGTTGTTGCTTATGCCTCTCGACAGTTGAAGACGCATGAGATCAACTATCCTACACATGACCTCGAACTCGCAGTAGTTGTCTTTGCTTTGAAAGTATGGAGGCACTACTTGCTTGGCAACCGTTGTGAGATCTTCTCCGATCACAAGAGTCTGAAGTATATCTTCACACAACCTGATCTCAACCTTCGTTAGAGGAGGTGGATTGAAGTAATTAATGATTTTGATTTGTCCATCAACTACACTCCGGCAAAGCTAATGTCATGGCCGATGCTCTCAGCCGAAAAGCTTATGTCAACAACCTCATGGTGGAAGAACAACAGCCTCTCTTGTGCGAGGAATTCCGCCAACTCAACCTTGAAATTGTGGATCAAGGGTATCTTCTGAATCTTCTGGCAACCCCTCTCTTGGAAGAAAAGATTCGTGCTAGTCAGCGAGGTGATGCTTACGCCAAAAATATCATCTCCAACATTCAGCTGCCGAGATATGAGTCCTTCCACGTTGATGATCAAGGAGCTCTATTCTTTGAACACCGGATGTTCGTTCCGAACAACCCGGGATTGAGAGAGCAAGTTCTTAAGGAGGCGCACGATTATGTTCTTTCTATCCACCCTGGAAGCACTAAGATGTACATGGACTTGAAAACACAATATTGGTGGCCTGGGTTGAAACAATGTTGTGCCAAGTATGTCTCGGAGTGTGATGTCTGTCGCAGAGCTAAAGCTGTCCATCAGAAACCTTCCGTTCTTCTACAGCCATTGAAGCCTCCGGAATGGAAATGGGAGAAAGTAGAGATGGACTCCATAACTGGTTTTCCAAGGTCGCAGAAGGGCAACAATGCAATCTTTGTTGTCATCGACAGGCTTTCTAAAGTAGCTCACTTCTTTCTCATCAAGGAAACAATTTTTGCAATTCAGTTGGGGAAGCTCTATATCAACACAATTGTCTCTCTATATGGGGTTCCTCTTGAGATCAGCTCAGACCGTGGGAGCATCTTCACTTCCAAGTTCTGCGGAATTTTCCAAAATGCTTCGGGAACAAAATTGAACTTCAGCACAGCTTACCACCCTTAGTCGCAAGGACAAGTTGAAAGGATCAATCAGATTCTGGAAGATATGCTCCGGACTTTCGTTATCTCTTTCGGCATGAAGTGGGAAGAATGCCTTCCTTATGCTGAATTCTCTTACAACAATAGCTTCCAGAAGAGTATAAAGATGGCACCATTTGAGGTTCTCTATGGACGCAAATGCAGAACTCTGATTGGTTGGTCGGGCGCAGGTGAAAGGACATTGTTTGGCCCCGAGATTGTAACTCGAGCGGAGGAGAAGGTTCACATCATTCTTGAAAACCTGAAGGTTGCTCAAAGTCGCCAGAAGAGCAACTATGACAGAAAGCACACGGACATGGAGTATGTCCCTGGTGATCTCGTTTACCTTCGTGTCACTCCCATGAGAGGCATGCACCGTTTTGGTATCAAAGGAAAGCTGGCTCCTAGATACATCGGTCCTTTCAAAGTTCGTGGAAGAAGAGGAGAAGTTGCTTATGCTCTTGAGATCCCTGAAAAACTCAAGGTCCATGATGTGTTCCATATATCTCAACTCAAGAAGTGCTTCAAGGATCCCGGCAGGACTGTGGACCATGAACTCATCAATCTCCAAGAAGATCTGTCTTATCAAGAACACCCCACAAAAATCCTAGAAGTCGCAGAAAGAAAGACTCGCAACAAGTCTATAAAGTTCTACAAGGTGCAGTGGTCGCACCATTCCATTTATGAAGACACTTGGGAACGTGAGGATGAGCTCCGTGCCAAGTATCCTACCATCTTCGTGTCTTCTTCTTCTTCCTAGAATCTCGGGGCGACATTCCTGTTTACTAGGGGAGAGTTGTAGCATCCCATCTGTCTAACATCTGTAATGCTACATGGTCTAGTAATATAATTGCTACTTCCTACATATAATTGTTGCATCATAATTATATCATGCTCATGTCATCATGCCACATTGCATTTGAGCATCATATAAAACCCTTTTTATTTTGGATCTTATCTCATAGGCATTATTAATTGTATTTGCCTTTTGATATATTGTATTTGGTTCTTGATAAATGCTTGATGCCCAAGTTGAGTTGGGGGCATATCTTTTATTAACTTCACCACCTTCTATTGTCACGACCTTATAATTCCACCATCCTAATTATCCATGAGCTTTTACATTTTTCCTTTGGCATTTAAATCTAGCTCATGTGGGTTGGGATGGATCCACTTCTATTTCCACATGCTCTCACAGTAGCATCATGTTTTTTTCACATTATTGATATGTGGAGCCACCTTTGCATGCATTATGAGTGGAACCCCTTTTTCTAGGTTCCATATGGGTTGATTTTGAATGAATGCTCATGTTGGAATATTCTTGAGGATATTATGCACCTACTGGAATATACACACTGGCATGTCCTTAATTATATTCAAATATGACCATCTTCATCTACTCCACATGGAACATCCTTTTAAATTTCTTTAGCTTGGCCTTAGATCCATATTTTTGGAATGCATGTGCATAAATGCCATGAGACCTTATTATCGATTTAACAAAATAAACATGGCATTTATTACTTATGCATGGGCCATGCAAGTCACCACCATCTTGTTCTCCTTTGGTTTTCTTTGTGTTGATTGGATCTATTCTTTTGTTGAGCTATACTCCCTTCTCTCTCAACCCTCACCATCTTGTTCTTTCTATCCTTGCCATGTGCACCTCTAAGCCCTACCCTCACCTCCATCTCACCCCACCATGCACTTGATCTTGTTAGATCATATCCAAAAACCCTAAACACCCTAACCAACCCACTCACCTTAACCTCTCTCTCTAATCCCTCTCTCAAAACCCTAGACCTCATCTCCCTCTCTCTCTCTACCTACCCGAGCCACCTCACCACCCCTAAGCCTAACCATGCCGTGGCACCACCCTCTTGCCATATAACCACCCCATCTACCCATCCAACCCTATATAAACCCTACCCGAGCCTCCCTCTCCCTCCTATCTCTCTCTCTGCAACAAGGCCCCACCCAAGCCAGACCATCCCTGTCCTCGCCCTGGCCCCAGCTGCAGCCCCTTGCCCTGTTGTGCCTGGCCGAGCACGTGAGAGAGAACGAGAAAGGTGGCCGAGCCACCTTTTTATCCACCGAGCCCCACGGCACCCTCTCTCTGTCCTTATCTACCCTCCCCTGCCCCAGGTGACTTCTCCAGATCCACCAGGGCAATGCCCTTCCCCCTCTTCTTCCCCACCTACTGCCACCCTCTCACTTCCATCCACGGCCACCCAGCCTCGGCTTCGGCTTCCACCAACGGTTACAAGGAGGCGGGCGTGGTGTGTGGCTGTCGAGGAAGACCAAGGACCGCCCCTGCGTCGCCCCTGTACTCGGCATCGAAGAGGACAAGCTCCACCCCTGCTGCCCGCCGACGACACCGAGACAAAACCCTAGCTCGCTGGCGTCTGCTACGTCGCTGATCCGCCGCTCCCCGGCCCGATCCAACCCCTCTAGCAGCCCCGCGGTGAGCTCCCTAACCTCCTAGACATCCCCGCAGTCGCCGTCGCTGCCTGGACGTGCCGGTCGTTTCGTTGAGCGCGCTCTATGCGTCGGCGTGCGCACGCTTCTGCTCGCTGTGCGCCATGGCAGATACTCCTAGTCGCGTTCCCCTTTCCTTCCAACAACCCCTCCCAGCCGTAGTGGCTTCCGCCCCCGCGCGTGTGCCCCAGGTCGCTGGTTCGATCCCCCGCGCCGCGTCGTTCCCTGTCGCGCACCGACCTGTCGTCAGTTTTGTCAGTCAAACCGGTGAGAAGAAAAACAGTACCGCATGGTACCTTTCCAGAAAACCCCCCAAACTTTTTGCTGCTCAACCCGCGCTCCTTCCGGGCCCACATGTCTGCCTGTGGTGGTTTTAAAAAAAGGTTCCCGTGCTTCTTTAGTCTCAACCCGCAGTCCCCCGCTGTGCCGCGTGGCAGCCTCTCACTCGCCCACTGGTGTGTGGGCCTGCGAAGCCTCAGGCCCCACCTGTCTGTCTCGTGGGCTAGAAGAACTCACGGTGAGAAAAACCCGCTGCGCGCCGTTTCGCCCAGTCAGCATCGGTCCCACCTGTCTGTGTCTATGGCTAGGTTTCTCCGGGTGGAAAAAGTATCTGTCAGTATCTATTTTATGAAAACAATTTTCAGAAATGTTTAAATATGATTTAAATTCTGTTTTTAATAACTTTTAGTTTGTAATTCCAAATAATACAAATAATATATGTTTTTGAATCAGGAAAATGTGAGGATTTCAAATATGCCATTAAAAATACTATTTGAGCAATTTAAATTTTCGAAATTGTTCAAATGCAATAAAAATGCCTTTTCTTGACTAATTAATAACTTTAATTATAGACCTCCAAATTCGGCAAATAATATGTCTAAATTGATCAGTGCGACGAGCCCATTCTAACTATGCATTCCTTGTTCTGAATTGCAGCATGCATCATATAAATATTAAGTGGACAGCAAGTGTTTTGCGAGCAAAACATGACTAAAACTTAATAAAATGTTTTATTCTTGCACCCCACACCTCACCCATGCCATGCTACTTTATTGCCGTGTAAATTGTGCATCATTCATCATGGCATGCTTGTTTGCTTGTCGCATTTTAATTCATATGCTTGTGCACTTTATTTATGTTGGCCCTTGTTTGTTTGGTTCTTCTTTGAATAGACGCCGAGCAGGGGAAATATCAGGAATCCCAGGAGTACTACCCAGATCTGTCTCTCGCTTCAACTAAGCTACCAGGCAAGCACTACCACATGCTTGCATACATATAGTACCTACTGCCTCTATCTTATTCATGCATCATTGAGTCGCGATTGCATTAAATTGAATCCCAAGTACTGCATAGCCTTTACTTTTAAACCCCACCGAAGCTTGTTCCTCCATCCCATGAGCCATTACTACAGGAGTTGTTTGAGCCATGCGAGTCATAGAACAACATGTGTAGGGTATGTGAGTGTGTGATGGATAACGAGGTACCTAAACAACTTAACCTGAGTAGTAATGGGATAACTAATGAAAGAGGCACCGGTGAGCAATATCTGCTATTTGGTTTTTATGCTCACTTGTGTCCTGTAGGACCCCGAGTACTTGAATCTTGTTCCTTGACTATTCGCACTATCCACATCCGGGAGGCCGTGGACCCCCCTGAGCCTGAGCTTGATTCATTTCCATTTCTTAGGGCCACAAACTAGTTTAGGGTTTTATTTACTATCATGTACTTATGCCATGTTTACTGCTTTATTTAAGATTGTGCGTGGAGCACCTGTACTGTTTTGGATGCGGAGTGTTTTCGCGGTATCGACAAGCCTAGTCACATTTTCGCGTTCCCGGTCTTTTACAGCCATTGACGCAAACCTTGGGTCCGTCTCGGAGTCGGCCAACTTCGTTGCGGGTAGCTTAATGGGGTGGCCCCCTGAAATATTTTGGAATCCTGTGATCGCTTTATCGTGAATGCCTCGTTGGGTTTTGAGTTGGTTTTTCCGAGGTTGATCGAGTGTGTGTTGCTATTTGTGCACCCCTGCAGGATAAATCTTTCTGAAAGTCGTGTCCGCGGTTATGGACGACTTGGAGCACAGTTTCTCGGGCATAGACAAGTATAACTAAAGTACCGCTTTTAACTTGACCAAATCCCTGACTAGTAAATAGTGCAATACTCATGGAATGGTTAATAAAACTGCCAACGGATGGGTTGTTCGTCCGCTTTCTCGTTGGTAAGCGAGAATGAGGATGGATCTGTTACTTTATACTGTTATAACTGTTGTTACTAATTAACAGACATCCGTCTATCATTGGTTAGGCGGATGGTTAGCGAGTATCTATAGACTTGATAGTTATTATCTTTTGCTGCAATTGCGTCACCCCAGGTATATGTCCCCTTTAGAGGCATAAAGACTTGCTGAGTACCCCTAGGGTCTCACACGATAAATTGTTTGATTCAGATGAACAGGTGTATATGCAAGATGGATACTAGGTGGAGGAGACATATGATGTTGGCAACGATCACTCGGTGTAGAGATTCCGGGGATGGGGATCCCTGAGATCTGTGGGCGGGATGTGTTTATTTATGTGGCATCTCATGCCAATTTGCTTCTTATCCGTACTCGGATCTTATTTTCCGCTTCCGCCTGATACTCTGATGTTTGATGTATGAGGAGTTATCCTAAACTATTATCTCTATCTAGGATATTTGGATCTTGCCGTATGGGGTTGCAATACTTCAATTTATTTTAGATGGAATGGCTCTGAGGACTGTTGTATGGTAGCTTGCATACATACTCACTTGTGTATGTATTTGATCTCTTCACCTGTTGCCTAATCCGCTCGCTCTTGTTGTGATGTCTTGGAAGTGGTTAGGACGGCCGACGGGTCTACACGTGGGCGGTCCTCTGGGCCCCCGCTATACTATTTTAACCACTTCCGCTTCATACAGGCTGGAACTTAGAGCGTAGGGTCCGAGGTAGATACACATATCCACCCGGATTCGGGGTGATTTTGTTTGCCCCCATGCCCCTTGCACATGCCAACCACCCTATATATCTCCCGCATCACCGCGTGCGGATTTTTATCTTTTTCCCAAACCCTAGCCATCGTTCCATCATTTTTATGATCTCACCACCACCATCGCCATTGACGAGATCGGGAGCTCGAGATCACCGACACACCAGAGCCCTGGACCCCTCCTTTTTCCTATGGTTTTCCTCCCAATCTACCGCCTCTTCTCACGCCCTTATCCTTTTCCCAGGGCACTGGAACGCGCGGGAACCATCGCTGGAGTACCACCGGAGTCGGAGGAGTTCAGCGAAGCGCCACAACGAGCCAAGGAGTCGAGGACCGATGCCGTCCGTAGCAGGAGAACCGGGGGAAGGAGTTGTACGTCGTAGACAACTCCGCCGCCTTGAGGACCCACCCTATCACCCGCCGAGCTTCGTCTCTGACGCGTCCGCCTCCCGTCGCCGTCATCACCGCCGCCGGGTGAGTCCCTTTTATTCCCGCCCGTTAGATCGAGTTTCGACGGCCTAAATTAGATCTGTTTAACCGTATCGGTATTGGTGAATAGAGTCGTGCCGCGTGGCATGTGCACGCGTTAGCGCCACATGCCTCACTGAGCCAATCCGAAGCCGCCACTTGTCGCCTATGTGGCTGCCCGTCTGTAAATTGTTTTAAAAAAGTCACATATGGTTTTAATCTTGTTTAATTCATAGTAAATCGATTACTTGGCCAAAAATTACGTATAATATACCGTTGGATTCGTAAAATTGAGTAGAACAAAGATCCTCAATAATATTGCTAGTTTACTAGACTGATCTTCAGGTAGAATTGAAAGATTAGTTTGGCTTATTTTAATTATAGGAAAATAATCGTAACTCCGTTTAAGTTGATTCTTGTTGCGTTGGCTTTGTATCTATTTCGGCCATTTCGAGGTAGATTAGAAGTGTAAATCTATTTATGGGCATATTTACTTAAGTAATAATCCAAAACACATAAAATCTATGGGAAATCGATACTAATGACATCCCCAACTCAATGACACCCCTTAATAATAACCTTGGTAGAATTTGAACCCATCCTTGCATATTACCATGTTGCATGCATGCATAATTACCTTTGTGGCATTATTTTGTGCTTGGATCTATGTTGTGATTGGATCTATGTTTGTGTTTTGTTAGATTGTTCGGAGTGCGCTCAGGAGGATTGTTGTGTAGAGTGCTGCTTGGACCAAGGCAAGTTACACCACTTGTTCATGTTTAATGTCCCAGTTTTGACTATGCATGTTTTACTCTTCAAATCTTGTAGTATGCATGTTTAGGTTTTTAGTAGATTTTCTTAGTACTATTTTTTCCAAGTGTGGTTTTGTAGTATGCCATGAGTAGCTCTATGCTTAGGATTTTTCCATCCCAATAGGTTATCCTGTTTTGCTAAGTTATGCTTGCTACGCTATATTCTTATATATAACAAGTACCGTTGGGGGTTCGAAAGACTCAAATTTTTTCTAAGTATAAGAGCTCTCTTGAGTGAACCTTGTCTTCTCAAACCCCCCTTCAAAATAAAAACTAAGTTTTCTTCTGGGCGGAATGGTTGTTAGGACAACAAGTGGAATTTTGGTGGAGGACTGCCTCCCTGGAATCAAAGAAGTCTACCATGTTTCAAAATTCAGAAGCTTCACGTGCAACCACAATACATATGGGCTCTGTCTTGGTTTAGTAATTAGAGGGAAACCTCACTGGGGTACCAACATTTGGAAGTTCTTGGCACGATTGGATCCAGCTGATAGCGAGACTACTAAGGGAAGGCCTCCCCATGGTCTTGTTTGTAAAAGGACTTGATCGTGGATTGTGGGGGGAGTGCACGACCTCTCGAGAGTATTGCAATCTGATCGATCAGCTGAGTTCACGGAAAAGAACACTTTGAGCATCTGAAGGATGGAGCCTCTAGAAGATCTTCCTATCTCTTTTCCAAACTGAAAGTTTTTCTATAAAACCCTAGGGCGTGAGTAATATCGCCATTGGGTGGGATCTTGGGGACTTGGTGTGTAATATCCAAGTGCTAGGTTGATTAGACACTTTGTGAGTAATATCCTCGTGTTCCAGTCGACCCTATACTACTTAAACAATGTTTACAAAGTAGGGTAAACTCTTCCTCTTTTCTTCTTACTTAGAGAAAATTGGCTTAACGCAAAACAACCCCAAAGCCTACTCCAAGCCTTGCATCTAGTGTTAGTCTTATTCTTTCCTTGGTGTAATTTGCCAATGCATTCAAAGTATTGACCCAACTTGTTGGTTGCACGTCTTATGTGCAGAATCCGAAGATTGAAAGGTGCGTAGGGATCGCGGGTCTTCATGCAACTTGCCTGAGGTGTTGATGGACTCAAGTTTTATTAAGTTTCTGCTGTCTTTGTTTTAGCTAGCTATAAGCTATGCAAGTTGTAATAAATATACTCTGGATTATTCGTGTAATAATTACTTGTGAATTACATGATATTCATCTACAGTGAAGTGGTAGCTATTGATCCAGGGACTAGCATGTCAGTCATAGGGACTTAGGATCTTTAATGATCCGAGGTCACAATAGATGGTATCAGAGCACAAAGTTGCATGTAGGACGTGACCCCTAGGATTGGAAACCACCTTTACCATTGCGTGTTTTTGCTTTCTATATTCTTCTAAGTTATTTATGCTCTTCTAGTAAATTCCTTTCCTTATCACTTTGTATCTAATCTTCAATCTCCTGACTTAAAGATGATGAGCTTCTACTACGACACCACCAAAGACATCAAGTACATGTGCTTTGGGGAATGCCTTCTGGATAGCATCAAGACGTTGGAGCTGCCCATGCCGTCGATCAAGGGGAGCGAGCTGAGGAAGATGCACAATGAAGGATGTTGGGCGATCAAAGTCATCCAACTGGGGCGAAGTGAGACTGAACCCAAGACGGAGGCCATTGTACTCAATATCGTCTGCGACTCCAAGGAGAAAGGACTTAGCACCAGCATGCAAGAGCTCATTGGACGCCTATGTGGATGCCACCATCAAGAGGTTGAAGGACACTACATCAATCTCTTTGGAAGACGTGATGAGAAGGCAGTTCCAATCAAGTTAACCTCAGAGGAAAGGGGGACATCCAAGCATCGAAGGATCCGATACCAAGACTTGGAGTGCCACATCAACGATCTTGAGGAGGGAAGCTGCTTTGAGATTATGAGGAATGACGAGTTATGCACCCTAGTCGAGTAGAAGGACGAGAAGATCAAAGAGCTAGAAGAGAAGATCAAGTCTCTAGAAGGGAACATCACAACCCAAAACAAGAAGTTCACTAATGAAGAGAAGAGGGTGCAGGATAAGAACAAGAGAATTAGGGAACATAGTCTGTTACTCGCGAGAAACGAAATGGAGTTCAAGAACTTTTCTCTCATGTTGAAGGAGCTACGAGCCACCAAGTGGAGCTTGGAGGAGAAGATCGCTCCTATGAATAAGGAGTCAAACTTGATCAAGGAGCTGCAAGAGGAGAAGAAGGAACTTCAAGAGAAGCTCGAAGCTGCTAAATAGGAGTTGCTAGAGGTGAAGGAACTTCAAGGGAAGCTCGAAGCTGCTACACAGGAGCCGAATGAGGTGAAGGAACTTCAGGAGAAGCTCGAAGCCACGGCAAAGGACATGGAGCTATATAAGTCAATGCTGGAGAAGGAAGGCTTCTCTATTGAGGACGAGGAAGTGGATGAGGAGTAGAGTAGATAGTTGAACCACCTTTATTTCTATAGTCAAACGTTATTCGCGATTGTAATAAGTACAAAAACTATATTGGTTTACTTAAACTTGGATGAGTTGTGTTAAACTTTGTGCTATGTGTGCCTTTTGTGTTTCTCGTGTGTTTCTCTTGTGCTTACATAAGGGTAGGAGTTTATTCCTTAGCCTTTCTATCTATTTCTTAACTTGTTCCCCAAGCCCATAGATGGCGAGACGTGGGAACAACAATATGCCTCCAGAGATGGCACAACTTCTGAACTCCCAGAAACAGCTGATCCAACTCCTCACTCAAAACATGCAAAACAACAACAACAATCCACCGCTCCAACAAGATCGCTTGACTCGGTTTTTGAGGTTGAACCCTCCTACTTTCTCAAGTAGTTCTGAGGCAATTGTGGCAGATTGGCTCCGCACCACCAAAAAGAAGCTAGACACCGTCCAAGTTGTTGGAGCTGACATGGTGCGCTTTGCCGCACACCAACTTGAGGGACCCGCTGCTGAATGGTGGGATAACTACCAAGTAACCCACCCTCATATAGATGCTATCACCTGGAACAAGTTTGAGGGGGCCTTTCGCACTCACCATGTAGCTACGGGTGTCATGTCACCGAGAAGACGCGAGTTCCGCAACTTGAAGCAACTACACCGTTCTGTGTCCGAGTATGGGGACCTTTTCAACAAGCTGGCATGTTATGCACCTGATGATATTTCCACTGATGCCAAGACGTAGGAAGAGTTCCTAAGGGGACTTAATAATGAGATATCCATTCAGCTTGTGGCTCTAAAGTTTGATAACTATCAGGAACTTCTGGACATGGCAGTTGTGGTTGAAGCAAAGCAAAGGAGTATAGAGAACCGCAAGAGAAAGTCCACCTCACAGAAGCAAAACTCAGCCCCATACCAAAAGCAACGCACTTCGTCACCACCACCACGCAGCCACAATGGGCACGACCACAATGGTCATCGTCATGAGGGACATAACCACAATGTCCATAAGCACCGCAATGGAAATGGCAACGGGAACGATCTGAGTGAAGTGACATGCTTTAAGTGTAACAAGATAGGGCATTATGCAAATACTTGCCCCGAAAAGATGAAGAATGGGAATGGCAATGGGAACGGCAACAGACACAACCATGGTAATGGAAATGGGAAGAAGCCAAATCCATTCGTCAAAGCCACGGTGAATCATGTATCCGTGGAGGATGCCCGTGACCGACCTGACTCCGTGATTGGTAAGTTCAAGCTTAATTCCATCCCCGCAGTTGTTCTTTTTGATACTGGTGCATCGTATTCATTCATATCAAGGGTATTTGTGGATAGAGGCAAGATACCTACGGAGCCTATTAGTACTCCTCTAAGGGTAAGTTCTCCAAGAGGAGAAATAGTGGCAAACTCTGGATGTCGTGGGTTAGAACTAAGGATTGGGGCACACATCTTCCCCACAAGTCTAGTCATTCTGGAGACACAAGGCTTAGACATAATTTTGGGCATGAATTGGATGATTGAATATGAGGGAGTCATATATTGTGCCAAAAGGACTGTCGCACTCTTAACTCCGGATAAGAAAAGAATCTGCTTTAAGTCATCTTTTGCACTCAACGGAAGTATGGTGAACTCTCTTAAGGGGGTGAGCTTGGAGGATGTGCTAGTTGTGATGGAGTATCTAGATGTCTTTCCGGAAGAATTGCCAAGGATGCCTCCTGACCGAGACATTGAGTTTCTCATTGACTTGATGCCTGGGACTGGACCGATAGCAGAGAGACCATACAAGATGGATGTTGATGAGTTGAAGGAACTTAAGACACAGCTTATAGAGCAATTGGACAAAGGCTTCATTCAACCAAGTGCATCATCTTGGGGAGCGCCTGTCTTATTCGTGGGGAAGAAGGATAAACCAAGAGACTTGCCGTGGACTACCAGTCATTGAATGAAGTGACAATCAAGAACAAGTAACCTCTACCCAATATCAATGACCTGTTCGATCAATTAAAGGGAGCTAGTGTGTTCTCTAAGATTGATCTCCAATCAGGTTATTTCCAGTTAAAGATCTGAGAACATGATGTACCGAAGACTTCCTTCACCACAAGATATGGGTTATATGAGTACACCGTGATGTACTTTGGCCTAACCAATGCCCGTACATATTTCATGACTATGATAAACAAGGTGTTCATGGAGTACTTGGATAATTTTATTGTGGTGTTCAGCGATGACATACTCATATACTCCAAGGATGAGAAGGAACATGAGAGGCATATGCGCCTAATTATGGAAAAGTTGAGAGAACACAAATTGTATGCCAAGTTTAGCAAATGTGAGTTCTAGTTAAAAGAAGTGGGATTCCTTGGTCATATTGTGTCAGCTAAAGGAGTTGTCGTTGACCCAAGTAAGGGAACATGTGTGACAGAATGGGAGTCGTAGAATGTGGGTGATATCAGGAGTTTCTTGGGCCTTGCAGGATATTACCGAAGGTTCATTGAAAACTTTTCCAAGATAGCCAAACCTATGACCGAATTGTTGAAGAAAGAAAAGAAGTTCCAATGGAACGAGGCATGCGAAGCGAGTTTTCAAGAACTGAAGAAGCGCCTAGTAACAGTGCCAGTTTGGTGTCTCCCTGGTATCCAAAATGATTTCCATGTCTATTGTGACGCTTCTCGACAAGGACTTGGTAGTGTACTAATGCAAGATGGGAAAGTAGTGTCATACGCCTCTCAACAACTTAAGAACAATGAGAATAACTACCCCACACACGATTTGGAACTAGCATCAGTTGTGCATGCGCTCAAGGTATGAAGACATTAACTCATGGGAAAACATTGTGATGTGTTCACGGATCACAAGAGTCTTAAATATATATTCACTCAAAAGGAGTTAAATATGAGGCAAAGAAGATGGCTTGAACTCATCAAGGACTATGACTTGGACGTGTAGTACCATCCTGGAAAGGCCAATGTTGTGGCTGATGCCTTAAGCCAGAAAGTATACGTAAATGGACTTACCGTGGGAGAACTTCGAAAGGATCTGTGCGAACAGTTCAAGGATCTCAGGTTGGAAATAGTTCCGGAAGGATACTTAGTGACTGTGGAGATACTACCAATACTTCTCGACCGAATCAAAGAGGCCCAGAAGGGGGACAAAGAGTTGGAAGAAATAAAAGTTAATATAGGCAATGGTAAAGAAAAACGGTTTCATACGGATGAACAAGGGACACTTTGGTATGAGATGCGTTTGAGCATTCCCGATGACCCCGATATCAGGAAGTTAATTCTTCAGGAGGCTCACGATTCCCCTTACTCAATCTATCCTGGTAATACAAAGATGTACATGGATGCAAAGGATAGGTTCAGGTGGAATAACTTGAAAAGAGAAATTGCCGAGTACATCTCTTTATGCGATGTATGCAACCGAGTCAAGGCCGAACATCAAAAACCAGCAGGGCTGCTGCAGCCATTACCTCTGCCCGATTGGAAGTGGGACAAGGTAGGCATGGATTTTATCACAGGACTTCCCTGGACTCGTTCTGGGTAGTGGTCGATCACTTCACAAAGGTGGCCCACTTTATTCTCGTAAAGACCACCTATACGAGTGCTAAACTCTCCAAGATTTATATGTCAAGAATTGTAAGTCTGCATGGTGTACCTAAGGGAATTGTCTCTGATACGGGTACCCAATTCACCTCGAAGTTTTGGCGACAGTTACACGAGTCTCTAGGAACACGACTAGAGTTTAGTACTGCTTTCCACCCACAAATAGATGGCCAAACATAAAGAGTTAATTAGATCTTGGAGGACATGTTAAGAGCTTGTGCACTAGACTATGGGTCTACGTGGGATGACAACTTGCCATATGCGGAGTTCCCGTACAATAACAGTTATCAAACTTGTATCAAGATGGCTCCATTTGAAGTTCTATATGGCAGGAAGTGTAGAACTCCGCTACTATGGAATGGAGTTGGAGAACATAGTTTTTTTGGACCTGAGATGAACAAGGATGCCAAAGAAAAGGTAAGGCAGATTCAAGACAGGTTAAAAGTAGCCCAATCTAGGAAAAAGAGTTATCCTAATTCCAAGCGCATGGATGTAACTTATGAAGTGGGAGACCGTGCATATCTCCGAGTTTCACCACTATGAGGAGTTAAGAGATTTGGAATCAAGGGTAAGTTGGCACCTCGATTCATAGGGCCCTATCAGATTTTGGCTCGTAGAGGGGAGGTTTCCTATCAGTTTGGATTGCCTGAAGTATTGACTGTTCATGATGTTTTCCATGTGTCACAACTAAAGAAGTTTCACCCGAAAATGGCTGAAACTCCTCTAAGGGATACGGTTCCCCTGGACGAGGTTCAACTGGAAAACGATCTCACCTATGAGGAAAACCCCACCAAGACTCTGGAAAAAGCCAAGAGGATTACTCGTACCAAGACTACCAGGTTTTGCAAAGTTCAATGGAATCACCATTCCGAGGAAGAGGCCACATGGGAACGTGAAGAAGACATGAACACAGAACACCCACACCTATTTGCTAACCAACCTGAATCTCGGGGACGAGATTCTCCTTAAGGGGGGTAGGTTTGTAACATCCCAAATTTTACAATTCCAGATGTTACTAGAATCATGCATCATATCATATGCATCATGGAATTACACAATAAAAGTTGCATCAAACACTTTTCCCTAATCCCTATAGTCATATAGGGACAAAAAGGGGATATACAAAACCTAACCTTCTAACTCCTTGCAAAAGTGTTATTTTATAATCCCATGGTAATCTCCTTCTTTTTACAAAATTTTAGAGACCATTTTCATAAAATTTGGAGTTAGTATGAAAAAGTTACTAAACAATTAGTAAAAGAGAAAATAAAAAGGTTAAATACAAAGAAAAACTATCTAACGGGCCAGCCGAGCCAGCCCGCCCTATCTACCGCCACGCCCGGCCAGCGAGAAGCGCATAGTAGTGGGCCCGCCCAGCCCCGTCCACCTGCGCAGCCCGCCTGCGCCCCACAGCCGCCGACATGTGGGGCATACCCTGTTCTCCTCCTTCCTCCCGACAAGGAGACCTCGACGAACACGGACGAACTGCCGCGCATATCCACCCAGATTTGGTGCGATTCCGTTCAACCCCTTACCCCTTGCACACGCTAACCACCCTATATATCTCCCGCATCGCCTTGTGCGGATTTTTCTCTTTTTCCTGAACCCTAGCCGCCGCTCCATCATTTTTTCGATCTCACCACCGCCATTGCCATTGACGAGCACGGGAGATCAAGGTCAATGACGAACCAGAGCCCCGGACCCCTCCTTTTTCCTCTGGTTTTTGTCCCCATCCTCTACCGCCTCGTCTCACTCCATTCTCCTTTTCCCAGGGGCACCGGAACACACAGGAACCATCACCGCAGTACCACCGGAGTCGGAGGAGCTCAGCGGAGCGCCACCGCGAGCCGAGGAGTCAAGGACCGACGCTGTCTGTACCGGGAGAATCGGAGGAAGGAGTTTGTACGTCGTTGACTACTCCGCCACCTCGAGGACCCACCCTATCACCGCCGAGCTCCGTCTCCGACGCGTCCGGCGCCTATCGCCGTCATCACCGCCGTCGGGTGAGTCCCTTTTATTCCCGCCCGTTAGATCGAGTTTCGACGACCTAAATTAGACCTGTTTAACCGAATCGGTATTGGCGAATAGCGTCGTGCCGCGTGGCATGTGCACGCGTCAGTACCGCGTCAGCGTCGGGTTCCTCGCTGGGCCAATCCGAAGCCACTACTTGTTGCCTGTATGGTTGCCCGTCTGTAAATTGTTTTTAAATAGTGAGATATGGTTTTAATCTTGTTTAATTCATAGTAAATCGATTACTTGGCCAAAAATTACGTATAATATACTGTTGGATTCGTAAAATTGAGTAGAACACAGATCTGCAATAATATTGCTAGTTTACTATTCTGATCTTGTGGTAGGATTTAAAGATTAGTTTGGAGTATTTTACTTATAGGAAAATAATCGTCACTCTGTTTTAGTTGATTCTTGTTGCGTTGGATTTGTATCTACGAGATCTACTGTGTAAAATTTCATATCTTGATTAGGGTGTTTTAGATCCGTTTCTAGGTAGATTGGAAGTGTAAATCTATTTATGGGCATATAATTAAGTAATAATCCAAAACACTTAAAATCTATGGGAAATCGATACTAATGACATCCCCAACTCAATGACACCCTTGAATAATATCCTATGTTTGTGTTTCGTTAGATTGTTCGGAGTGCGCTGAGGAGTACTATTGTGTAGAGTGTTGCTCGGACCAACGCAAGTTACACCAGTTGTTCATGTTTAATGTCCCAGTTTTGACTATGCATGTTTTACTCTTCAAATCTTGTAGTATGCATGTGTAGGTTTTTAGTAGATTTTCTTAGTACTATTTTTTTTGCAAGTGCGTTTTTGTAGTATGCCATGAGTAGCTCTATGCTTAGGATTTTTCCATCCCAATAGGTTATCCTGTTTTGCTAAGTTATGCTTGCTACGCTATATTCTTATATATAACAAGTACCGTTGGGGGGTTCGAAAGAATCAAAAAAATTCTATGTATCAGAGCTCTCTCGAGCGAACCTTTTCTTCTCAAAACCCCCTTCAAAATAATAACTAAGTTTTCTTCTGGGCGGAATGGTTGTCGGGACAACGAGGGGTATTTTGGTGGAGGACGGCCGCCCAGGAATCAAAGAAGTCTACCATGTTTCAAAATTCAGAAGCTTCTAGTGCAACCACAATACATATGGGCTCTGTCTTGGCTTTGTACTTAGTGGGAACCTCACCAGGGTACCAACATTTGGATGTTCTTGGCACGGTTGGATCCAGCTGGTAGAGGGGATACTAAGGGAAGGCCTCGTGATGGTATTGTTTGTAAAAGGACTTGATCATGGATTGTGGGGAAAGTGCACGACCTCTCGAGAGTATTGCAATCTGATCGATCAGACAAGTTCACGAAAAAGAACACTTTGAGCATCTGAAGGATGGAGCCTCTGGAAGATCTTCCTCTCTCTTTTCCAAACATAATGTTTTTCTATAAAACACTAGGGCATGAGTAATATCGCCATTGGTTGGGATCTTGGGGACTTGGTGCGTAATATCCAAGTGCTAGGTTGATTGGAGACTTGGTGAGTAATATCCTCGTGTTCCACTCGACCCTATACTACTTAAACAATGTTTACAAAGTAGGGTAAACTCTTCCTCTTTTCTTCTTACTTAGAGAAAATAGGATTAATGCAAAAGAACCCCAAAGCCTACTCCAATCCTTGCATGTAGTTTTAGTCTTATTCTTTCCTTGGTGTAATTTGTCAATACATTCAAAGTATTGACCCAACTTGTTCGCTGCACGTCTTATGTGTAGAATCCAAAGATTGAAAGGTATGTAGGGATCACGGGTCTTAGCGCAACTAGCCTGAGGCGTTGATGGTCTCAAGTTTTATTAAGTTTCTGCTATCTTTTTTTTGAGCTAGCTATAAGCTATGAAAGTTGTAATAAATATACTCTGGATTATTCGTGTAATAATGAATTGTGTTTTACATGATATTCATCGACTATGAAGTGCTAGCTATTGATCCAGGGACTAGCATGTCAATCACAGTGGACTTAGGATCTTTAGCGATCCTAGGTCACAACAGATGGTATCAGAGCACAAAGTTGCATGTAGGACGTGACCCCTTTGATTGGAAACCACCTTTACCATTGTGTGTTTTTTCTTTCTATATTCTTCTAAGTTATTTATGCTCTTCTAGTAAATTTTTTTCCTTATCGCTTTGTATCTAATCTTCAATCTCCTGACTTAAAGTTGACGAGCTTCTACTAGAACACCGCCGAAGACATCAAGTACATGCGCTTTCGGTAATGCCTTCTAGACATCATCAAGACGTTGGATCTGCCCATGCCGTCGATCAAGGGGAGCGAGTTGAGGAAGCTGCACAAAGAAGGATGTTGGGCGATCAAAGTCATACAACCGGGGCGAAGTGAGACTGAATCAAAGACGGAGTCCATTGTACTCAATATCGTCAGCGACTCCAAGGAGAAAGGACTTAGCACTAGCATGCAAGAGCTCATTGGTCATCTATGTGGACGCCACCATGAAGAGGTTGAAAGCCACTACATCAATCTCTTTGGCAGATGTGATGAGAAGGGAGTTCCAATCGAGTTAACCTCGGAGGAAAGGGCAACATCCAAGCATCGAAGGATCCAATAGCAATACTTGGAGTGCCACATCAAGAGGAGGGAAGCTGCTTTGAGATCATGAGGAATGACGAGTTATGCGCCCTAGTCGTGGAGAAGGACGAGAAGATCCAGGAGCTAGAAGAGAAGATCATGTCTCTAGAAGGGAATATCACAGCCCAAAACAAGAAGTTCACTAATGAAGAGAAGAGGGTGCAGGATAAGAACAAGAGAATTAGGGAACATAGTCTGTTACTCGCGAGAAACGAGATGGAGTTCAAGAAATTTTCTCTCATGTTGAAGGAGCTACGAGCCACCAAGAGGAGCTTGGAGGAGAAGATCGCGCCTATGACTAAGGAGTCAAACTTGATCAAGGAGCTGCAAGAGGAGAACAAGGAACTTCAAGAGAAGCTCAAAGCTGCTACATACGAGTTGCAAGAGGTGAAGGAACTTCAAGGGAAGCTCGAAGCTGCTACACAGGAGCCGAATGAGGTGAAGGAACTTCAGGAGAAGTTCGAAGCCATGACAAAGGACATGCAACTATACAAGTCAAGCTGGAGAAGGAAGGCTTCTGTATTGAGGACGAGGAAGTGGATGAGGAGTAGAGTAGATAGTTGGACCACCTTTATTTCTATAGTCAAACATTATTCGCGATTGTAATAAGTACAAAAACTATATTGGTTTAGTTAAACTTGGATGAGTTGTGTTAAACTTTGTGCTATGTGTGCCTTTTGTGTTTCTCGTGTGTTTTTCTTGTGTTTACATAAGGGTAGGAGTTTATTCCTTAGCCTTTCTATATATTTCTTAACTTGTTTCCCCAATCCCATAGATGGCGAGACATGGGAACAACAATATGCCTCCAGAGATGGCACAACTTCTGATCTCCGAGAATCAGCTGATCCAACTCCTCACTCAAAACATGCAAAACAACAACAACAATCCGCCGCCTCCACCACCTCCACCGCCCCAACAAGATCGCCTGGCTCGGTTTTTGAGGTTGAACCCTCCTACTTTCTCAAGTAGTTCTGAGCCAATTGTGGCAGATGACTGGCTCCGCACCACCAACAAGAAGAAAGACACCATCCAAGTTGTTGGAGCTGACAGGGTGCGCTTTGCCGCGCACCATGTCACATCCCATGTTTTTAGAAATTGGGACTAGAAAAAAAGTCATTTGCATAGCATTGGCATGACATCAATTGCATTCATGAAAATTTGGGTTGCAAAACACTAGTTTAAACCCTTATTTTGGATTACTAAAAATGAATCTACAAAAAGGAATACACATGGATTTGTGAAATCACTACCTTGAAATAGGCCAATTATTGCCAAAAAGGATCCTATGTTGATCCTCTAATTTTTTTTGGAAAATTTTGTTGAAAAAAATCATATGATTTGGATTATCTAATAAAAAGATATAAAAGAAATAAGAAATAGGAAAAAGAAAAGGAAAAAGGAAAAACTAAACTAAAACTAACCTACCCCGTAGACCCGGACCGACCTAGCCCCACGGCCCAGCCCACTTAGGCCCATGCTACCTGCCGCTTGCTGGCCGCCCCGCGCAGCACGCAGTTGCAAGCGACGCGGGCCGGGCCAATGCAAGCGCCAGCCGTAGACAGCAGGACCCACACGTCATCCCCTTCCCTGACGAGTTCGTCGTCGACACGAACAGATGCCTCGATTTCCGTCGAATATGGCCTGATTCTTCCGCCCCCTCCTCAGAATCTTATCACCCCCTTTAAATTAACTCCCTACGGCATCTTTCACCTCTTTTTTCGCTCTAATACGAACCCTAGATGCCTTCCCTCGACCTCGTCGGAGCTCACTTGCGTCGCCGCCATCGGGAGCTCAAGGTCGAGCTCTGTCTCGGCGCATCTGCCACCACGCACCCCTCTTCTCCGCTCCATCCTCCTTCTCTTTCTGCGGTGCATTTGCTCACCCCTCCCCTTTCCCGCAGGAGCACGAGAGGTCGCGGAATTTGCCGCCGGAGCGGCCGGCGACCGGGAAGCTCCATCCGTCGCACGCCACTGTTCGGGGAAGAGGAGGACGACGCCATGACCACCATCTTCACCGCGACCATCAGCCGCATCAAGTGGACCTTCTCGCCCATCCAGGAGACCACCGAATCGCTCCCGCCACCGTCGCCTGAGCCGCCGCTACCGTCGCATCCCTGCCACCGAGCCAGTCGACGTTGTCACCGGTGAGTACCGGAAGGTTTTCTTCCAGGCTGTCAGATCTCAGATGAACGGCCTAGATCGCTCATTGACCTTGCAGTGGGTCCGCTGACCAGTCAAAGGCCCAGTCAGCGCCACGTCACCTTTGACCCAGTCAGCGGGAATATTCTCATGGAATATTCCCCGTATTTTCCAGAAATTGAATAAATTTGAAAAAAATGTATTAAGCTTAAAAAATTCGTAGAAAAATATCTGCAGCTCCAAAAATAGAAAATAATATACCGTTGGATTCACAATTTTGTGTAGAATATTATTATGTAGTTGTATTAGACATTTACTGTAAGTATTTGTCGTGATTATTTAATTTCTTTAATACCCTTTTTGGAGCAGTTAATTCACAGAAAATAAAATACAACTCAGAAAAATACAAATGATATACCCATGGATTCACGAAATTGTATAGAACATGATTCTAGAATAAATATATAAGTTGACAGTACAGATAATGTTTCACTCATAAAAAGGCATTTTGTAGAAATTTAATTCTAGAAAAAGATCTATAAACTATTTTGACCTAAATCCTTTTGCTCCTGGCTCGAAATTGAAACCTCTATCAAGGAGTATGTTTAACAAAAATGAACTACACTGTTTACAACAGAGGTTGAATTAAATTGCAGAAAGCATATTAAATGGGTCTAATTAATGCAATAAATGGTTTTAATGCATTAAAAAATCATTCCTTGCATGTCATCTGTAGTATAATGAGCTGAGAACCTAAACTGAAACTTTTATTAAATTGTCATTCATGCATTTGTGCATTTGTTTATGATTGTGTATGATTGTTTATGTGTTGCATGTCATCTATAGAAGTGCAACGTCTGTGATTGCAACGAGTGTTTGAACAACTCCTACAGATATCAAGGCAAGTAGATGCTAATTTTGTTCATACCATGTCCTACTATTTTCCCTTATGCATGTGTAGTGTATTTCTGTAGTTATTGTGTAGGAATTACTATGCTATGCTATATCCTATATATTTGTGGTAGGATTTCCTTGTAGTTGAGCCCCGTTTAGTAGATATTCTTAGACCTGCTGTGAAGACGAGGGAAAGGGATCACAATATGGGGAAGTTTGTGTTTGTTTCAAACTAAAACAACATAATGTTAATGAACTACCTGGGCGGAGTGGTTGGATTGTCAACGAAGTATGGATAATGGTGGGGAATGCCGCCAAGGGTACTGAGAAGGATTGGTTCTCTTTGTTATATTAGCTTATATGTGCAACCATGTGCCAGTAAGAATGGGTGGCTGGTTGTATTTAGTAGGTCGTGGTGATCCGAACCCAGCGTAGCCAGAGATGTAGTGAATGATAGGCTGGGGCCGGTGCGCAGTGGGGTTTGGTGATCTACTTCCCGAACGGTCCCTTCTTGGACTTCTCCCTATTATCACACAATATGAGTGTGGTGGTACGAGCTGGGTTGGCAAGGTCACATGGGTAAAGTATACAAACCCCTGCAGGGTGTGTAAAACTAAGTACTTAGTCGTGACCCCGGTTACGGACGATTGAGTTGCTTGATATTGTGACTATGACATATTTTCGCTCATCTTTATTTCTTAATTACTAAAAATTGATGGGTGAACTTAATGGGTTGCTGTGAATCAAATTGGTTTATGAAAGTAGGACAAAGGTATTTGAAATTGCAAGCTAGCCAAAGCTCCACCAGCCAAATAAGCATATAGAAGCTAGGTGCATTGTCTCCTTAATTAGCCCTACTTGCCATACATTCCATGTATTGACCCTTCGGGGCTGCTACGTTTTATGTTGCAGGTTATTGTTCCGATTCTGAGTGATTGAATAGGTCTCGATACTCCACTGAACAGTTGTTCACCTGTGGCACAATTGAAGATGGAGCCTACTATCTGTTTATGCTTTCGTATGCTATTGAACTATTTGAGCTAGCCTTTGAGCTATGCATTATGTAATAATTGCAGATTCTGGATCATTCTATGTAATAATTATGCACTATTATATTCTTTGGAATTCATCTGTACTGTTATGCCAGTGAACCGATCCAGGGATCGGCACTATACACAGGAACTCAGCCTTATCAGGCGAGGGTGTTACACACCAACTTGAGGGACCCGCTGTTGAATGGTGGGATAACTACCAAGTCACCCACCCTAATATTGATGCTATCACCTGGAACCAGTTTGAGGGGGCCTTTCGCACTCACCATGTCGCTGCGGGTGTCATGTCACTGAAAAGACGCGAGTTCCACGACTTGAAGCAACCGCACCGTTCTGTCTCCAAGTATGGGGATCTTTTCAACAAGCTGGCACGTTATGCACCTGATGATGTTTCCACTGATGCCAAGAGGCAGGAAGAGTTCCTAAGGGGACTTAATGATGAGATATCCATTCATCTTGTGGCTCTAAACTTTGATAACTATCAGGAACTTCTGGACATGGCAGTTGTGGTTGAAGCAAAGCAAAGGAGTATAGAGAACCGCAAGAGAAAGTCCACCTCACACAAGCATAACTCATCCCCATACCAGAAGAAATGCACTTCGTCACCACCGCCCCACAGCCACAATGACCACAACCACAATGGTCATCATCATGTGGGACATAACCACAATGGCCATAAGCACCACAATGGAAATGGCAATGGGAAGGTTCTGAGTGAAGTGACATGCTTTAAGTGTAACAAGACAGGGCATTATGCAACTACTTGCCCCGAAAAGATGAAGAATGGGACTGCCAATGGGAACGGCAACGGACACAACCATGGTAATGGAAATGGGAAGAAGCCGAATCCATTCGTCAAAGCCACGGTGAATCATGTCTCCGTGGAGGATGCTCGTGAGGCACCTGACTCCGTGATTGGTAAGTTCAGGCTTAATTCCATCCCCGCAGTTGCTCTTTTTGATACTGGTGCATCGCATTCATTCATATCAAGGGTATCTGTGGATAGATGCAAGATACCTACAGAGACTATTAGTACTCCTCTAAGGGTAAGTTCTCCTGGAGGAGAAATAGTGGCAAACTCTGGATGCCGTGGGTTAGAACTAAGGATTGGGGCACACATCTTTCCCACAAGTCTAGTCGTTCTAGAGTCACAAGGCTTAGACATAATTTTGGGCATGAATTGGATGATCGAATATGAGGGAGTCATATATTGTGCTAAAAGGACTGTCGCACTCACAACTCCGGATAAGAAAAAAATCCGCTTTAAGTCAGCTTTTGCACTTAAGGGAAGTATGGTGAACTCTCTTCAGGGGGTTAGCTTGGAGGATGTGCCAGTTGTGAAGGAGTATCCAGATGTCTTTCCGGAAGAATTGCCAGGGATGCCTCGTGACCGAGACATAGGGTTCTCATTGACTTGATGCCTGGGACTGGACCGATAGCAAAGAGACCGTACAAGATGGATGCTGATGAGTTGAAGGAACTTAAGGAACAGCTTAGAGAGCAATTGGACAAAGGCTTCATTCAACCAAGTGCGTCATCTTGGGGAGCGCCTGTCTTATTCATGGAGAAGAAGGATAAAACCAAGAGACTAGTCATGGACTACCGGTCGTTGAATGAAGTGACAATCAAGAACAAGTACCCTCTACCCAATATCAACAACCTGTTCGATCAATTAAAGGGAGCTAGTGTGTTCTCTAAGATTGATATCCGATCAGGTTATTTCTAGTTAAAGATTTGAGAACAGGATGTACCCAAGACTGCCTTCACCACAAGATATGGGTTATATGAGTACATTGTGATGTCCTTTAGCCTCACCAATGCCCCGGCATATTTCATGACTATGATGAACAAGTTGTTCATGGAGTACTTGGATAAGTTTATTACGGTGTTCATCGATGACATACTCATATACTCCAAGGATAAGAAGGAACATGAGAGGCATCTGGGCCTAATTATGGAAAAGTTGAGAGAACACAAATTGTATGCCAAGTTTAGCAAATGTGAGTTCTGGATAAAAGAAGTGGGATTCCTTGGTCATATTGTGTCAGCTAAAGGACTTGTCGTGGATCCAAGTAAGGTAACATCTATGATAGAATGGGAGTCGCCTAAGAATGTGGGTGATATTAGGAGTTTCTTAGGCCTTGCAGGATATTACCGAAGGTTCGTTGAAAACTTTTCCAAGATAGAAAAACCTATGACCGAATTGTTGAAGAAAGAAAAGAAGTTCCAATGGACCGAGGCGTTTGAAGCGAGTTTTCAAGAACTAAAGAAGTGCCTAGTAACATCGCTAGTTTTGTGTCTCCCTAATATCCAAAAGGATTTCCATGTCTATTGCTACGCTTCTTGACAAGGACTTGGTAGTGTACTGATGCAAGATGGGAAAGTAGTGTCATACGCCTCTCGACAACTTAAGAACCATGAGAATAACTACCCCACACACGATTTGGAAATAACATAATGTTGTGCATGCGCTCAAGGTATGGAGAGATTACCTCATGGGCAAACATTGCGATGTGTTCACGGATCACAAGAGTCTTAAATATATCTTCACTAAAAAGGAGTTAAATATGAGGCGAAGGAGATGGCTTGAACTCATCAAGGACTATGACTTGGACCTATAGTACCATCCTGGAAAGGCCAATGTTGTGGCTGATGCCTTAAGCCGGAAAGTCTACATAAATGGACTTACCGTGGGATAACTTCGAAAGGATTTGTGCGAACAGTTCAAGGATCTCAGGTTGGAAATAGTTCCGTAAGGATCAAAGAGGCCCAGAATCAAAGAGGCCCAGAAGGGGGACAATAGTTGGAAGAAATAGAAGTTAATATAAGCAAGGGTAAAGCAATAGGGTTTCATACGGATGAACAAGGGACACTTTGGTATGAGAAGCGTTTGGGCAATCCCGATGTCCCCGATATCAGGAAGTTAATTCTTCAGGAGGCTCACGATTCGCCTTACTCAATCCATACTGGTAATAAAAAGATGTACATGGATGTGAAGGATAGGTTCTGGTGGAATAACTTGAAAAGAGAAATTGTCGAGTACATCTCTTTATGCGATGTATGCAACCGAGTCAAGGCCGAACATCAAAAACCAGCAGGGCTGCTGCAGCCATTACCTGTGCCTGATTTGAAGTGGGACAAGGTAGGCATGGATTTTATCACAGGACTACCCCAGACTCGTTCTGGGTATGATTCCATATGCGTAGTGGTCGATCACTTCACAAAGGTGGCCCACTTTATTCCCGTAAAGACCACCTATACGAGTGCTAAACTCGCCAAGATTTATATGTCAAGAATTGTAAGTCTGCATGGTGTACCTAAGGGAATTGTCTCTGATAGGGGTACCCAATTCACCTCGAAGTTTTGGCGAAAGTTACACGAGTCTCTAGGAACACGACTAGAGTTTAGTACTGCTTTCCACCCACAAACAGATGGCCAAACAGAAAGAGTTAATCAGATGTTGGAGGAAATGTTAAGAGCTTGTGTACTAGACAATGGGTCTAGTTGGGATGACAATTTGCCATACACGGAGTTCTCGTACAATAATAGTTATGAAACTAGTATCAAGATGGCTCCATTTGAAGTTCTATATGGCAGGAAGTGTACAACTCTGCTGCTATGGAATGGAGTTGGAGAACGTAGTTTGTTTGGACCTGAATTCATCAAGGATGCCGCAGAAAAGATAAGGCAGATTCAAGACAGGTTAAAAGTAGCACAATCCAGGCAAAATAGTTATGCTGATTCCAAGCGCAGGGATGTAACTTATGAAGTGGGAGACTGTGCATATCTCCGAGTTTCACCCCTACGAGGAGTTAAGAGATTTGGAATCAAGGGTAAGTTGGAACCTAGATTCATAGGGTAAGATTTTGGCTCGTAGAGGGGAGGTTGCCTATCAGTTGGGATTGCCTAAAGTATTGATTGTTCATGATGTTTTTCATTTGTCACAACTAAAGAAGTGTCACACGGAAATGGATGAAACACTACTAAGGGATATGGTTCCCCTGCATGAGGTTCAACTGGAAAACAATCTCACCTATGAGGAAAAACCCACCAAGATTCTAGAAATTTCTGAGAGGATTACTCGTACCAAGACGATCAGGTTTTACAAAGTTCAATGGAATCATCATTGCGAGGAAGAGTCCACGTGGGAACGTGAAGAAGACCTGAAGACAGAACACCCACACCTATTTGCTAACCATCCTGAATCTCGGGGAAGAGATTCTTCTTAAGGGGGTAGGTGTGTAACATCCCAAATTTTACAATTTTAGATGTTACTAGAAGCATGCATCATATCATATCCATCATGGCATTACACAATAAAAGTTGCATCAAACACTTTTTCCTAAACCCTATAGTCATATAAAGACAAGAAGGGGTTATACAAAACCTAAACTTCTAAATCCTTACAAAAGTGTTATTTTATAATCCCATGGTAATCTCCTTCTTTTTATAAAATTTTAGAGACCAATTTCATTAAATTTGGAGTTAATATGCAAAAGTTACTAAACAATTACTAAAACAGAAAATAAAAAGGTTAAATACAAAAAAAACTATCTAACGGGCCAGCCGAGCTAGCCCGCCCTATCTACCGCCACGCCCGTCTAGCGAGCAGCGCGTAGGAGTGGGTCGGCCTAGCCCCGTCCACCCACGCTGCCCGCCCGCACCCCGCAGCCGCCGACACGTGGGGCCCTCCCTGTTCTCCTCCTTCCTCCCGACACGGAGACCTCGACGAACACGGACGAACTGCAGCGCATATCCACTCGAATTCGGTGCGATTCCGTTTGCCCCCCTTTCCCCTTGCACACGCCAACCACCCTATATATCTCCCGCATCGCCCCGTGCGGATTTTTCATTTTTTCCCAAACCCTAGCCGCCGCCACTCCATCGTTTTTCCGATCTCACCGCCACCATCGCCATTGACGAGCTCGGGAGATCGAGGTCACCGACGAACCGGAGCCCCGGACCCCTCCTTCTTCCTCTGGTTTTCCTCCCCATCCTCTATCGCCTCATCTCACGCCCTTCTCCTTTTCCTAGGGGCACCGAAACGCGCGGGAACCATCGCCAGAGTACCACCGGAGTCGGAGGAGCTCAGCGGAGCGCCACCGCGAGCCGAGGAGTAAAGGATCGACGCCGTCTGTACCAGGAGAACCGGGGGAAGGAGTTATACATCATCGACTACTCCACCGCCTCGAGGACCCACCCTATCGCCGTTGAGCTCCATCTCCAATGCGTCCGCCGTCATCACCACCGCCGGGTGAGTCCCTTTTATTCCCGCCTGTTAGATCGAGGTTCGACGGCCTAAATTAGATCTGTTTAACCGAATCGGTATCGGCGAATAGCGTCGCGCCGCGTGGCATGTGCACGCGTCAGCGCCGCGTTCCACGCTGGGCCAATCCGAAGCCGCCACTTGTCGCCTGCGTGGCTGCCCGTCTGTAAATTGTTTTTAAATAGTCAGATATGGTTTTAATCTTGTCTAATTCGTAGTAAATTGATTACTTTGCCAAAAATTACATATAATATACCGTTGGATTCGTAAAATTGAGTAGAACACATATCTGCAATAATATTGTTAGTTTACTGTACTGATCTCTTGGTAGAATTTAAAGATTTGTTCGCCGTATTTTAATTATAGGAAAATAATCATAACTAATTTTTAGTTGATTATTGTTGCGTTGGCTTTGTATCTATGAGATCTACTGTGTAAAATTGTCATATATTACTTAGAGTATTTTAGATCCTTTTCGAGGTAGATTGGTAGTGTAAATCTATTGATGGGCATATTTAATTAAGTAATAATCCAAAACACTTAAAATTTGTGGGAAATCGATACTAATGGCATCACCAACTCAATGACACCCCAGGATAATATCCTTGGTCGAATTTGAACCAATCCTTGCATATTACCATGTTGCATGCATGCATAATTACCTTTGTGGCATTATTTTGTGCAAGTTGTGATTGGATCTATGTTTGTGTTTCGTTAGATTGTTCGGAGTGCGCTGAGGAGTACTATTGTGTAGAGTGCTGCTCGGACCAAGGCAAGTTACACCACTTGTTCATGTTTAATGGCCCAGTTTTGACTATGCATGTTTTACTCTTCAAATCTTGTAGTATGCATGTGTAGGTTTATAGTAGATTTTCTTAGTACTATTTTTTTTGCAAGTGCGCTTTTGTAGTATGCCATGAGTAGCTCTATGCTTAGGATTTTTCCATCCCAATAGGTTATCCTGTTTTGCTAAGTTATGCTTGCTACACTATATTCTTATATATAACAAGTACCGTTGGGGGGTTCGAAAGACTCAAAAAAATTCTAAGTATAAGAGCTCTCTCGAGCAAACATTTTCTTCTCAAAACCCTTTTCAAAATAAAAACTAAGTTTTATTTTGGGCGTAATGGTTGCCGGGACAACGAGTGGAATTTTGGTGGAGGACGGCCACCCAGGAATCAAAGAAGTCTACCATGTTTCAAAATTCAGAAGCTTCCAGTGCAACCACAATACATATGGGCTCTGTCTTGGCTTAGTACTTAGTGGGTAACCTAACTAGGGTACTAACATTTGGAGGTTCTTGGCACGGTTGGATCCAGCTGGTAGAGGGGCTACTAAGGGAAGGCCTCACCATGCTCTTGTCTGTAAAGGACTTGATCGTGGACTGTGGGAAAAGTGCACGACCTCTCGGGAGTATTGCAATCTGATCGATCAGCTGAGTTTATGGAAAAGAACACTTTGAGCATATGAAGGATGGAGCCTCTAGAAGATCTTCCTCTGTCTTTTCCAAACTTAAAGTTTTTCTATAAAACCCTAGGGCGTGATTAATATCACCATTGGGTGGGATCTTGGGGACTTGGTGCATAATATCCAAGTGCTAGGTTGATTGGACACTTGGTGAGTAATATCTTCATGTTCCACTCGACCCTATACTACTTAAACAATGTTTACAAAGTAGGGTAAACTTTTCCTATTTTCTTCTTACTTAGAGAAAATTGGCTTAACACAAAAGAACCCCAAAGCCTACTCCAATCCTTGCATGTAGTGTTAGTCTTGTTCTTTCCTTGGTGTAATTTGCCAATACAGTCAAAGCATTGACCCAACTTGTTGGCTGCACGTCTTATGTGCAAAATCCGAAGATTGAAAGGTGCGTAGGGATCGCGGGTCTTAGCGCAACTAGCCTGAGTTGTTGATGGACTCAAGTTTTATTAAGTTTCCACTGTCTTTTTTTTGAGCTAGCTATAAGCTATGCAAGTTGTAATAAATATACTCTGGATTATTCATGTAATAATGACTTGTGTTTTACATAATATTCATCGACTGTGAAGTGCTAGCTATTGTTCCAGGGACTAGCATGCCAATCATAGGGACTTAAGATCTTTAACGATCCAAGGTCACAACAAGTGGTGGTTTACAAGAAGAAGACACATGCAATTACTCTAGTGGTGGTTTATAAAAAGAACACACATGCAATGACACTAGTGGATCCATGTGCTTTATAAAAATAACACACATGCAATGACACTGGTGGATCCATGTGGTTTATGAAAAGAACACACTTGAAATGACTCTATATGTGGTTTATGAAAATAACACACATGTAATGACACAGGTGGAACCATGTGGTTTGTGAAAAGAACACACATGCAATGACAGTGGTGGATCCATTCTATTTATGATAAGAACACACATTCAATGACTCTAGTTATGGTTTATGAAATGACACCCACATGCAATGACACTGGTGGATCCATGTGGCTTTTGAAAATAACACAAATGCAATGACTATAGTTGTGGTTTATGAAAATAACACAAATGCAATGAACTCTAGTGGTGGTTTAGGAGAAGAACACACATGCAATGACACTAGTGGATCCATGTGGTTTATGAAAAGAACACACTTGCAATTACACTGGTGGATCCATGTTTTTTATGAAATGAACACACATCCAATGACTCTAGTGGTGGTTTATAAAAAGAACACACATGCAATGACACTTGGGGAAGCATGTGGTTTATGAAAATAACACACATCCAATGACACTGGTGGATCCATGTGGTTTATCAAAAGAACACACATGCAATGACTCTACTGGTGGTTTAGGAGAAGAACACACATGCAATGACTCTACTTGTGGTTTAGAAAAAGAACACACATTCAATGACACTAGTGGATCCAAGTGGTTTATTAAAAGAACACACATCCAATCACACAGGTGGATCCAGGTGGTTTATGAATATAACACACTTGCAATGACACTGGTCGATCCATGTGGTTTATGAAAAGAACACACATGCAATGAACTCTAGTGGTGGTTTAGGAGAAGAATACACATGCAATGACACTGGTGGATCCATGTGGTTTATGAAAAGAACACACATCCAATAACTCTAGTAGTCGTTTATAAAAAGAACATACATGCAATGACACTAGTGGAACCATGTGGTTTATGAAATGAACACACATCCAATGACACTGGTGTATCCATGCGGTTTATGAAAAGAACACACATGCAATGACTCTAGAGATGGTTTATGAAAAGAACACACATGTAATGACTCTAGTGGATTAATATGTGGTTTAGAAAACGGACACACATTCAATGACAGTGGTCGATCCATGTGGTTTATGAAAATAACACACATGCAATGACACTGGTGGATCCATGTGGTTTATGAAAAGAACACACATGCAATGACCCTAGTTGTGGTTTATGAAAAGAACACACATGCAATGACACTGGTTGATCCATGTGGTTTTTGAAAAGAACACAAATGCAATGAACTCTCGTGGTGGTTTAGAAGAAGAAGACACATGAAATTACTCTAGTGGTGGTTTATGAAAAGAACACACATGAAATGACACTGGTGGATCCATGTGGTTTTTCAAAAAGAACACAAATGCAATGACTCTAGTTGTGGTTTATGAAAAGAACACAAATGCAATGAACTCTAGTGGTGGTTTAGCAGAAGAACACACATGCAATTACTCTAGTGGTGATTTATGAAAAGAACACAATGCAATGACACTGGTGGAAACATATGGTTCATGAAAAGAACACACATGCAATGAAACTAGTGGTGGTTTATGAAAAGAACACACATGCAATGACTCTAGATGTTTTTCATGAAAAGAACACACATGCAATGACACTGCTGGATCCATGTGGTTTATGAAAAGAACACACAAGAAATGACTATGGTGGATCCATGTGGTTTATGAAAAGAACACAAATGGAATGACACTAGTGGATCCATGTGGTTTATGAAAAGAACACACATGCAATGACTCTAGCTATGGTTTATGAAAAGAACACAAATGGAATGATACTGATGGATCCATGTGGTTTATGAAAAGAACAAACATGCAATGACACTGGTGGATCCATGTGGTTTATCAAAAGAACACACTAGAAATGACTCTAGATGTGGTTTATGAAAAGAACACACATGCAATGACACTAGTGGATCCATGTGGTTGATGAAAAGAACACACATGCAATAACACTGGTGGATCCATGTGGTTTTTGAAAAGAACACAAATGCAATGACTCTAGTTGTGGTTTCTGAAAAGAACACAAATAGAATAAACTCTAGTGGTGGTTTAGGAGAAGAACACACATGCAATTACTCTAGTGGTGGTTTATGAAAAGAACACACATGCAATGACACTGGTGGATCCATGTGGTTTATGGAAAGAACACCGATGTAGTGACACTAGTGGTGGTTTATGAAAAGAACACACATGCAATGACACTGGTGGATCCATGTGGTTTATGAAAAGAATACACATGCAATGACACTGGTGGATCCATGTGGTTTATGAAAAGAACACACATGCAATGATAGTAGTGGTGGTTTATGAAAAGAACACACATGCAATCACTCTAGTGGATCCATGTGGTTTATGAAAAGAACACACTTGCAATGACTCTAGATGTGGTTTATGAAAAGAAGACACATGCAATGACACTGGTGGATCCATCTGGTTTATGAAAAGAACAGACATGCAATGACACTAGTGGTGGTTTATGAAAAGAACACACATGCAATGACACTGGTGGATCCATGTGGTTTATGAAAAGAACACACATCCAATAACTCTAGTAGTCGTTTATAAAAAGAACATACATGCAATGACACTAGTGGATCCATGTGGTTTATAAAATGAACACACATCCAATGACACTGGTGTATCCATGCGGTTTATGAAAAGAACACACATGCAATGACTCTAGGGATGGTTTATGAAAAGAACACACATGTAATGACTCTAGTGGATTAATATGTGGTTTAGAAAAAGGACACACATTCAATGACAGTGGTCGATCCGTGTGGTTTATGAAAATAACACACATGCAATGACACTGGTGGATCCATGTGGTTTATGAAAAGAACACACATGCAATGACCCTAGTTGTGGTTTATGAAAAGAACACACATGCAATGACACTGGTTGATCCATGTGGTTTTTGAAAAGAACACAAATGCAATGAACTCTCGTGGTGGTTTAGAAGAAGAAGACACATGAAATTACTCTAGTGGTGGTTTATGAAAAGAACACACATGAAATGACACTGGTGGATCCATGTGGTTTTTCAAAAAGAACACAAATGCAATGACTCTAGTTGTGGTTTATGAAAAGAACACAAATGCAATGAACTCTAGTGGTGGTTTAGCAGAAGAACACACATGCAATTACTCTAGTGGTGATTTATGAAAAGAACACAATGCAATGACACTGGTGGAAACATATGGTTCATGAAAAGAACACACATGCAATGAAACTAGTGGTGGTTTATGAAAAGAACACACATGCAATGACTCTAGATGTTGTTCATGAAAAGAACACACATGCAATGACACTGCTGGATCCATGTGGTTTATGAAAAGAACACACAAGAAATGACTATGGTGGATCCATGTGGTTTATGAAAAGAACACAAATGGAATGACACTAGTGGATCCATGTGGTTTATGAAAAGAACACACATGCAATGACTCTAGCTATGGTTTATGAAAAGAACACAAATGGAATGATACTGATGGATCCATGTGGTTTATGAAAAGAACAAACATGCAATGACACTGGTGGATCCATGTGGTTTATCAAAAGAACACACTAGAAATGACTCTAGATGTGGTTTATGAAAAGAACACACATGCAATGACACTAGTGGATCCATGTGGTTGATGAAAAGAACACACATGCAATAACACTGGTGGATCCATGTGGTTTTTGAAAAGAACACAAATGCAATGACTCTAGTTGTGGTTTCTGAAAAGAACACAAATGGAATAAACTCTAGTGGTGGTTTAGGAGAAGAACACACATGCAATTACTCTAGTGGTGGTTTATGAAAAGAAAACACATGCAATGACACTGGTGGATCCATGTGGTTTATGGAAAGAACACACATGCAGTGACACTAGTGGTGGTTTATGAAAAGAACACACATGCAATGACACTGGTGGATCCATGTGGTTTATGAAAAGAATACACATGCAATAACACTGGTGGATCCATGTGGTTTATGAAAAGAATACACATGCAATGATAGTAGTGGTGGTTTATGAAAAGAACACACATGCAATCACTCTAGTGGATCCATGTGGTTTATGAAAAGAACACACTTGCAATGACTCTAGATGTGGTTTATGAAAAGAAGACACATGCAATGACACTGGTGGATCCATCTGGTTTATGAAAAGAACAGACATGCAATGACACTGGTGGATTTATGTGGTTTATGAAAAGAACACACTTGAAATGTGTAACATCCCAAAATTTCATCTGAAATTATCATCATTGCACTCATATTGTCATGGCATGTAATTGCATTGCATTTAGAATGTCCTCCAAAAATTTGGTGCAATTTTGGGCCATAGATAAAAAGATATGATTTTTTTGAAAATAAAATCAAAGAAAATGCTATATTAACTATTAAGCCCAAGTGAATACTTTTGATTAAAATTTTTGAAACAGAAGATAAATATGTTTTATAATACCCTAAAAACCTAGTTTGAGTTTTAACAAATTTTCATAAATTGGTTTGAATCAATTTGAATCCTTAAATCGAAAGTTTTGGAGAAAACAGAATTAGGAAAAAAAAGAAAAAGCGTAAAGGAGAAAAAAATAAGCAGCAGACAGCTTCTGGCCTTTCGGCCCAAAACCAGCCCACCAGCCCACCCGGCTTTTCTCCTCTCCCCCTGTTTTCTTACCGCGCCCCTGACTACCCCCTCCCGCTGACAGACCGACCCCACGCCACATCACCCCACCACCCCGTCGTCTTCAACCCTCCGGCGACGAACCGCCCCACCTCCTCTGCCGTTTCGAATCGATTTGATTCCGGCCGTTTCTCGCAGTATTTCCCCCCGGCGACTGCTCCTACTTAATCTCACCCCCTCCTCATCATTTTCCCCCAGTCGCCACCCCCAGAGAGCCCCCAGGCCCTGCAATTACGAGCTCGGACCGCCGCTCACTGGCGGTATCTCGGCGACAATTCTGGTGAACTCCGGCCATTAGGCGCCCTCCTCTCAGTCCCGTCTGGTTCACCATGTCCTAGCACACCTACTAACCGAGCCACGCGCTCCCTCTTGCTCCAGGTCGACGACACGGACCAAGTCCGGCGAACTCCCTCTGCCGCCACCGTCCGACGGTTTTTTTCGGTAAGGCTAAGGTTCCCGCCGCCTCTTTTTGGGCACTGCTAGACAGTGTAGAACCAGGCGCATTCCCCTAACCCTTTTTCTTGTCTGCTCGAGTACCAGATCGACGCCACCGTCTCGTAGCCGTGACCTCTACCGTCGACGCCAGTCCGGCGAGGAATACCGAGCGTAGCAGAGCTCCCCTCTCTCCATCGCGACCACCAACCAGATCGCCGAGACCACCGCAAACCCTCGGTAAGACTACCTTTTCCCCTACCCCTCTAGAATCGCTGGAACGCCACACACCTGACGTGCCGCCGCCGCACGCCGTCGCTGGCGTCGCCAGTCTCCGGTGTCGCCAGTCTCCGGCGAGTTGTTTAGTGGTCGTTCGATCAGAATTTAGCAGATAGGATTAGATCACTTATCGAAAGGGTACGGGCTAAGCAGATCCGTCCGCAGTCACGTAAGATCTCACAGCCCACAGCGATCGATCCGGCCGAACCGGTACCAGCCAATAGAATAGCTCCACGTCGCCAGACTATTTTTGTTTAATTAGAAAATAGACAGATTTAGTATTTAACTTAGAAATTCAATAACTTTTGATCCACAAATCAGAAAAATACAAATATGATGTCTATGGATTCAGAAAAATAAGACCTTTACTATGGAGGCCTTGTTTCACACTTTTGCCTCTGAAAATGGGATTTATAGGAAAATCCTTGTTAGGAGTATTTTGCTCACAAAAATTGTTCTATAAATTATTTTTGAGTATTTCTTGTGCATTTAGATGAGATATTCTATCCTCAGTACTGTAGACTCTGTAAATTATAGAGTTGTGATCATATCATTGCATTTTGCATGCATTCATGTTTTTGTAATGTTTTATTGATTGAATTATTATTGTTGTATTGATTTTGTATAGATTGTGTGGATTGTGAAGTTTGTTGCTGTGAGGATTGTACCTATTCCCCTAGCTACCAATGCAAGTGACATTTCATCCCATGTCCTATTATTTTTCTTTACTATTGCACTAGTGATATTTTGGTAGATCTTAGCATGATAGAATTATTCATGTGTTACTATACTATACTATGCTATGCTATCCTATAGACTATATCTTGATAGTATCCCCTAGTTAAAAGAATTTGTATGCTAGAATGCTTAGCTATGCTAGTAGAATTCGTGGGTGGAAAATACATATCAACATAGTATGGAAAGATATTATTTTTGTTGACTAAGAAAACAACTATTATTAATGAAACACCTGGGTGGATTGGGATTTGCTTGGATTATGTTGAGTGGTTACTCAGGGGCCATGTCTATGGTCAGCTGGTGTATCACACTTGTGGATGGCCACCCAGGAACAAAGAGATTGGAGACATTTTTGTCATAAAGCTTCCAGTGCAGCCACATGGCATATGGGCTCTGCCTTGACCAACTAAGTTGCAAGAACTCAGCCAAACGGACAGAAGGTGGTAGATGTGGTAGGATGGAACGCGTCCGTGGTGGTATGAGGGATTGTTTCTAAAAAGTCTTGTCTCGATGCATGTCGAGTCTTGTGGGAAAAGTGCACCACCTCTCGAGAGGGTAAAACTAAGTACTTAGTCG